>VZTH01012104.1:90466-168296 GCA_013397815.1 Aleadryas rufinucha
CGCTCCCACTCGGGCCCGTAGCGCTCGCGGATCCGCTCCTTCTCCGCCATGATCTTGCGCGCCATGGGGCTCAGCGAGGAGAAGTAGCTGAACCGCTTGCGCTCCCGCTCGTCCAGAGGCCGGTTCCCGTTCATCACCGCCGTGCGGGAGGCGGCGATCGCCGCCGCCATGGAGGCCATGGCCACCCCGCCGCCGCCAGCCCCGCACTCGCACGGCGGGAATGGGGATGGGAACGGGAAGAGACCCGCCTCCTCCCCTCCACTCCCCTCCCGCAGACACCGCCTCCCTCGCTCCCTATAAAGCCGGGCGGCCACCGCCCCGCGCTCCCCGCCCTCCGCACGCCCAGCTCTCGGCAGCCCCTTCCCGCCTCCCTCGCGGCGCCGCCCGCCCGCCGCTCCCGGCGGGGAGAGCCAGCTTGTCTCCCGCGGCCTCGTGCCGGCGAGGGACGGAGGGAAGCAGGGACGCCGCCTCCCAGGCTTGCTTCGGTCTGGGTACCGTCGATAGCGTACGGCTGACCGGGGCCCGCGGCCCTCAAGTGCCCATAGTGCTCGTCTCTTACAGCCCTTCCTTCCCCTTCTTTCCCGAAGAAGGAAGCTGTAGTATTCCCACGCTGCCGGGGCCAGGAGCACCAGGAAAGAACTTGCCTCAGCTGGCAGAGGAGCACCGTGCCCAAGAACTTGCCTTTCCTAACTCCTAAATGAGTCGTACGTGTTTCTTAACACGATAGAAGATCCAGAAGCTGCTGTCAGAAGAGACAGGATGCCTGGCACAGACTATTGTGTCCAACTCGACCAGTTAGAGCGCAAGATGGTCTGAGGCCTCTGTATTAATTCGATAGTAAAGCTGCAGCCTAAGTGTAACAAGTCTATGCAGTAGGCATTACTTCTATTGGTAAAAGAGATTTCCTACAGGATGAAATAATTAGGTTTTCTGGTCTCTTCCTTTACTGTACAAATGCTTTTTTCCTGTAACAAGTCCTTATTTTGGCAAAGGATTCACCGAGGTCCCACACACAAACTCGCAAAAGATGAGCAAAGTCTCCTGAGGTGGGGGAAGCATAGTTCCTTTCCACTAAAAAAAAAAAAAAGCTTACCTAAGATAGGCAAATATGTCAGAATATTTATGTGAGACTAAATCTATTTTGATTTTTGGCCTTGGTAGTTGCATGGGAAATTTTTATTATCTTCAAAATATATTACAAAGTAGCACAAATATTGAGGTTCAGATTAATGGTTTTCCATTGCTTAGCCTATTTTTTTTCCTCATTCTGCTTTCTTTAGTATCATTCTTAATAGATAAGTGATTGGGGCTGCAATACATTAATGTTCCCATTTAAGAGTTCAAATGGCATCGCTAGACCAGCTAAGATGACACAGAAGAGGATGGAAAATGATAATTAGATTTCTCCACATCCTTGGTTCTTAGGAGGTAATTACAGTTCTCTAAGTCACCACATACCAGCCCAGTTATATAATCCTGTTTTGTTTGTTAAACTTGTTTGAGAGCACTTGACTTGAGCTCGCTTTCTTAGTCATCTGCATCACGCCCAGAGAAACAAGCCTTTGGAACACGTTTGCAGGCACACACACACTCATAGAGGTGTAATACACGTTACACCTAACCGTCCCGTGATCTCCCACTAACCTCTTTTGTCTGCCACCAGGGGGTGGCTACGAAGTCAGTCACAGGAGTAAGAAATGAGGACAAGGAAACCCAGACAATTCTACATGGTTTGTTTGCCCAGGAAGGTTTTTTTCTTCCCCATCACCCCTTCTCCACTCCCTCTGGTCTAATCCCTAAAGCAAAACCCCTCCTTTCTATAGTTCCAAAGACTCTGGTCAAGTGCCAATGCCAATTCCCCTTTCTCAATGAATAATACAAGGCATAACAAAACTTACAGGCTTACAAGAAAGATCACAATATTAGAACACAATCAAGGCATAAAGCTATGCGTATTTTCCAGGCTGCTGTTCTTCCAGGAAAGTATCAATTCCTCTCCTCCTTAATGAAATGTAGTAGAAGTTTCTTAAACTTCTAGACTTTTAAACAGAAGAAGCAAATAGTGCTTATTTCTAGTGGGATAGAAGAAGGTACTCAAGAACAGAATGTTGAGAAAATACGTGTGTCACAAATGGACAGTAACCCAATTCTTTCAATGAAAACTCACAAGCCTCCTGTATCCTTACTTGCAAAGAAATACCTACTTTTGCCCTTTATAGGAATTCTGATTGAGGAAGTTTAGAATTCATGTTCAATAGTACTAAACAGACAGGTGGTCAAATTTGCCTTTATTATGGTTTGGTTAATGACTGTTGGGTCTGTATAGGAAATTCTGCCTTTTTTTTTCTCCTGATGAGTTTTACTTACTCAGAATCATACCTAGCCTTCCAAAAGCACAGCAGCATTACAAAGTGTATTAGTGCTCACTAAAAGCAAACATCTTGGATTCCAAACAGCTGTTTCCCCACTCTTCTAGATTTCCTTGTGCTTTGGGCACTCACCTATTACACATCCCTCATCAGATATACGTACCTGAACTTAATAAGCAAACAAGCAAGAGAAGAGAAAAAGAGGCTTTAGGATTTAGA
This sequence comes from Aleadryas rufinucha, assembly GCA_013397815.1. Taxonomy (NCBI): domain Eukaryota; kingdom Metazoa; phylum Chordata; class Aves; order Passeriformes; genus Aleadryas; species Aleadryas rufinucha. Next base: position 93,055 of record VZTH01012104.1, read on the forward strand.
CATGGGCATACCATTTGCTTTCTGGTATGTGCAAAGCAAATGTTGATTTCTACAGTTCAAGATATTGCACATTAGATCATTCTACCCTTGGCTGGAAGCTGGATCACTATTTTTTAATCAAATCTAACCATGATATTTACCAGTGTAGCTCCAGTACAGTGCTTGCAAACTTTGAAATACATTCTAGACCTACTTTCAGACATACCAGAATTAGGATTAAAAAGTGAACAAAATATCTGCTTCATACAGTATCATTTCCCTGTGCTTACAAATCTGGCAACAGTACCATAAATTAAGGCTAGAAGTTAGTATTTTAAGAGTCTGTTCTTAGAGAGGAAGTGTTACTACACAGCAACATTTATTTCATGTGGAAGGAAAGCATATTCTTTCCTTACCCTTGGATTTTCAGTGTACTAGGATATGAAGATTCATGAAAAAAGTTCCCAGAGGTACATATGCACCCCGGGCTAATTTGAACTGGAAGCACACTTTTGAAGTGGGTCTTCTCATTTTCTCCACTTACTAATTTTGGTTCACAGTGCAGATAGATACGTGTTGTTTCATCCAACAGATAAGTCCAAACTGGAATATGCATTGCTAATATTCACACTAAATGCAACAAGCAGCCAATTCATCAACTAGACAAGCAGACAAAAGCAAAACTCCAAAATGCCTGTAAATGTGGGTGCAATGTACTGCTACCGAATGAAGATATAATATGCACTGATTTTCTGGGAGTCATTCTTCACCTCCATGAAAATCCTTCATAGAGAAACTTTCAGGTGTCTAGCTACCCATAGCTATCCTATCCTGCAAATAAGGTAACAAATAGTGAAATCTAACTTTAAATCATAATATAATATATATTATATTATATAGCGGTATATATTAGATAATGGATGTCAGTATTCACTGCAGCTTTTAACTTACCTTGTGGCACTTCCAGCCCCTGTACTTAAACACACAAAGCCCACTTGGAATCCAATAAATACTTTCGTGAAATAATCAAGAAGAGGCCCTCCATTCTATAAATTTACCCCATTTTCAATCCCACTGGAGTTAAGTCACCTATATTAAAATTTCTGATGCTTTGCTGCATTCCTTTCTTCATTAAAGAGGGGACTGAGATTGCACTGCACTGTACTCAGAAAAGCAACCACACCACTGCTATTGGTACACTTGGGGTATATGCAGGATGTTTTCTCCTCTTCCTTGGTAAGTAACTTAATCTTTAGCATATTCCATGTTACATGGTTAGGCCAGGTATTTGCAATTGCCCAACAAAGCCCAAACCTCTGGGAAACTAAAAGAAACTAAGCAAAGAATATTCCTGTAAAAAATTACAGCAACAGAATCAAGTTCAGACCATCAGTATTACAGCAGTTGAAAGCTGCCTCTAAAACAGAACAATTCTGTAGATTTACTGAAATAATGAATATTCCAGCAGGAAAAAAAGTTCATCAAAGCCACTAAGGAATCCAGACATTTGACCCATGATTGCTTGCTGTTCCTGAAATCACTTAACCTGATAAAGAGGTCTAAGGTCATGGAGTGGAAGCTAAAATGAGTATAATTCATTCATATAAGGACTCACCAGAAATATCACCATCAGTATTACAATCAGATATTGGTTCATGGTAATGTCCATGTCATTTGGACTGAAATAGCCCTGCCCTACAGGAAACCTGCCTTTCCAGAATGCTGCCAAGTCTGTCCCACAAAAACAACTCAAGGAACCCTAGCTAGGGCTCCCAATATACTTCAATCCTGTCAATCTCTTGATAACTTTTGCCAGCCACCACCATCAATGGGTACTTGGAAAGGGAGATCGTTGTGTTTCTGACATTTACTCACCAAGAGCCTAACTCCATATATGTAACTTGTTTGGTTTTGTTTCCAAATGATGATTCCCTGAACCCCATTCTTTTAAGCTGACATCTGTTCCATCACTGGAACACTGCACTACATGAAATGTCTGTGTATTCTCCAATTACTCACACATGGTACAGCTCTAAGTTTTCTGTGCAGAAGTCAGAGGCTTTGAAAATAACCAATGAGAAGTAGTATAGTGTTATTTCCAATGAAGATTAATTTTCTTTTTTTTTTTACATAAATCTTCACCTGCAGTATGTTCAGTTCGTAACTGTGATCAAGTTTCTTACTGTTCTTCAGTTTGGCCCCTGAATAACTCTGTTAGAGTGTGTCTTAATATGAAAAAATCAGTTGTTCTACTTTTTTTTTCTTTTTAATATTACTGATCACAGAAAGATTTCTCTTACTTTGGTGATAAATAGTCAAGTAAGTTTTTTTCTATTAAAAAAACCCAAAACAAAATCAAACAATTTTGACCACAATTTGCCGTTCAAAATAATTTATGAAGCGGTACCTCTTGGCCTTTTATTTGTATAAATTATACAACAACTATAGTTTTTTTTAGACAATGAGATGAGTCTGTATTTAGTACTTCAATCATCGTTCTCAGGGTTGGAAAAGTCTCTGATACTGATGGTAGACTCTTGTAAGAAGGTGAAATACTGAAAGAGAAAAAAAAAGTTATTTTTTGATGAGTTCTATAATTTACCTCCAAGTTAACACATTAAAATAGACTTCTCTTCATCCTCTTCTCCAACTAATTTAGGACCTGTGTCAAGAATCAACCCCATGCAACAGGCTTGGGGAAAAGTGGCTGGAAAGCTGCTGGGCAGAGAAGGACCCGCAGGAGCTGGTTGACAGCAGCTGAACATGAGCCAGCAGTGTGGCCAAGAAGGCCAATGGCACCCTGGCCTCTATCAGCAATAGTGTGGCCAGCAGGACCAGGGCAGGGATTGTCCCCCTGTACTTGGCACTGGTGAGGCCACACCTCAAGTCCTGTGTCGTTTTAGACTCCTCACTGCAAAAAGGACATCAGGGTGCTGGAGTGAGTCCAGAGAAGGGCAATGGAGCTGGTGAAGTACCTGGAGCACAAGTCTTAAGAGAAGCAGCAGAGGGGGGGTTGTTTAGCCTGGAGAAAAGGAGGCCCACGGGCAACCTTACTGCTCTCTACAACCACCTGAAGGGAGGGTGTAGCCAGGTGGGGGCTGGTCTCTTCTCTTAGGTTAACAAGGGGCAAGACCAGAGGAAATTGCCTCAAGTTGTACGAGGGAAGGTTTAGATTGGATATTAGGAAATATTTCTTCATGGGAAGGGTAAAGACATTGGAATAAGCTGCCCAGGGAAATGGTGCAATCACCATCCCTGGAAGTGTTCAAAAAGTGTGTGGATGCAGCACTTGCAAACATGGTTTAGTGGTGAACGCAGTGCTGCTGTATTAGCAGCATTAGAAGTTGGACTCAATAATTTTAAAGGTTTTTCCCAACCTTAATGATTCAATGATTCTCAGAATGCTGTTCACAACCAGCTCTTGCTTTTCATGACGCCTCCGTTACCATACAGAATGAAAACAATGACTACGTAGAAGAGCTTTCAAAAGCAGCAGAAGTTAAAGAAAAAATGCATTGCTTTAAGTCTTCCAGCCTTATTTAGCATATCTACTATTATGTGTCTACCACAGACAAATTAGCCACTGAGGCTAATTATTTTCATATTATTACATCAAGTCCTTTGGGCTGTAGCTCTTCAGATTTTTTTTTTCCTCTCAACAAAGCCAAGTTTAGCATTTTCTCCACTCTGGCTCATTTCCTCACCTATTATACATCTCTTATTTGACCCAGCAATACTCTAGGTTGTACTATACTACAAAATGGTATTGATTAAAAAGAAATTGTTTTGGCAATGTTATTTTTAACACAAATGAGTTCCCTGATCTGGTTTGACATGGATTCCCATAAGTTTCAACAGTACAGCTGAGGGAGTCAGAAACACATGGGTAGCACTGAAATGGCTTAAGCTGACTTTACTCCCAAGAGGGAAGTTTCTCTTTGGTAAAGATATGTCTTTATTAAAAAAACAACTCACAAAACAAAAACCAGCATGAACAGAGGATTAATAAAGAAGAGTATATAACTGAGAGAATTACAGAAAAAATTGTGGGAACCATAAATATTTTATATTTCTAAGACAAGCACGTCTCAGTATTTCTGCAGACTACTTTTAATAAAAACCACAACTTGCTACACCTGTAGTTTAGAAATGCCAATCCTTAATGATTACGGAATTTGACTCATTTACAAGTAGATTTATAGCATGAGTTTGACAAAGATACCCTTGAATCTTATTAGTCTTCATTTAGGAAGGGATTTTATAGTCTAGTGAAATTCACCAGGCTCAGAACCCCTGATAATAAAGTTAAACAACACTAATCAGTATGAGATACTTGGCACTACGAGCAGCTGTAGAGTTCCACAGTCTCTACGAAGTTGGCCCAGACCTCAGGAGATATGTGATCTAAGATCGTGTTCAAAGCAAGGTCAACCAAGAAGTCAAATCAGGGTGTCAGGGCTTTATCCTGCCAAGTCTTGAAAATCTCCAGGGGTGGAGACTGCACAGCCTCTTTGGGCAGTCTGCTGCCCAAAATGAAAAGATTATGCCAAGCCTAATATCACTTCAACTCAGGCACATTGCTTTTTGTCTTCCCACCAAATACCCACAGGTCCTGCAGAGCTGCTGTTAGATCAAAGCCTTATCTTCTCCAGGCGGAACAAGCCCAACTCTCTCCTGAAAAGGCATGTGCTCCAGACCCCTGATCATACTGGTGGCTCTCAACTGAATTTGTTCTGGTTTATCATCTGGTTTATCCATCTTTACTGCAGCTAGATGCAGTATTTTAGGTGTGGTCTAAAGTGCTGAGTACCCCCTAAATCTGATTATCCAAATACCTTCTTAATCCATCTAGTTTGTCCTGACCATAATGTGCTATCTTGTTAAGAGAGTACTGCGCGACTCCTTGCTGAAGTAAAAATAAACAACATTGATTGCTCTTGTCATCCCCAAAAGTCAGTTTTTACCACAGAGAACCAAATGTTATGTGACCATCACTGGGTCACAGAACATTTGGTAAGCTCACACTGATTGTATTCTGTGACCTTTTCCTTCATATAAACTGAAATGCTTTCCTAGAGGACTCACTTCATGACTTTCCCAGGGACCAAAATGAAGCTGACCAGCCTACAGTTTCCCTGGGTTTCCTTCTGCCCTTTCTGAAGGGGAACACAAGACTTCCTTTCCTGCAGTAACCAAGAAAGTCCCCTGATGTGCACCATGTTTCCATGCTTATAGATGGCCCTGTAAGGACCTTGGCCAATTCTCTCAGAACCTTTTATGTATCTTGACCCTGACTTGAAGTATACTAGAACTGATGGCGTGTCTGGTCTGATTTTTAGATTTTGTCTGGGGAATAACCAATCCAATGCACCAGATTCATAATATTAATTCCTTGTCAATGCATGCAGTATTAAATTATAAATTCATATGAAAATCAAAATTTTAAAGCATTGCACAAAAGTCATGCACCTATACTAAGTAATGTAATTCTCCATACTCAAAATGTCCATCTACTTTGAAAACACTTATTCTCCGAATCAAAACAGCACTAAAGGATAAGCAGATTACTTTGGATACGTAGTTTGAAAATATTTTTAAAGAATCTTAAAGAATTCTTAAGAATTTTAAAAAAAGGTTTGAAATTTCCCCTTGCTTTGTTCATTCATTGCCAGATCTACTCATGATAAGCCGTAACATAAAAAGACAAATTTGACCCACTGGACAAAATGAAGAAAATATTAACCCAAACAATTTCCTCAGAGGGTAATACTCACATAACTGAATGTCTGGACTACTAACTACTCTGTTAGACTAGACATACACTACTGTATGTGTAAATGCAAATCTTGTCTCATCAATTCCTAAACAGTGTTAAAAAATACACTGAATCCTTTACTAAACTCGTATTTTCTAAGTAACATTTCTTAGTATAGGTTTGAATTTTACATATAGTCTTTCATATTTTATTTCCCCATTCCCCATCTGAACAAAAGGATTTACCTTTTTAGATTCATCCAGCTCCTTGCTATTTTGCTAAAAGCTTCAGACCCTGGTGCTGTCATGGCTTCAAAATCAACCAGCTGAAAATGCAAGAAAACAAAAAAGATACTAAGAAATTACAGAATTTTTAAGTTCTCTAACTTGAGGAAGGGCTTCGAGGGCTTTGCTACTTATGTTCTTGGTAAGACAGGAGTAAGCTTACAAACCGGTCTGTGCCCTGACTGCTTTGTCGCTCACCATCAGTTTGAAGTCAGCATTCAGGCCAGGCACTAAAGTTCTCTGTGTGGTTTGCACACCCCACCACAACCAATACTGGAAGCTACAGTGGCCATGGCTACTGAATGACCTGCCAGACAAAAACAGGACTCTTGACTACTGAACACCTTTGACTTCAGAGCAGCTGGAAAATGCATGCTGTCATAAGCCTGGGACCAGCTTAGCCCTTCTAACAACTCTGGCAAAAACAAATTCCAGTTTCATTCAAGTGGGAAAAACAACCTCTTCCACATTGTGAAAACTTTCCTAAAACCAGGTTTATTCACATTCAGGCACTCTGTTTCAGGAAAAGCCCTCAAATGTAAAGATGTCCCCAGTGTTCTGTAAGTCAGGAATCCTGCTTAGTAGTAATCCTGAAACTCTGCTTGCCTGCATAAAATCAGTCAGCAAAATACTACTCTATCAAGTCCTAAGAAAATGCTTAAGAAAACCCATTTAAGTGTTTTACCTTAACTTGAACTCCCACAGAATGGGGAAGACACCAACTTCATGGTGTACTGAAAAGAAGCTTTCTTGCTGCTAAGCAAATGCAATTTGAACTCTAGTAGCTTTTAAGAGCATTGTACTCAAAGGAGTACATTGTTTTCAGGGCTTTCTAGAACAAAAGAGAAAGTCACCCTTTCTTCAGTTATCCATCCAGGATATTTTCTTCAACAACTTGGATTCTCACTGATTCTTTTGACAATACATTAAAGAGACAGGGGTGTTCTCACTCCTTTCATGCTGAAAAGGTAATACAGCTAACAACCCCCAATTGTTGAAGAAAAGGAAGTCCTTTATTGAGCAAGGTGGTATAATACTCAAATGTAGTCACTTTATTGAGCACAGTGGTATAATATTCAAATGTACCCACTTTAAAACTAGGACTTAGTTTAAATTCAGCAGAATACAGAGGGGAAGGAGAAATCAAGAGAAGTTGCAAATCCATTTCTACTTACCAAGCCCTAAAAGCTCTATAATACACTGAGAGTACAGACAGCAAATCTCTGCTGTGTGCCAGAAGAGTCACTAATTCTACCCCAGTATTCTCAGAACCCTTCTCAAAGCAACCTGAAAAGAGCAGCTCAGCCCACCAGAAATGCTTCACTGACAGATCTGTGATTCCTATGGGACCAAACTAGTACAATTTGACTAATCCAAATTATTGCACATACCATCTCCAAATTCACCTGCTGTCAGAATAGCAATGGAATTTTCAACACTCTCTCAGGCTGCAAGACATCACAGCATGCAGTTAACCCATCTCCAGCAAGTAAGTATGCAACTTCTTTTCATTCTTACAGCTCTTTCCCCACACTTACAAGTATTACTTCCTCCATCAAGACTGAACTAGTGTACTTTGGTATTTTGATACTTGCCTTTCCTTTAGGGATTTTTCCTGATACTTCTTTTCCACTTGCCATTAGTGCTCCCATTATCACTGAATAAGCTATCACACTAAAAGAATAAAATTGAAAACAACAAATGGAGTAGAAGTCTTTCCATAATGCTATTTGAGACTACAAAACAAATGGAACATAGTATTGTTTCACAGAAGGTTAGTAAAGATTACCGTGCTAGTTATTTCAGAAGAAAAAAAAAAAGCACAAAACACTTAAAAAGTGAATCACTGAAGTTACGAACCTATGGAGTTTGACTACTGTTTCTACATTGGCTAGAACCATACTTTCAGACTTCGGAGTTCTTAAGACTGCACAGGGCTGAAAACAAAGCAAACTCCTGTTCCCAAGATTAGCTGTAGTCCAGAAGAGTTTATGAACTCGACTGCAATAGAACTAGAGGCACTGTAAAGCTGTTCAGTTATTTAATGTTAAACTTTTTTTTTGAACTGTGAATCTCAGACAGAATTTCTCTTAACTTTTACATTCTATAAGGCAAAATCTGATTATAAAATCCCAAAATCTCCAAGTTTGGTTTTTTTTCATATTGAACTGTATCTAGTAGTAAGATTAAAGATATTAAGTGCTTTGTGGAACAGAAATTCATAAATCTTAGATGTAACCAGGTTTGCATTAAATTACAATTCCAATTGAAGAGTTCTATGACGTATGGAACTGTATCCTATGGTTTCATTTGGTGACCCTAACAGTTTCAACAATTTACTAAAATAATATTTTAGTGTATTTTATTAAAATAAGTTATGTCCAAGTATACTTCATCTTAAATACACATTTCAGAAAAACTTCCTAAGTGAAATTAGTGGTGTAATGTAATATGGATTAGAAAACCAAGCATTACAATTTAAAAATGACACTTCTCAATGTGTGAGCTGATGTCTATAAATACAGACTACTCATCATTTTAAATATACATGCAGCTATGAATAGTTACCATCAGCAATTATAAACTAGCTTTTAAAACAGTACTGAGTCAGTTCCCATTGTCATGGCAGCACAAAAGGAGAGACTGTGAAGGGCACATAGGTCTATTAAAATAATATTAATATTAAAAAATAAATTAAGATACTGCAACACATGGACATTGTACAGCATGCATCCAAGGTAAGAGACATGATGAATATAAACACTAACCTAGATCCTCTTGAAAGTGGCATTAAATTATAGAAGTAATAAACTAGTGACAGGATCAAGTTGCAAACAGCATCTACTTCCTAAGAGAAAAAAAAGTGTGAATTAAAGATAATTTAATAGCCAGGTAATAACTTATAAAGGTACACATAATTCAAAGTCTTACGTTATTGCAATTATTTTATTTTAAGAACCATTTCAAATGCGAAAATGTCAAAATGTGAAGTCTGACTAACAGATGTTTAATCAAAATACTTTGTTGTATCTCAAATGTAGTCAGATTCTCCTTGCATATCAAATCAGCACAAACACAATTCTAGCGTTTCTCATGAATTCCTGTTAGTCATCTTACGTGTAACCACCACGTGCCAAATCCTTACTTACTTAATCCCAGTACTTACAGGGATGATGACAAAGGTGAACATAGACCCATGAGAAAAATAAGAAAAAACCACAACACACTGTGATATTGAGACCTTGCCTGGACACTCTCTAGTAAGTACTTCAGGTAAAGCACAGCAAATTTTACAGTAACAGATAGAATTATAGCAACTTCTTATGGTATTTGTCATAATTGGGTTTAAGTAACTTCATTACTTAAGAACTCTGTCAAAAAGTATTAGAATAAGGACTACTAAACAGAGTATAAAAGCATAAAAGGATTTTTTCAAGGAATTAATAATTCTTTGAACAGCCTTACCCCCAGCTCTGCAGACAGAATTAGAATTTTTCCTTTAGCTGTTAGATCCTTATATAGAGCATCTATTTCTGCATGATACAGCTGTGTTCTCTCTTCTGTCGTCTGAGTTTCTACTGAAAATAGTATGTTCCCCACTCTATTAAGCAGATGGAAAAGAAAAGGAGGAAAGAAATTTTTTGAACAGAACTTGATATATATCTAGGGTAAATTACAAATCTACTACAGTTACACATCACCTTTTTCCTATCATCTTCCTTAAGCAGGAGATTATGTGCATTACTTCCCCAAAAATCACTAAATTAAAAATGCTACATCACATTCTAAGTTTGAAAGAATATATAAAGACTGCCACCTAATTGCAGATGAAGTATTTCCATTGAAGAATACCTGACAAGCATTAGTGTTTTACTTAAACTGTGGGTAAAAAATAAGAAATATGGAATTTTAAAATATCCTCACAGACTTAGGATTTTTGTAGAGAATGTAGAGTATAGTTTTCTTCATTTCTAAACTACCAAAATGGGATTGTTTTGGTATGAAAGCATAGTTACAAACTATGGATCAAAACAGACTGATTGATATTGAACAAAGTTTGTCCAGAACAAAGTTAGGCTATTTACTGACACCAAAATATTTTCCTCAAAATATATCAAAATAGTGAGGCCATATATTTAATGCTATTTCACTGTATATAGGCCTGTGATTTAGAATGTAACATGAAAAACCAAGAGATACATTAACATTTTAGCAGGGAAGTTTGGCTTCCATGCCACTCGCTGAAAGCAGACGAATTCTGGGAAAAATCCCAATGCATAGAATTTTAAATTTAATTTTAAAAAGTTTTTATTTAACAGTAGGACAGCACTTTCAGCTTCAGACTTGCTCATTGTTCAAAAAGACATGGAATCAGAATCCATAAAGTGAGAAATTCAGTATCTCACCCAGAGAATGTATTCTCATACATGCAGGTACTATTTAAATTTTCACTTGCAGATGGAATGTCTGCAAACATCTGAAACATAAAAAAGGCCAAAATCTCAAATAGAAAAGAGTGTCTTCTATTCTTAGACCACAGGAATTTCCATTCCATTCAGGACTTTTCAGTCAATACAAAAGACGAGGTCTCACAAGAAGAAATGTATTCTGATATGTATAAAGACTGAGGTATTTGATATTTTTCCCCTTTAGGCATTCTATAGTCTAAGCTGAAAAACAAGGTCTCTCTTCAATTTTGTGCTATGTGTTACAGAATCAACTCAACCAGGCTTACTCCATCAGTGTTATCTATATTCCCTTTTTGTCAAAACCACAAAAGGAATCAAGTCCTCAAATGAATAAACTTTAGTTATTTACAAAAATGCCACTAGTGAAAACCAAAACCCACTTCATGCAAACAGAAATGGCATTTCAGACAATTAATTACTAATAGTTCATCATTGCTTCATGTACCCTAAGCCCTGAAAATAGCAAACATACTTATCTCCTGTTATTGTAATTGTGAATCCATCATATTCTTTCCCTTGATCCTTCAAGCTGGGGACTTTTGTGTTCACAGTGAACCCATCTCTGGTTTTACTGTTAAACTGCTTTCAAAAGAAAAAAAGAAGTAATATTAGAGGTAGCAGAGACAGACTGCCTACCTATTGCTTTGAAGCACCTAAAATACATGGAGTAGAAATGAAAATGGACAAACTTAGGGAACCAAACAAAGTTTGTCAGAGACATTATTTCATTCATCCTTTATTTCTTTCTGAATGAAAACCATAAATACTGAATGAGGCATGTTGGCATTCAACTTTATAACTAAATAGTGAATAAAAAGCACTGTTTATGAAAAGCAACTCTATAAAGCAGTTCAAGTTGTACAGATTTCTCCCCAAATTACATGCTGATGGTAACTTTTTGGTGTAACTATGTAAATGCAAAAGCAGGCATTTGAGACGCCATTTTATGTTTACACTAAGAATTGGCTCCATTAGTCCAAGTGTGAATTCCAAAATACAAATCAAAGCAAAAGTTTCTTAACTGTGAACTAGCTTCAATTGAAGTTTATCCTCATCAGAAGGAAAGTATCTCTAGGTTTAAGAATTTTACAAAGCTACATTATCTAAGAGTACCACTGTAGCCAGAGAATTGTATAAACCAGGCAGAACTGCATTTAAGTAAAGCCAAAAGCCCAGCTTTCCAATACAGCACTCCCCAGCTATCCAACAAAATCAAATTATATCACTATTAGAAAGAAATCTATATTATACAGGCACTAATAATGACCAGCATGCACTAGGTGTTTACTCAGGCAGTTATTTATATTAACTCAAAACCTGTGATCCAGGATATTTTGTTTTAAGAAAATCTGCATTTATTTTAAAGGAACAAAAAGCTTCTAATGAGACAGCATTCCACTTGGATACAGTTTGGAATGGGATGCAGGAGACTCAAACCAGACCGAAATGTACAGGTATGGAAACTGGGAAGAATATTTGCTGCCAGTTGAGACATTTACTTTGAAATAGTAATGTACAGTGCACTATGTTTATATATTTTCATAATTCTGTTGGAGTAACCTGTATTTTTAACTCCACTAGCACCTTTTTTTCTGGCCTACAATTCAAAAGTAGCAATATTAGATGCTCTACAGGGCCCTACAGCACATTTATGTGTCAAAAGGGAACACTTAATTGGCCGTTCACCCCAACATCTACTACCTCTTCAGCAAAAGCTCTTGTTTAGGTTCAGTTTGTAGCCACGTGGCTTCATTTTTCAAGGCCAAGAACAAGACAGTAATATAAAAAGGACCTCTGAAATTAGGGTGTCTTCAAAGAACATACTTTCACAACACATTATAAAAACCCGTAGAAAAATTCAGTGCTTAAGCCACATAGCTCCTGCAAAGATAAGTGTAGTGCCCGAGTGAGCGCTACTACCAAGAACACATCCAAACCCAGACAGTCTGTCCAGAGTAGCAGCAATGCAGCTTCAGAGAACTCTGCCCTGTGGCAACCCGGCTGTTTTGCTTAGATACGAAATTCCAATGTGGACACAACAGGATAAGAAAGCAATGAATTTGTCTCTATTTAGCATGACTGCTTCTTCCCAAATTTTACTCCACTCTAATTAAAATCCTGTACAATCCTTTAAAAAGACATGCTTTGTAACATTGTTTCCCCAAACCCGAATACTTACACGCTGCTCTCCCTAGATTAATTTGGAGGAATGGGGGGAAAAGGGGAACACTTTTTACTTAAACCCAGCTGAAGCCTTACTACTTAAGTTGAGATAAGAGTATAAATCATTTTGCAGGTCGTATATCCAAAGCCTTTCTACAAAGACCACCAGCAGCAGGAAGAAAACCTGCAAGTTTCCCGCTCCTTTTTTGCCAAAGTCTTCCTAAGCACAAAAATGTTATCCAGGATTTCATTTTAGCTATCAGTCACTAAGGGCAACTATTCTCCCACTTCCCCTTGCCAGCCCCACCACATACTGACCTGCACACCAATGAACCTGAAGTAAAAAGAGCTTCCATATTCCTAATCTTTCAGGCACATCAATCAATTTTTTTCCTCCCTACTGTAGGCATAGAGTGAGTCCACTATGGTAGATCTGATCACAAATCCTCTTGGTTGAGAAGGCAGGCTTCAAAGAATTACATTCAACATTTTGTTTTCCCATGATTTTGTTACCAATTCACAGTTAGACCAAGGATTTTTAACATACATCACCCATTTGCACATATCAAAGGGAAGGTCCAACCCTACATATGCAGATTTGGAGTAACCTGAACTAGTATTTCCAGTTACTCATTTTAAGTTTATACACAATGATTTTATTTTGAGGAACTGATCATCTCCCAGAACATGTTTTATTATTTTTACCATATATTCAAGTTTTTCTGTAATTTACCTTCATTATGGGAAGAAGATCTTCTACTTTATGTACCTTTTCCAAAGCTTCTCGAACCTCTAGCAGTCCTTTTGGATTATTAGCACTGCAAAAAAGTTAAATATGAAATACAACAGTTGAACACAAGTAGCATTTCTGGAAATTCACAAACCTTTAACCTAATTAGCCATAGCAAAGTAAGTTATTGAAGTTAATTATTTGTTTTCTGAAAATTAGTTCCTTTATACTTGTCCACATGCTCTCCTGTATTTCAAAAAGTAATTTTCTCCTACATCAGCTCAGCTTATTTTTTTCAGCTTCAAACCTCAGTTTCAGTATTCAGATTTATCTTACTCTAATCAGCTACTCTATCTTACTCTTGCTATTGGCCACTCTAAAGCATCAGTGTTCGCGTGAGTGTGTGTGGACAGGGTTCTAGGTAAGAAAAGATGGAAGTAGAAGAGAGTTACATTAGAAATATTCTTCACAAAATATACCCATCTGTGTAGCCTGAAAGGCAAGTAAATACTTCAGAGGCAGCCACAGCTGGATCATGAAGTAACCTGTTGAATTACTGCTCTAATAATTATTAATTACACTATACCAGATTTTAAAAACAGAATTATTTTAGAAATTACAGCACAAATTGGTCTGGTTTAAGGTCAAATGCTACTGGGCTTACTCTGAAAAAACTTCCTAGCAACAGAGGACAGACTGCCAGTTACTACAGAACTTACATATTTTCAGCAATATCATAAATTTCTAAAACGTAAACATTTTCAACTGTTATAAGGATTTTCTGCACTTTCATTTTTTGATATTTAAGTAGCATAATGAGATTGAAAAACAGAACTCAGTATTTAATAAAAGTTACCAGGCCAAAGGAAAATTAGAGGGTTTAAAGCTAAAAAGAATTTTTTAGTTTTTTATGTTATCAGAATACTGAGCCACAGTATTCAGTACAGATGCCAACACCGATTTTCGTATTACCTTTAGCCACATTATTTCATTCAAGAGTCTACAACTCTCTTCAGTTCCAGGACAGCATCTACCAACCCATCTATGTAACAGATAGTAAAGATTCTCTGCTCATTTAAAACTACTTGTTGAACACCTGTTTCAATGAAAATTACCTTATCTTCTTTTCTTTTTTTTTCTCACTTCTTAATAAATTAATCTCAATAGTCAGAGTAACTGTACTTGATTCTACCAGGAGGAAACCCAACATCTTTAATAAATCACATGCTTAGAAAGAATAGAGATCCAATCGTGACAGAACCATAGCTACAAATTCAAAACAGTTATTAGTTTCTAGGTACACTGTAATTCACAGTGGTTTTTTTCCTATTAGTTTTAAGTTTCTTTATGCGGCAATGAATAGGATTTTCTATTTCCAATAGGAATTAAAACAATTATATATACTAAGGAAACTAGAACTTACTAAATTAAGAAAAAATCTTTCAGACTTTCTCAAATGAATATTATGTAAATTTCAGATCACTATTACCAGGGGAACAAAGCAGGGGAAAAAAATTTGTAATTTACCCATGATAAACAAGGATCCTGTCTTTGATAAAATGAAGAATTTTCTCAAAGTATTCCAGATACCGCATGTTAATGACCTGTCCCCTACAAAGAAAATAAAGGGTTTTTTGAAGTCTTGTTTTTCAACCCAACATTCCAGGACACAAATATTACTCATTAATATTTGACACAATTTCAATCACAGTTGCTCTGTAAATTAAAGGAATGAACCACATAGGGTTTATCTGCGTGGTGAATTGCCAATCCCCCATTTTAAACAGAGATTACATAGTGAACTTGCTAAAACTCATGTATCATTAGAATTGTTGTTCTCTGATAAACGACATTCCATGCATATTTCCCCATTTTCAGTGTGCCTGATTCCAGTAAATCTTATCTATATGATAATTATCAATTTGTACAAGATATAATCTTCCCTGGACTCATAGATACAACAGAACTAGAAAAGAATTCTCAATTTGCACATTTAGAGAACCAACACTCTCCAGTTTACATATTTGGCAATATACATACATGCCAAACATGTTGATCTGCTCTGATTGTCCACATATATTTTTCTTTATTCACCTATGTCCCCTCTATATTGAAGTAATTTCGCCTTGAATCCCAACAGTTACAAGTAGTAACTGAAAAACAAAAACATTTTAAAAGTGTTGCTTTTTCCCTTGGACTACTAAGTAAAAAAAAAAATCTAAATTAAAATGTGGTAAAAACCTGTTAGGATTATAACCACTCTGAGAGGAAAAATTACATACCATTACTGCATTTGTAGGAGTCCTTCCTCTTCTCCCAGTCTACAAAACAAGATTTTATAAAGCAAGCGTTACGCTCTCTGAGGAAGCAAAACCACTGTCAATCACAGGAAGCTGTGTACACCTAGCTTTTTCTTTCCACTTTAAGTGATTTTTGGCAGCTCAAGTCCCTGTCTAATGTCTCACTTGACAGTCTCTCACCTTAGGAGACCTAGTCTCAGAAAACCAGCAGAATCAGTCCTCAAAAACTGAATAGAATTAGAACACATACACGTATCTGCACATAGGAAAGGGAGGCAGGGAAAGCAGAAGGATGAAGACAAATCTAATATACATAATTTGCCCTTGTTGTACGTCCCATCATTTTCCATCTGTATTAAAAAAGTATCTGTACAACAGGCAGTAGCGTGTCAGTATAAGAAAGTGGATTCTCCTTTAGTGCCATCTTGGAAAATACATCCAAAGCAGACCTATCATTCTATAAGGCCATCTAGAAGCTATTGTACCAAGAAAGACTTCTGGTGGGTGGCCAAAAGTGATTTGTGTTTATTCCCACTCTCCTTGTTTAGTAAACACTATCACCAAGAATTCAAAAGTTGCAGTGTTCCAGAGTGTCTTTTTTTGTTTATAAGAACATTAAGCATATCATTAATGTTTAGCTGATCACAAATCCTTGCTTTGTCTATGAAAACACCTAAAGCTTTCCAAAGCATTTTCTCTACTTTAAATCAAACTTACTAGCTTTGATCATTTAAGCCAGAAAGGAGATAAGGCAAATTCACCCTTGTCTATAGATCAACAAAGAAAGTGACAGCTGACACACTTGCATCTTCAGAACATTAAGATCTGAAAGCCTATCAAAAATTGTGAAGTGCAAGATGTTTCTTACATATCTTTTAAAAAAGGTCCCCAAATTGACACAAAACAAACAAAAAAGGTTGTTTTTTTTTCTGACACACTCTAAACATTTTGCCATTCTGGAAAAGAAAAAAAAAAAAATTAACTCGGCAGACACTGAATGCTAATGGCTTCATGACAAGACTCATTTGACAGGAATCAGTGAACAATACTGGACTTCCAATGGAAAGAATTTGAGTAAAGAGAAAGGTTATGCTAACAGACAGGTAATCGAAGTATTTCTGCCCACAGAAATTCCTGTGTACAATTCGGATGAAATAAAACCTAGAGACAGTGTGAGCTCAGCATGACTGGATCTGTTACAAATACTGGAAGAACACCCAACTGCTTTGCTACACTTCTTGTTTGACTGAACAGCTTTTATCTTAATATACATTATAACCATGCAAACTGCTATTTGTCAGCCTAAATCTGTTGTTACACCTGGTTGTCAGGTAGCCATGCTTTTATAGAAAGAATTCAGCCTCAGTAATATGGGTATAGGAATAACTTTCAAATCATAACCTAACTATAAAACAAAGTATATCTTCCTGAAGGACAGTCAAAAGACCATAAAGCTATCACAGTTATTAAGAAAAGAGTATTAGCTCTGTGCCCTATCAGTCTCTTCAATCAGCAGCCATTTTACAAGCTGAGTAATGTAAAAAGGAAATTATACAAATCTGCATAATCTCTTAAGAAAAAATTGTAATTTAGAAATCACAGTGAAGTAGAACATGCTTCAAAACTAAAATAAATTTAAAAAAACAACCATTACCAGTTAATATGTTCATTCATTTTATCCCTCACATCATGTGAAATCATCAGGATGGAGCCAAAAGCAGAAACTAATCACAACAGAAAGCTGATCAAAGAAAGTGGCTGTTACTTAAGACTGGAGAATGATCAAACCAGAACAGGTTTCCAGAGTCAAAAAGAATGCAATCACCATCCAGTACTAAAGCATGATCAACTCCTAAGGCAGTGGTATTTAGGCTGCTTCAAATCTATTGTCTCTTCAAAAAAGGTGCCAAACCAGTATTTTTCAGAGAACCACTACTTAGCTATCAAATAAGCACAACCAAAATGCTGATGAGATCCCCAAAAGCCAAGGCTGAGCCAAACCCAAAAGGTTAGAATTAGGTTCACCGTGGCACTACAATTCTGAATGTTCACAAAGCTTATTTCAGACTTCTATAAAATGACCAAAAGAGCTGTAACAGTACATCATCAGTTCTGCCAGCATTCTCTGATGAAAGGAAAACAAGTAAAGTACTTTGGCCACTGCAAAACAAGAGCTCCTGACAGGTTCTGTACAAGGACATATTTCCCCAGGTTAAATGTTCAGTATTAGTTTCAGGACGTTAATTAAGCGTTGTCACATGCATGCCTTTCTGCCAACACAGATCACCTAAAAGTTAGGCTTCTACTCTCCCATTTAAAAATAAAACCATGAAGAAACAGGTGAAGTATGGAATGCATCTCTGTCTCAAAGTACAGATGGCTGTGGTTTCTGCTGCATTGTACATACGACAAGAGAGAAATGCAGCAACAGCAAAGATGGAAACAGCTTGGTGCCCAAATGTAACACTTGGCTTGAGTGAAGAGAGAAGCCTGAGCACAAGACTGTTCAAGAAGCAGCACATCTTGCAAAGCAACTGATCTGCACTGGAGTTTAATGCATTAACCACTCCATAAAGTAAAGCAGAGGCTGCTAGGGTCCATTTCACAGAGTGGAAGGAAGAGTGAGGACAAATCCTCATTAGCCTTAGCCTCTGCATACGAACATTAGAACATCACTATTTTTCTCTGCCTGAAATAATTCTTGAGAAGGCTTTGTTTCCCTTATCCTCCTTTGTCAGTACAGCTTCTCAAAGTATAAAGAGATAGACATATATAAAGGCAGAATGACAGATCAAAGATTCAGTATTTCCTATGAGGGGGTGGAATAAGATGAAACCTGGCTACATATTTACTTACACAAACACACTCTGCTCCTGTGATTGACAGTGATGTTGCACATCGAGTCTATTACACTTGTACCACTTCAAGGGAGGTAGCACTGTCATGACTACAATACAGAGTTTTGCAGCATGGGAGAAGATGGAACGTACAACAGTGGTTGAATCTTTTAAATTTTACCTTTATTTGAAAGTACAACTGTTACCTTCCACAGGTTACTTATTTTGTCATTTTTGCTTTACTCTGGCCTACCTTGAAAACAACTATGAGAACTATATGTTTTTCCTCTCCACTGTGAATTGGTATTAAAGCTAATAGAACAGCATTGTTTCAATGCTGATGCGACTACCTTCGAGAGGCAGCATTTGCAAAAATTACAACTATGATGAACTTAATAGAATTTTTACATTTAAGGTTATCTGGGAAACAAAAACAGCATGTGAAAATAATACATATTCTGGATCCTTGTTAGATACTGCTATAACTCAGCTGTACAAGTGAAATTCAGGAAAAAGAAGAAATATCAAGAGGGAAAATTATGCACAAATGCCAAATGTTCCATTAGAAAACATTAAATAACTATTAAAGTAAAAAAACAAGTACATATACATTCAATACTGTAAAATGCTGCTTCACAAACAGCTGGTAGTTTTCGGTACAATCCCTTAGTGTGTGTGGGAGTGCTGTTTGGTAAAACTCTCATACCTGATTAAGTTAATGTGATTATTGAAACCTCTGCTAAGGCTCCGGGCAGGCATTTGGTCCAACCAAAGCACAGGCTGGTCAGGGTCAGCTATCCTACAAAGACAAAGGATATCAACACTGGCACACATTTCAATCCATGTAATATTTTTAATAGAGCTTTATTCACAGACAGACCAATGTTAGGCAAAAACTAGAATTAAGAGATTAGGAAAAAGAACTTTTCCTGAAACATAGGATTTTTCTCATAGAAACCATACAACTCAAATATTTGATGTTTCTGGAGTTGAAACTGTTAGTTTTTGTTTGCCTTAGCTGCAGCGGATCCTATGGTCTCTCAAAGCTTTGCTTCAACTGGAAAATGCTATTCTGATTTTTTCCCTCCTTTATAGGAGGGGAAAAATGGACTATTTTCAGAAGTGCACTCCTCATGCACAAGAAGAATTTTCAGAAGTGCACACCATCCTTTTCTTTTATCAGAACCTTTCCAGTTACAGAATGGCAGCAAGTGTTCATTTTCTCCTCCATGACTCCAGCCCTTTGGTTAGCTGGAGCACTCATCATTATTACAACCAATACAGTCTTGCTCTCTGTCCTCTGTGACCGTTACCTTCGCCACTTCACTGCAATATCAAACATATCTCTCCACTGCATCAGTCTGGTTTTCCCATTCATCCGAACTTTGGAGTTTGCCCAAGTCCGCTGCACAGCTTGCATTACTTCTAGAGTGGCCAATCCCATTGCTGAGGTGAGGCAGGAGGAGAGAGGTACCAACAACAGAAAAAGAAAACCAATTAGAGCCAAATACTCAAGTTTTGCACAGACAGGAAAACTGACAGGAAAGCAATGTATTTACAGGAAAAGAATGGAGAACATGAAGAAGTTTGGGAGATCCTGACTTCCAGTCCCTAGCTAGGTCAAGAAACTGCTGACATAATGAATATTTTAATTTTAAACTTTGTATCTGATTTGAAAGAAACAGAGCATAATACTAATTTGCAGATAGCAAAGATAAGCATTCAATTATCACTATATTGACTTTTTTCCCCCACTCAAATTTACAGAGCATTTTCAGTATACCTCTATGTATCCTTTTATTTGGAAGAAATCCTGGTGTCTCATACTGCATCATGGAACCCAGATGATCAGCTACACATATGAGTTCTTGCACATCAGGCTTATAGCTTTCAAAATTCTGAAATAACACATCTCTTACAGAGGAGAAAAACATGCATCAGACACAGCTTGGCTGTAAAAGTCCTGAAAACATTTGGCAAACAAATCCGTGTTTTACAAATCAATATCATTTGTGTGAGAAACACTTAAACAGTCTAAAGAACACTCATTCCTCCTCCCAGCCGACTGAACATACACAGTATGTTGCAGTCACACCCAGTATCTCAAATGAATTCAGTCTTACTGAATTCAGTGACAGATCTTATTACTGTCACAACCAGTATTTCACTTCAGACTTGCTCATAAGTGATATTAAATAAAGTTCACAGGTAATACATTATTCTTCACTATTACACTCACCCTGATTAACTTTAACTAAGAAAAGGAATTCTTATTCCATTACCTTCTCCTATAATTCTGTAAAAACTTCTTGGGCTAAAAAGGTGGAGTCTATCCCATATACACAAAAGCCATAAATTTTTAACAGCAATTTTTTTTACACTAAGTGAATACATGACAATATACCTAGAAACTGGTTTACAGCAGTAGAGATTGCTCTTTCCTTTAGCTACACAATTTTAAAGTCTGTTCTAGTAAACTCCCTACTTTTTTGACTGAAGTCACCATCCTCCTAAAGTTACTCCAAAGTTACTCCAGAGAACGTTTACCCAGAGAAATCCAGCTGCCATTAAAGATATATTAAGTATCTAAAAATTACATCTGTAACAAAATAAAAACCTAAAATACAACCAGAAACTGTAATAAGGGTATTATGCAACACTACACTGAGCATCTCAAACTTATCAACTCCTTAACATTAATTACAAAAAAAAAAAAAAAAATAGATGAGTTAATCAGTAAGGCCACAGAATATGAAACAGTATGTGAATATTACTATGTGAAGAGAGAAATGAAGAACATCGTCCTAAGTTTAATTCTTCCTCCTATGAGATAAACCAACTCTTATGATATACAAAAGAATTTATACACTCAGTGGAATTGTACTTCCATATATTAAACATTATAAAAATGCCTCAGAATGGCAATTTAAAACTGAACACCCCCCCATTGAGAAGAGACTTTAAAAAATAAAAATTCTCACTTTATATGTGGCTGCAACCCTGGCTGTTCTTCATAATTTTCTATAAGGAAAGGAAGATTCTTGGCCCAGTGATCCTTGAAATTTCCAGGAAGATCTATATCAGTATTATACTCTGTAAGAGGGGTATCCAGATGTGCATGCAAATATCTAGAATACTCTGGAGGAAAAAAATAAAATTAAATACTGTTTGCATAATCAGTTTACTTATGCCATTACACAAAAACAGTAACCAGGTTATATGTTGGTCAGTTAAACAACATGGCTTTAATAAGTCATTATTTTTAGATAATATAATTTTGCTATTAGCCAATTTCCAAGCGAGAAAGAAGTCTTTTTCACCTAAGTATCACAACAGTCTTTACCTTTATATAGGAATGTATGTTCCATTTTTGGACCTAGTTTTTAACTGTATGAACAATAAGAATCAGTGTACTTTTTTTTTAACATACATACTCAACAGTGCTTATGAGAATGTACACTGGTTTATCTAAAATGACCATAACTTCAAGCAAGCTTGCACTTTTAGGGTCCTTGAAGCATTTAAGAAAATTAAAAAAAAAAAACAATTCCAACTTACCTCGGAGGTATTTCACTTTCAGATATTCTGGACTGGCCTTCTGTCCTGGTAGTGGATCATTTAACATTACTTTGGTCTGAGCTTTTATGCCTTCATAAAACTGTCCCATTGCAACATGGCTGAGACCCTTCATGTACTGGCACACTTCATTGTATGGTTCTAGCTGTAGACATCTCTAGCAGATTTAAGGAACAAAGCACCCATAAATCAAGAGACAGAAAGAGTACCTTCAAATAATCCAACCTGTCTGGTCAGAAAACGTGTGAAAAGATATACTGATTATTAAGATCCACTTCCCTCATAATTTTCTTTCAAATGCTGCTGAGCACTTAAAATGCTAGCAAATGTAAGAAAAAATATTTTCAGCTTTATTAAAGGGGAAAAAACCTGAAAACCCAAACCCTGCCAGTGCGAAAATGCTTTGCACACTTGGCTCTAACAGTATTAGCTCAATGTTAGCTGGGTGAAATTAGACAAAATATACTCCTGACAATATAACAACTCATTTTGGGTTGGTTATATGGATACATATAATTTCTGTCATCTCCCCCATTCATCTCTTCACAACTTCAGGAATTAGTACACTTCTATGTAAGTCAGCTATTTACTGTATGTTAAACACACAGCAAATTCCTGTTTATGATTCAGAAATGAATGCTCTGATTCTTCCAGCAATTACATGTCTTTAGAAGAGCATCTCCATCTCAGAAGTTGAAGTATCTTTTCAATTACACCAGTACCTACAAATTGGGTTAGAGAAGGTGAATATGTAATAATGCACATAAAGTGTTCTCCTTGGGATAAGCACAGACTCGTTTGGAAAGGAATCTTATTTCATTATTTAAGAATATGCACATACAAATAACATCTGCATTTTTTGTTCTGCCTACAAAATAAGGCAATTATTTAATGCCAACAGAGATAGGCAAGCTTTTGGCAACATGAAAATTTTTCCAAGCACAATGAATCACAACATATGCTGAATTTTTCAGAAGAAAATACTCCAGAAAAATTAGATAAACATTGTAACTTATTTTCAGCTTAAAATTACAGACTAGTACATTTTATCTTTCATACAATATGAAAAAACTTTAGGTTACAAGTCAAAGTATTAGCAAGAACACAATTACCAGTTTAAAAAGAAAAATAAAACATTTCAGCCAGAGCTTGGTTTTACAACCACATAAAACAGTTAAAGAAACCACCTTAGTTTCTGCAAAATTAGGTTTTTAATTACAAACTTAAGTTTTATCTTTTAAGATGGACTTCACAAAAAAATACTTCTAGGTCAAATGCACACATATTCAGAATGAAAAACTTTGAAATTTGTCCATTTTGTTGTACTTGTTGAATACAAGTCCTTGTTAAAACATTTAAATTTTGTGTTTAGTTAGGGCCTGCTTACCTTAAAATTCTTTAGTGCTTCATCTAAGCTACCATGATGATAAAGCATCATTCCTTTCAGCTGTAACGTCTGAACATGATTTTGATTCAGCAGTAAAGCCTTCTGGAAGCTCTCTGTAGCAGCATCAAAGTTGCCAAGCTCTCTAGGTGATTCCATAACATGGAAGGCAAAAAATAGAGAAGGCAACAGTGACAACAACGTTACTTGTTAAAGGTTGCTTTAAGGTGTCCAAAGGGGATATCACTGCAGAGAAACACTGTACTAATGGAAAATTTCTATAATAAAAGCAGTAATTTTGCAACTATTCTTCTGTAACAATAACAGAACAGCTGCACAGTTTGTTACTCCCAGAAATATGTACCCTGAAATACAATCCAACAAGACCACAAATCTTCATAATCCTCAGCAGACATTAAACTGTATCTTCAGAAACTAAAGTAAACAAAATTTTCACACAAAGCATTCTTGGAAAACACTAACTTTGAGAAGTCTTTTAAACGTCTAAGTACAAACATGTTTTAAAAAATTTACCAACTACTTAAATGCTGAGTAAGAAGAAAGCATATGGTGTTTAAAAACTGAAACTAACTAAAAATTTATTGACTGGAATTACTCCATGTGCAGGACAGCTGTACATGTAAGCAGACAGTAAAAACAGTCACATAGTAACTGTCACGAGAAAATTAAAACAGAAATAGTATACAACTTAGCTTAACTTTTTTAATCCAGTATACTGATTTCTTTAAGATTACGAAATTCTTTCCATATCAAATTGTATTAGACAAAATTAATCCAAACCAGAGCAACACTAGAAAAATAAACAAGATCTACTAGTTTTAAATACATCTGCTAAAAAGACTTTTTAGCATAATAGTGATTAACCACAGCTCTTTAGTTTCAAATAAATGCATGAACACCAAATCCACTACATTTGAAGCAGGATTTAATCAGCACAATGCTATAGCTCATGTTGTATTAAACATTTCCATCATTTAAAAATCATTTAGCATACCTAAAAACACATCTTACTGAATACTGCCATTTAACCTTTGAGTCTGGGAGACTCAAAGAGATACCAGAGATGAAAATAAAAATACAAAGCAAACATAGAAATTATTTATATTAAACATAACATAGCCATAGCAGCTGCTGGAGCTACCAAATACCACATTTCGTTCTGCACAATTTTGTAACAAGTGTGTAAAACTTAGAATGCATTGTAAAGAACACAACCAAATGAAAAAATTACTTTAAAACTACTTCTGAATGTGAGTACCTGTAGGCTTGTCCCAGACTTTTATACGCATCTATGAAGTCTGCTTTCTGCTTCAGAGCTTCTTTGAAGGATTCAATGGCTTCCTGCAGAAAGGGACCAACAGAAAAATTTGTAACTTATTACACTCATTAAATTTCAGCATCCTCAGTAGTTACTAGCTATAGGTTTACAGTTATGTATCAAAACCTTTGGAAGGAACAAACAATGCATGAATTTATTACAAAATTTATGGAGTAAAAATTATTACATAATAAATGAAATACCGGAACATTCTTTACAGTACTGACAGATGTAGCTGGAATTCTTTTGTCTAATATGCAGTGGGAATGAGCAATTCTTTTAGCATTTTAATAGAGTTCAGAGAAATCCAGAGTTTGCTTTCAAAGCTCAATCTGGTCCCTAAGGCAAAGCAGTCTCTCCTTACAGTCTTCCTTCTTCATTCATAATTCACCTCTTAAGTTTTGGAGGCCAAAAGTCTCCTTCAAATCTGCACTCTGCCTTTAATTGTCTTATTGCATTCTCTGTTACTTGCACAGCTAGCAAACATTCTCTTGAGGGATTACAGAGTAAGTGATCATCTTCACACAATACCATGCACTGTTGCTATTACTGCTATTACTGTTGTGAGGAATACAATGCAAGAAAAATAAAAGCTAACAAAATAAGCATATGGTCAAAGAAATATTCCTCTTCAAAGAGTCTGATTAAGAACGCAGCTTTTCAAACTAGAGTGGCTACCACAAACTGGCATATTCAATACTGAGACTTAGAATTAAGGATGGAATAATCAACTACTTTGTATTACTAAAGAATGCCTGAAAAGTATCTTGAAGTCTGAAGTGCAATAAATTAGATGCTGTAAGGAAAGAATCACTTCAGTTGATTTAGAAGTTCTTATTTAGAAAAACTATCAAATATATTCTGAGCTCTACAACATGCACAAAAATATCCACTGAACAAAAATATAGGACAATCACCAACAGCTACTGATAGGCACATATCCTGTAGGTAAGTTTTAAAACCAAGATGATTATTCCCAAAAGTAGTGATCCAAATCAATCTCTTTTCACTCAAAAATGAACACAGCCACCCTCAACCCAAATCTTCAATTTTCAGCAAGCCTTATAAAACCTAACAGATGACATGTACAGCTTTCCTTTAAAAGGCAGCCTGAATCTGACTGGAAGCTAAGATGTACCTGGGAATGAAAAACCCCAGTGACAATCTCTCCAAACATGAGTATTAGAGAGGGAAGATGCTTCCTTTGAGAAAAGAAACTGGGAGGAAGGAGGTGGTGGTGCAGAAATGTGTTGACCTGTGTATCAGAAAGAAGAAAACTTTGCTTCTGTTCTGCAAACTGAGATAGAATTTATTTTTGTCAGCTGTATTTTCATTGTCACTTTTTGGGGTCTCTGTTGCCTACATCAAAAATTAGAAATTCAGACTATTATTTGCAAGTATCTCTTCTGACTGTAAGAAGATACAGACAATAAAAGCTCAATGACAGTCTGATGTCCTCACAGCATACAGTGAGATTGTGGAAAAAAATACCTGCTTGGGTACTACAAAAGTGAGGTAGTAGACAGCAAAAAAAAAAAAAAGAGAGATAAAAAAATAGTGATTGCCTATGAACGACAGTGGGCTGAAGCTCAGGAGTCCTGAGTTGTCTGCAGATACTGCATACAGCCCTTAATGAACCCCAAGCTGTTATGAGAGGTCAAAAAAAAAAAAAGACAGCTTCGACTGTTGGAATTCAGGAATCACACCATTTCATCTTCAGTTTTCAAACTGAGAATATCAAACAACTTGTCTAACTACTCTCCCCTTAACTACTCTCCCCTCTGAAAAATGCAGCAGTATCTCTAAATACTTTACAAACAAGAAACAGGGGCAATGTTACTACACCTAAAAGAGAGAGAAGTTTTGAGTTACAAAATGGTGAAAATTTAAAAAATACATGGGAAGAACTTACTTCCCTGCTGATTGTAGAAACTGAAGGAGCAATCATGTTCCCTCAAATTAGATATCAGCCTTTCAGAAACAACATATAACTGAAATAAACATGCATAAAGGCAGGGCTCTACCAGCACTTTCCTTGATTACTTCCTAGCTCATTCGAGGAAGATTTTAAAATTATTTTCCTCTTCATCCCTCTCCCCTTCCCAAAACCTAGGAAATCTCCATTTAATTTTGAAATTTTGAACATAACCATACAAATACTAGCAGAGGTGCTGAATATCTCTCAAAGCACTCCTTAAACATGTCTGTTATCACTGATCTACTGAAATTCAGCAAGACTTGCAGTATTTACATATCATATCATGGAATCTTTTTATTTTGCTTGCACTCTTTTGCCTTAAAAATCTTCCTCATGTGAGAGAAAATACATATATCAACACCTATGATATTTCTACTATTTTATGGAAGTAACTTCAAATAAAGGGTATTGCTCTACATGAACTATTGTTTAATATAGCTTTACCTTCAGAAGTCCTCTGTGAAAGAAGGTTAAGCCTTTATAAAGCATAGCTATAGGCTGATTTTTGTTCAGTTCCAGTGAGTGCTGAAAATCTTCATGGGCTGTTGCATAATCCTGTGATAAAGAAGATTTTAGATGACAGAAGAAACACAATACAAATAAAGAGGAATACATACTTTTTCATAAAATTAAACTACAGAATTTTGTTTAATATATGAAGTCAGTCTCAGGGCTAAGCAGCAATGACTATCAACTACCAATCAGAACATCAAAGAATGCACAATACACTTCAAACTTTTACAGGAAGTGCTGTATAAAACACAGTAAAGTAAATGGAAAAATAGCTGGAACCAAACAGTGAAATCAGAAGAATCAAGTAGGAAATCAGCTATCTAGTACTCACACAATCTTTGAAGATAAAGCTACTTGTTCTACATTAAAGCTTTAAGAACAACACACACAGATCACATAACAAAATGGGATGTTAGCATTTCTGTAGGGGTTTTTTATTTGTTTATTGTGAGGAGTGTTTTTTCTTAAGTTTATAGAAGACTTACTGCCTTGGCCATAAAAGTTTCCTTTTTAGACTGGTGTTTATCAATACTAATTAAATGCAGTTGCAGGTTATAAATCAAGTCAAAGTCTTTATCCACATCCTACTCCTCAAACACAAAAGAATCTGAGGTGTGCATGCAAGGTACTCGTCCTCTGATTTTCTGCATTAAGTAGATTTTCAAATGAAATACTTAGCGAATACCTCTGAACTGTCAAATTTCAGAAAGCCAGCTACAGGAGAATCAGGGCTTTTGTTATTATATTGGTTTTGGTTTTTTTCACTAAATAGGAAAGAAGCTCTAGAACAAAAGTAACAACTAGCACAAACGTCAACAAAATAATCAACAACACCCCCACAACCAAAGCCACAGAGAATCCCCAAAATCCACTAACCTCAGATATGAAGTAAAGGGTACCTCTGTGCCTGTAGAGCCTTGCTGATGGTTGTAGCTGAATAGCTTTGGTGAGATCAGATAATGCTTCACTGATTCGTCCTAGTGGGGACAATATCTAAGAGTATAAAAACCAAACCACAGTTTAGAGCAGACAGACTGAATAGATTTGTTTTAGAAATATGAAGATTATTCTTTTCCATGTTCAGCTGTAACAGAGTAATTGTATTTGCTAGAATGGGTTGGAAAGTTCCACTATAAATTTCTGTACTTATCGCTTTTAAACCCCTATGAAAGAGTAAATCTGGAAGAATTTTTCTCAAAACTATCAGTGTACATGAACATCACCCATAACATTTGCAGAAACTCAGTACTCCAAATTAAAAACAGGTGGGTCAAAGCAAAATACTCAGTTTCAAGCTATTTCAACATATTCAAGTGAAAATGTATTCTCCTAAGCCTTATTTGAAAAAACATTCCCCCAATGGAAAATGGTCCATTTTCCAATTATTTGAATGCCTTTCACATTTTTAGGTCAAGGTTCACAAATGTACTATGAGATCACTAAAAACATTAAAACTGTGAATATTATGGCAGTTATCACTATACAGTATGCTGACTTTAATATTTATGCTTCTGGTTTGCCAACAAAGCTGTTTCTTGACATCCATTTTCTGTAATTTAGTTGGCAAAACAGAACTTGATTTTCAAAATAAAAAATATATGTGGGTTGGAATGATATTTAAATTATGTGCACAAATATAAACCCAAAACATTTCATTTTTCATAAGTTTGGTATTTCAACAACTAGTATTAACAACAGATTTACTAAATTGACAGAAAGTGCAAACAGTAAGGATCAAGTGATATTTTGATTCATTGTATTAAAAAAACTCTAAACACAAATTATCTTGCTATTTAGTATGTCAAAAACTGAACACTTAAACATAATATATGCCATTCCATTGGCTGTAGTAACTCTATATGGTCTATATCTTATTTTAAAACTAAGTATTCCACAAACTACACTGTTTGAAAGGAAATATGTATATTTTAAAAGAAAGGAGGAATGTTCACAGAAGAACACCAAGCTTTAGTCATTATATCAGTTAAGATATAATTGAAAATACTGTATAATTGCAACTTCTCCAAAAGTCTGAAAAGATGGAAAAAATGCTCACTTCTGCTCGCTGTTCAAATACTTCAGGATGATCTGGTTCTAGACTAATCACCCTACTGAGCTCAAACAGAGCAAGTTCAGCATTTTTCATATCCTGAAAAGGAGAAAGAAAAACAAGGTGAACAACTGTGCATATTTAGACTAATATACTCTCAAGATAAAGGACAACTAGATTGGCTAAGTGTCCAAAAAGTGTATCAGTTTATATTAAAAGCCCTTCACACCTTGGCTAATAACATCAAGACACAGGATTCTGCAAGTAACTGGGGAAAAAACACCTGTCTGCTACAAACAAGAAAACTAAACTTTGCTTGTACACATCATCTTTGTGTTGTACCTCTAATAATTTATTAATATAACTCTGTGACTAAACATTAGGTTTAAGGCTCCAGAGGTGCCTTTCCTGGCAGTAAAGCTGGCTCAAGCTCCCACATGATCTCCAACACACAGGCACACTCACACCCACCAGTGTTGTCATCATCACTGTCTGCAACTTAAGCCAAGCAGTACTGATAAACGGATTGATGCCAACAGCACCTGGAAGTAGTTACTTAATTAGAAAAAAAACCCTAAGTGATTACATAGCAAGTTCTGTATTAGATTTCATTCATCTTTTCTCTCTGAAAGCAAAGAAATTTTGTGCTTAACATCATCTTTGTGTCTTGAAGGTGTCACTCAAAAACTTTTATAAAGTGCAGCTGTATCAACACCTAGCTAAACTGAGAAAACAAATTCATGCTGATGTTAAAAACAAGCAAATATGAGGGACTTCAAGCTCTTGTCAACACCCCTAAGTAATGAAATGTTCTGTACAAAGAAAATTTTCAAGGAGTTATTAAATTATTCATTCTTCTAGAACTCTAGCAACCATTCAATCATGATTCAACAGGCAACAAAGTCAAACTACAAGGACCATAGTCTACTCATAAATTTCCTTCTGCTCAAGAAATTATTTGAGCAGTAACTATTGCAAGTAAGTAATTTAACTTTGAATTTTATTTTGTTTTAACAAATTCAAAGTGGTATACTTATCAAGAGGCATAAGCAATGAAAAAGCAATATGAAGTCTACTATATTGGAAGAGCTGACAATATTCCCAAGCTGCAATAAAAGACTTTTTCATTTCCAAATACAGATTAGATGTGAAGATGAATTCAGTGGGACTTCATAAACCTGTCTCTCAGAGGCAAGACACTGCCTGTTATCTTAACAGGCAACTCTTCCAAGAAGCTGCGGCTCACAGCCTTTCTACCACTCACAACAGTGCCTTATCTTCTCCTTTACCACACTTACATCATGCAGCTTTACTTCCACAGTCTCACGAGGCAAATGTACCCACGGCTTGAGTAGTACCACCTACTAGATCGCTCAATGTTATACAGTGCACCGACCAAGGGATGGACTCACCATGGAAGTAAGACAGCACAAAGACTTTGAGGTGTACTATCAATCTAGTTACTCCTGTTACAGGCTTTCTTATAGTTCAGACTCAAATAATTCAGATGGATATTAATTAAAATAATTATCTACTCACATGTAGTCCTTTCTTTCCGTACGCTATCCCTCGTCCATAAATTGCACTAACCAGCTCTGGTTCTTCCTGTTAAACAAATAAAATATTAATCTGTCGTGTGGGTTTTTTGGTTTCTTCGATATGTATTTAATTCTAGCTGATCTAAACAAGTAAGCAATGAACAATCACAGCTGCCAGGCAAGGAAATTTATTATATTACGGTCCATACTTTCATATGCTCACAATTTTCAATTCAATTTAATGGAATTGTTCCGGAGTAATTGTCTGGTAAAAAAGCCAAACAGTGCAGTTACAGTGCCAGTGACCACCTACCAGAAGCGATTACACAGTATGCATTAGAAGAGATTAGAATACACAGTATTCATTAGAATACTCTGTTGCCCAATCTTCATTAGTTGTAACCTTACCGGTAATTATATAACTTCTTTTCTCTCATGTCACTGAACTGATAAGAAACATACAATTTGGCCACTCAAAGCTTATTTTGTATGCAATTTAAATTTGAGATTTAGAATTTGGAAGCAAGATATTGTGACATCCTGATGAAATTTATATTCAGACAGCAACTAAAACCAGAAGTATTCTACAAAAATAGTTCTGAAAAATTCAAACCAACTTTCCTTGGGTTGGATTTAATTTAGTGACTTTCCTATTTGGGCACTTAGGGGAGATGCACCTTACACAGTGAATCTACTTCTTGTTTGATGTCATTTACTCCACCCATAGTTTCCCATACAAATTTCAAGAACTATACAGCAAAACTGTTCAGTCAACACAACAATGCCTATGCAGTCAGTTTCCCTGAAAACCAGTCAGGAATCGTGCCATCTTCACAACTGCAAGGAACACAGCTATGCTAAAAAAAATTTGTAGCACAGGCCTGGTATTACTTAATTGGGACATCTGCCAAGAAATCAATTCTTTCCCAAGAAACAAACTCTTCCACGGACAAAACAACAGAATACGTGGCACATCAATGCTGGCAGTTTGCCAGACTTGAGATGCTTCCACATTTACACTTGGCAACATCAACAGTAGGTAACTTCCTACTTTTAATACCATGGCTAAGCAAGGCTGTTTTATTCAGTTAAATGTTTTAATGCTCACTTTATATGTATTTAAAATGGCCTTATGGAAAACAGAGTGAACAATCATGATCACTTTACCTTTCAGGTATACTATAAGCATGACATTAAAGCATACTTTAAACTGAGATGTGGGCATTGCAGAGGTACTGTATTACATAAACACTTCTCCCAGTATCTTTCTACTTGGGTATCTTGCTTATATTCACTTATATTAAGTTTCCTTCTGAATAAAGACAGGGAACAATACATAAATCCAGTGGTTTTGGAAGCAGGATTTCTTGTTAGGGTAAAAAAAAAATCCTCACAGTAAAACAAATCAAAGACAGATATCATTAAACACCTATATCGACCAAATAAAAATAAAAGCACACAAAACCCCCTAACATTCTTGTCCTCAGATAAATTCCCTGGAATAATTCCATTAAATTGCCACACTTCCACTCAGTTTAAGAACGAGCCATACGACACTTAAGAAAAAATACATGCTATTATTTGCAGTATTGCTTTCAGGTTGCATTTGTGTACTTCAAACAGTTTAAATGAAGAAGTATGTCCATGCTTCTGGATGATCCAGGTTTTTAGCCATAAAAATACAGTATTTTGAAATCAGCTTTAGTTGAAGCTTATAAATTGTTGAGGCTGGTTTTGTTTTAAATGTGACTACCTCCTACTTAACTGCAGAAGATTCTGAATTCTTTATTTTGGTCAGGAAAAATATTCACAATATAAGTTAGGTTTTATTTATTTATTAAACTAATCAAATTCTTACCAATGAAAAAGGATAAAGCCAGCATACAAAATCATTTATCATTGTGAAAGCAATGTGTTACTTGCCACTAGCAATAAATGATCTCTGTCAGGGCTTTTTTTCTCATGTTACTGGCAACATGCTGTCACCCCAAAAAATCTACTTTAAAATATGTCAGCCTACACAATAAGCAGACAATCTAAGGAACTTCAGCACTGCAGAGGTCAGGTTTCTGAAGACACGTGCTTTTTTGGTCAAAGTGCCATAAAAACTTTATGCCTACAGATGAGAAAAATACTCACCAAATAACCAAGATACTGATCACCCAGTTCTAAGAGTATGCTTATGTTTGGATGGAAAAAAAAATGAACAAACAGTAGAATAATTACTCTCATTTAAGAATCCTTAATTTTTTTTAATTAAAGCCATATGTGGCAATGGATAATTTCATTAAGTTATTTTTTTGGGGTCCAAGCAGAAAACTTACCTGCAGCATTGTTGAAAAATGTCGTATAGCTTCATCATACAAGCCGTTGCCAATCAACACGTAAGCAATTGCTAACAAAACATTAAAATGTAAATAAACCAGAAAAAAAATCTGACCTTTTTTTAATATTAAATACTACCAAATTGTAAAGTGTTTAAGTTCCTACATTGCAGTAAAGATTAAAATAGTCACAGGATTCCTGAATGGCCACCAAAACAACATGACTTCCCTCAGCCACTACCTAGCATTCATTAATTACTCAATTCACACTGTGCTCTTCAGAGCTGCTTTGGGGTTTTGCGATTTGTTTGTGGGTTTTTTCTCTCCTTTTTACAAGTTGTTCAGGAAAGGGCCCATGTTTGCTTCTAAAATACTTAGAATCAGGAAAGGTACTATGAGCCCAATATAATAGCCCTGGATGCTTTCTCAATTAAAAGTGCTACCTGGCTATCACAAACTTGTTTTGACAATTCCATCAGGGGACTTCTACTTGTTTGTACACATATTGCTAAACTATATTAGTTCACAATAAGGTTTTCCTTCATTTGAATTAACTAGAAATTAACTTAACTAAACTGATTTCATTATTTATAAAATTGAAACTGAAAACAAACGGAGTCTTTACCTATGTTACAATTATGAAAAGCTTTAAAGTTCTTGCACATCCCCCCACTTGGAAGTAGAAGCCAAGTGTTTGAAAAAGAAACAGACCATTAGAAACACATTCCTGTAATCTCCATAAGATATAAAAATACAGTCAAATCACAAGACTGGAAAGCTGTAGTTGCGCTTGCATGACTGAAGTTCAGTTCTGATAGATGAGTATCTCAAGATTGTTTTATTTTGCATGTTTCAGTCTCTCACAGTTCTTAACTTTGAACTAAGCTCCATCTACACTGCCAACAAAACCCAGTATCTTGAAGACCACAGCTATGAAAGTTAGAAGGAACTTTTCCCCAGGCAGTTTGTTCAAACAGCTGGCAGTGGAACTATGAGCAGGATTTCACCTTTCCCCACTTACAGTGAATTTAGCAGTCATCCAAACAGAATGGAAGAGGCACCTCTTAGCTTAATTATTTATTCAAACATGAGAAGAGACAAATAAGTCAGTTAAAGCAAAGGCATTTTTAACAGGACACAGACACTTATCTTTCAGGCAGGCAGAGCAACATTGTTTTGGCAGTGTTGCTAAGCACAGTTCATTAAAGAAGGAAAACAGTTAAATGAAAGAGAAATAAGAAATATATTTAATCCAGAGCTTGTCTCATACTCAGAGCACTTCTATTATGAAGAAAATATTTGTATGCAACATAAGCTTTCTCCTCAATACATAAAAAGCTTCACTTGGCACAAAGTATTGCCAAAAAAGGGAAAAAATGGGCAGGGTGAAGGACAGGATGAAGAGTTCTTGAATTTTCCTCATTTCATTCTTCTGTAAGACTATACTATACAGTGCCCTCTTTAGGGTTCCAATCCCAGAACACAGAAAAGCTGGCATGTAAAATAAAAGCAACTCAACCATTCCAGTATTAAGAAAAAAACTGGAGGAAGCGAGGTAATGAAGACTTACACTGTCACTCAATTGTCTTGCTCATAATGACTGTATGTAATTTATACAAGACACTTGGCAAAATGCCAGACTGAACTGTGAACTGTCTGTAAAACTATGGCAAGTGGTTGACAGCTAGTAGCTGATACAGTATCAGCTTCTTTTTAAATGGCATCTTTTTGAATTTTTAATCTTTAATATAACAAAAATATAAGTAAGTTCTTCACTATGAAAAATCTAGTGGTTAACAATGGTCCATTAGCCAAAGTATTTCAGTACCAACACGGCTTCAGAAAGTCCCATACATTCTGCATTACTTTTCCTCAGAACAGTTAAAAGTAACATGCACAATAAAGAAGGATCAACCCAGGCTCCTCACACCATGACATCCTTGAGCTAAAGTGGGTAGATAGGTGCCAGCCTACATGCCAAACATGAGGACAGAGACCTTCTAGCATAGTCTTCCAAGTTTACATAACAGATGCTAAAAGTATCAGGTATTTTCATCTGAATACAGTTTGGTATTCTTTGCAGGATGCTATGAACATAGCTCAGTAGTCTAGGAATATGAAGAAAGATTAAGCCCCCAAATTTTCCTGGATAAATCCATGAAGGTAGAAATTGTGTCCAAAAAAACCTACTTAATTGTTTTAAGTTCATTAGAGGGGAATAAAATATCTCTTTGCTCTTATATAAAAGATGGTCTGCTGCCTTC
Organism: Aleadryas rufinucha; assembly: GCA_013397815.1. Lineage (NCBI taxonomy): Eukaryota > Metazoa > Chordata > Aves > Passeriformes > Aleadryas > Aleadryas rufinucha. The sequence continues at coordinate 128,538 of VZTH01012104.1, forward strand.
CTTGACACACAACCTTAACAATCTCTTTGCTGCCTCGTAATACCTCTGCATTTGAAGAAGCAGTGCAACTCCATTCTCATGTCCTTTGAGAAAAGTATTTCCTGTTCATATATTTGAAATGACCCCATTTTTTTGTTCTGAGTGTGCTTTTAAAAACTTCAAGTAGCAGCTTAGGACACAATTCAGAAAGTCTTCCTGCTGCCTATAAGTGCTGATGGGAGGAGTGTGGAGAGGGGAAACAGATCCAAGATCTATGCTTTATAGAAAGCATATTGTACTGGTAAAATTTTATGGATGGTTGAACAGTTTTAGTCATCAATAATGACAGAAAAAAGGAAACAGGAAGTAACTGAGCCTGTTAAAAAGGACTTAATCATAATTCTTTTTGAACATCTGTTTTAGCAGACATGGTGAAGAATTCTAGTGAAGAAAGCAGAAAAGGTTTTTAGCAACAGAGATAAATATCTGCTTTATATGACCAGAGAAAACTTGCAGTATTTCCAGATTGATTCAGATCAATTTGAAGTTAATGCATCACATCAATCATCAATTTTCAAAACATTTAGTGCTAATAATTAGCACATTATTCACCTGCACAAACCTTATATAAAGCATCTTACCCAATTCTTCATTCGTGTTGTCATTATCAGTAGCAAATGGAAATCGTTTTTGCTCCGCAAGCAACTTCGCTTGACTCTGTAAAACATTGTGGTTTTAAGTGTTCAGCAAACAACAATACAGAATTTAACAGAAAATCCATATCTTAAATCCTTAAGAGAATGCCTTAAACCACAATGTTAAAAATAATGTGATTTCACTAAGGTAACTGAAACCAAGTTCATTCCTAGTCTTCCACAGGGAGAAAAGCTTCTCTAAGTCAGATGCTGCTGTTTTCTGCTCTACCATAACGATGCTGCTGTTTTCTGCTCTACCATTCAAGCTTCAGAAAGAACATTGTCAGCATTTTACCAGGAACTGATGTTTCTGTATTGCATTTGCTTAAGGTGAAGTTTTTAAGTCTCTTTAAGACACCTTACTTCATATGAAAGTTTATACTCTTTACCCTATAATTATTCCTTTGTCTCCTGCAAAGGGAAGGACTGCAGAAGAATAACACTGAAAATAAACACTGAATAGAATATCACTCCATCAATATAGAAAAGTTTAACTTCACAATGCCACACTAATGTAAAGAGCCTGTCCTTTTAACAATGACATTCTATCAGTCCTACACTTTGTTCAAATTGTAGCCTTATCCAGGATGTCTGTTCCCTAAATAATGCACCTACAGAAACCAATACTGTCAAAGACAACCCCCTCAGAAATGTAGAAATACTCAGCTCTGTTTATTTTCACAACTATTTTCCATAGACAGCTGTAAGCCTATCAGAGTAGTTTATGTTAGCAAAATACAAAATGTTCATTTAAATTGAAAGGTCTTTCACAATGCTGTAGAAAACAGGAAGGGGGAAAAATAACATCTCTCTCCATTCAGTTCTCTTCCTTCAATTCAACTAAACAGCTCATTTCCTCTACTGTCCTCCTTTCAGGCTGTTTTACCTGTCCAATCAAAAGTAGCCACAATACTTCTGTCCATGACACAGCCATTTTAGTTGTCTACAAAGTGCAAAAGTAAAATGGTCAAATCCCATTGCACAGTTTTTGCCCTGTATGTCTAATGATGAGGATAATGTTTGGTCTGCTCAGACAACTTGAGTATTTTGGAGAGCAAGAATGATTAGCAAATGGATTTTACAAACCTTTTTTTTTACTGCAATTAAAGATGATGTATGAGCTCTACATTACACCATAACACTCTGAAAATTGTTACTCCACCTCTATTTGCACCTCTACAGTAACAGAGTGGTGCAGTTATTTCCCTTCTAGAGAAAAGCCATTAAAAAAACAGCACAAAAATGAGCAGAGTTCAACAGGTATAACAATAAAAAAACTAAATCTCCATTGCAATCCATATGCATCTACAAACACAGTATTTTTGTATCATCAATGGCCTTCGTGTAATTTCCAGAAAATCTACTTCAGAAAATGACCTTTAACACTTAACTCTGCAAAACATTATTCGTCTATAATTGTCTTAATATTAGGAAAAACACCACAACATTTTTACTAAAGGACAACCTCTTCCTTGGTGGATTTACAAAATAGGTCTACACATCTTTGTCTGCAGACAAAGATAAGATATAGCAAGATTCCACACTGAGTATCAGAAAATAAACCACAAGCAAAAGAATCTCACAATACATTACAATAACTTCCTACGGATTACTGAGCTGCATGTGGCAGCAAGAGAATTACCACTACCTCACCTGTTTCGTCATTGCAGAGTAACAGAACAGTTGGGGTGGCAGAGAAAGTGGTTTCACACTTCCTCAACAAATTCTGAATTCAGGTACAGGCTAAACATCCTGCAACTCTACATGCAAAAACTGTCAGTCATTCTGACCTCAAGAAACAGGAGAATTTTCATCATAGCACCATATCCCAACAGGTTTCATTGTTGCTTGTTGCTTTCTTTAAAACAACCTCTTTTTTTTGTTGTTGAAACAGAGAAATTTCTTACCAACAAATATACATTTCACTCTGTTAGAAAGAACTGGTACTGTTGGACTAGACTAGGCAGATCTTCTCACCAATATATGATGAAGTCTAAGGAGAATATTCAAGTTAAATAATTGGCTTAGTGGATTTGCAGTATAGTAGTTTTAATTCCAAGCGTCACCTTTGGAGAAGTTGCTTCCAGTTTTAATATTGCTTCCACACTCCCTCATAGTCAATAATTTCTAAAAATTTGCCAAGGCTTCTTTGAATATTCACATGGAAATTATCTGAAGATTTCAACACCTGTACTCCACTGGACTGAAGATGTAACATCAAACCTGTGAAACCTGTGTTCTGATGAGTTTTATTTGCTCAAGATCAAAAGGCTAAGAGTAGTGTTGCAAGAAAACCCAAATTCCAAAATAATCCTCTTGAAGTCTCTCTATGAAAATATACTCTTCTTTTGTTAGAATATTCTTCACATGCCAGGTCTGTATTACTTTTAGTGAAATATGGTCTGAAGCCTCTAACTCTGATCTTTGCACAATGTTACTTCTGTAGCAACTAGAAGTCATTACTCCTACTTTTACACATGTTTTGTGGTAAACTTCAGGAAGTTACTCTGGGTAGAAATTATAGCACCTCCTCCTTTTTCAGGCATAGCCCCTGCACCCCTAAAACCAAAAAATTAATTGGTTGATTAACTGAGGTGAAGGTTAGCTCTCAGTGACAATGTCAGCTTCAATTAGTTGACAGCCCTAGAGACTCATGACAGATTACTACGAAGTAATACTTTTATGAGCAACTTGAATTTATTCATACTTAAGCTTTTCGGGCAGCTATGCCTACTGATCAACAGATTCTATTTGCAGATATTTCCCTGAACTTCATTCTAAGTGGCTATGCAGCTGAAGTGATCTGCAACTTCAACAATCTATTAAAATTGTTTTGTACGTTATATTCTTGATAACATACCAGAATTTTTTCTGTATTCAGGGAAAGCATAGATTCACAAGATGATGACCCTCCTATGTCACAATCCGATTCATGGAAGTGCAAAAATGATGAATCTGGGAGAAAAGAGAGAAAATACCTTTAGGAACTCACAGAGTTACATACATGTTCTATTAGCACATCTCACATTTCCTCACGTTTGGCTGAACAGCTTCCCCACTGGGCATCCCACAGGGCAGAACTTTCATGAAGTGCTTTCTGCCCAAAGCACTACCCCCGCACAGCCAGGGAAGCAATAGCTGACATGACAGCTTTTATATAGTTAGTTTTATCCCTAATTATGCTTTTGGCTAAAAATAAATAAATAAAAAGAGGTGCTAAAAAATGGGACAGAGGTAAAAAAGGAGGAAGCTGGAAGCAAATAACAAAAGCTTGGGGTAGGCATGTCCCCTTTCAGCATTATGATTCCATTCTCTCACCCAAAAAATAACAGATAAACTTATCATTCCAATCCCAGAAGGAAAATAAATGGAATGGACCATAAAGAGGTAGGGAAAAAGCTGCAGGAAACAGAGGTATAAAGACTGTGAAAAGCAGCCAGAATGATGAACTGTAATTGACCGAACATATACAAAGTTACACTACTAAGAATGTCATTACAAAAAGTGTAAGACTGATTCATTTCTATAAAAAGTCAAACACAGCTTGTTGGCATAGCAGAGAAAAAGCTTAAGATATCAAACAAATAAACAAGTAACAATAATAATCAATAACACCCCCTCAGACTGATAGACTATAGAAGCCACTATTTCCCCTACATGATGCTTTTAATTGCTATTCCAACAGAATTGTAAACTTTTGAATCTTTGGATCCTAAAGCTTCTATCTTGCTTAAATATTTCAAGAGTAAACAAAAAAAAGCAAATATACAGTATTATCTCCTTGAATCCATGTCACAAATACCAAATTTTATCATCTCCCTTAATGTTTGTAAATCTAAGCTTGATGCTAAGTTTGAAAGGCTGCGGGGCACGGTGTGCTCTTATATTTTGACTTCTTAACGACTGCAGTTAGTTAATTCCCTGTATCTCACAAGCATAGAACTAAAAGAGAACAAGAAACAGTCTTCTTATAAAGAGAAGTCAAAGTAGCATCTAAAATCATGCCCTGTAAATAGGAACTTTGATCTACGTTGAGCCATAAATGATAACCAGTGGGAGAAGTTTTACAACAAAAGCAAGAGTGGTAAAAAGCAGAAGGTCAAAGTTTAAAGTCAGTCCTGTGAGACAGTGGCAAACCACTCATAGTTTGCAAAAAGAGTGGTGCCAGCATGAGGTTCCATCACTGCTCTTTGTTCTTCACATTGGCCAAACCCTCCTGTGCTATGGCAGCGTCATTAACACGTTACTTGTTCCTGTTGGTGCTTGTGAACCAGTGACTTAAGAGTTTTGGCTGCAGACTCACTGAGAAACTTTCACTTCAGAAACCAAAACAAAGAGGTGCAGGCATGGCCTATCTCTGGAATAATTTTCTCCACGAAAGCAAGGATTTAGTGATGGAATTTTTTGTAAGGTGGTAGGGAATAAGACAGCCAAGCCACAAGCTTGATACAAGCTACAGCAGGGAAAGGCTCCCTCAAATCTTGCAGTTCTTGAGGCAACAGACTGCTTTACTCATAGGGAAAAATGGATCTGCCTTTGTCTGCAAGTCAGACACAATCAAAACTGAACCACATTAACAACTTCATGAAAACCTATAAACACCAACCAGAGAAAGTACTTTGGACCTTGTAGCAGGCTACAGAGAAAACTATTTAAGACAAAAAAAAAAAATCTCAGCTTCTGTTCAAGTTGTACTAAAACAAAGACTGAGAGCTTAAGGAAATTTTTCAACAGGCAATTCATTTAGTCCTAACACTTAAACAGCAAGGAGTGACTTGGTATACAGCTATTCCAAGGCAAGTACGTTGTTCTGTAACTAAGGGCTAACTTATTATCAGTGCATGCAAAGTACCTGAGATACCTGACGATTTAAGCAGAATTCTTTGTATCAATCCCAGTTACACTGGTTTCTTTAAAACAACATCCACCATTAAATTAAAATCTAATCTTACAAATCTGCTACTGAGGGAGTACCTTGAGTCAATCATTCAGGTCAGGTCTAGTAACAGATGTAATCAAGTGCTTTGCCATTTATTAACTTGTAGGGTGGACAGATTTTTATCTCAACACTGGGTGAAAGTCTTCTTGTTTTATGCTTAAACTTGAATAATTTGTAGCAACGGTTACCCAAGATAACTTTCACAATCTGATTTTGTGTTTACGTACTATGGCTCTCAGCCATTTGAGCCACACACAGACAAAAAGCAAGATGATAAAAACTAACCAAAGAACTTTATAATGTGAAGACAAAAACACATTCATGGGGGAGGGGGTAAAGCAAAAACACAGGTGCAGGAAACTCATAAAAAGTTATGTCCTCAAAGTCTGTTTTTCAAGTGGATTATACTAGTTTTATATTAGTTGTTAGGGACCATGGAAATTGTTGATATGACCACAAGCTTTATGAAATAAAGCGTGGAAAAAAAATCACAAAACCATGCTGACAGCTAAGAAGTCATGACATATCATTGGTTATTCTCCTATATACAATTTAGTGTCACATTCCAAGCAATTGATAAACCTTTTTCTTCACCTGCATTATGTCTACATTGTGATTCAGACTGTCATTTTTGTGTAGCCCATTCACACCATGCTCAAGATCAACAATCGTAACTGATTAAGCCACATAATCCAGATAGAAAAGATACTCAAGCACATAAAAATAGTTTTAACTATGCCTGTATTAAAAGACATCAATTAACCTGAAAAATAGCAGAAGATTTGCTGCCTAAACTTGGCACTCATAAGGAGAAGCATCCAGTTCATCAGCAAAATACAAATAACTGTAGCTGAAATTAAATCAAGCCACATCCACTCAGTGAAACACAGAACTCATAGGGCTGGAAGAGACCTATGGAGATCATCCAGTCCAACCCTCCTGCAGGGTCACCTCGAGCAGGTGACACAGGAACATATCCAGGTGGGTTTTGAATGTCTCCAGATAGGGAAAATCCACAAGTTCCCTGGGCAGCCTGTTTAAGTGCTCTGGCACCCTCAACATAAAGAAGCTCTTCCTCAAGTTGAAGTGGAACTTCTTGTGTTTTAGTTTATGGCCATTGCTCCTCATCTTGTCTCTGGACATCACCAAAAAGTCTGGCACCATCCTCTCGACATCCACCTTTGAGATATTTATACTCCTTAACGAGATTCCCTCTCAGTCTTCTTTTCTTTAGACTAAACAGGTCCAGCTCCCACGGTCTCTATACGTGAGAGATGCTCCAGACCCCTGGACCCTGTCCAGCAGCTCCTTATCTTGTACTGAGAAAGTCAGTAATATGAGCGCGGGGTACTGGCATATCCCCATACCACTGAGCGCAGGAATTAAAAATCAGGCAGAATCCAGCTGCTGGGCTCGGGAGGTGAATGGGGCAGCAGGGATCCTCCCGAGTGATACCAAAGGCTTGCCCGTCCTAGGGGTGAGAGGTTTACCTCGGTTCGCTGCCACAGCCTCTGTGGCTCCGCGCCAAACAACGGCACGGCGCGGCTCCCGGTGCAGCTCACACGCGAGATGCCTCGCTATGAGTCAGCTGAGCGGCAGCGGCGCGGACAGCCACGGGGCCGCCGGCACCCCGCACGGCCCCCGGCCGCCCATCACCACTGCCGCCCGCGGCCGCCGGTCCAGCNCTCCGCCCACTCCCCCGCCGGGCCGTGACGCTGCCGGTGCCGCTCCTGCTGGAGCAGAGACAGCGCCGGGTAGCGCTCGGTGAAGGCGAGCGCGGCCCGGGCCAGCAGGGCCAGCACGGCCAGCGGCACCCACGGACGCCGCGCCAACCCGCCGGCAGGTGCCATCTTCCCAGCGCGCATGCGCGCCGTCTCGGCCGGGAACACGGGGTGCCCCCGCCGCCCCTCCCACGGGACCGCCGCCGCACTGCCCCTTGGGACATAGAGTTCCCCACTGGCGCAGCCCGGCGGAGGTTGGCAACCGGAAAACCACAACTCCCGGGATGCAACGCGGCGCGGTCCGGCTCGGCTGCGCTCCCGAACGCGGAAACGAGGAGGCGGTTTGGAAGCGCTGACAGGGCCGGGGCGTGCTCCCGCGCGCCATGGCGGAGCTCGGCGCCTACCGCTGCATCGAGTGCAACGGGGAGGCGACGGAGCTGTACCGGGACTACCAGCGCGGGGTGCTCCGTATCTCCATCTGCGTGAGTCGGGGCGGCGGGCAGTGGGTGGGGGAGGCGAGGAATGCACGTGGGAAGCTTTGACGTCAGCAGGCGGCAGCGGCGGCGCGCGGCACGTGGTGGTGGGCCCGGTGGCACGCGCGTGCCTGAGCCCGGTGGAGCGCCCCCTGCTGCCGGGCTCGGTCTGTGCCCGCGCGTTGTGTCCGCTTTCCCTGAATCCAGGTATTTTGTGAGTAAAGGCTGAGAGAGTTGGACCTGTTCAGCCTCGAGAAGATACGACTGAGAGGGGACCTCATTAATGTGTATAAATATCTAAAAGGAGGGTGTCATGAGGATGGAGCCAGACTCTTCTTGGTGCTGCCAAGCAGTAATACAAGAGGCAACGGACAGAAACTGATGCACAGGAAGTTCCACCTGGATATGAGGAAGAACTTCTTCACTGTGCAGGTGACCGAGCACTGGAACAGATTGCCCTGAGAGGTTGTGGAGTCTCCCTTGCCAGAGATGTTCAGGAACGATCTGGATACAATCCTGTGCCAGGTGCTCTAGGATGACCCTGCCTGAGCAGGGAGGTTGGACCAGACGACCTCCTGTGGTTCTTTTCAACTTGACCCATTCTGTGATTCTGTAGCTGTTCTGTCTGCTCCACTTCCCAGTGTCATTTCCTCCTGTTCCTTGAGTGCACCTTTATGGTGGAGCTGTCCCGACTGGCCTGCGTGCTTCTGTACAGGGCACTACAGTGCGTCTGCTGCTGTGTGTGCTTGGCCTGGCTCCTGCTGAAGGGCGGATCTGAGCATGGCTCTGTGGCTGAACACAGCTCCCGTGCCATTGGACCTGAATGTCAGGGTCTGAGTGATGATTATTCAAAGGGACCTGGGGGTCCTGGTCGATGGCAAGTTGAACATGAGCCAGCAGTGCCCTGGCAGCCAGGAGGGCCAACCCTGTCCTGAGGGGCATCAGGCACAGCATCGCCAGCTGGGCAAGGGAGGAGATTGTCCTGCTCTGCTCTGCACTGGGGCAGCCTCACCTCGAGTGCTGGGGGCAGTTTTGGGCAAAACAATGTAAGAAAGATGTAAAGCTATTGGAGAGCATCTAAAGGAGGACTACAAAGTTGATGAAGGATGTGGAGGGGAAGCTGTATGAGGAGCGGCGGAGATCACTTGGTGTGTTCAAGCCTGGAGAAGAGGAGGCTGAGGGGAGACCTCACTGAAGTCTACAACTTCCTTGTTGCTTATTAATCTGGTGATGATAAACAGATCTAAGGCAACCTGCGAGCCAGTAGATGGCACTCGTTCCCCTTAGTGTTTAACCATTTGAGGACCAAAAATCCTGGTCTTTCAGAGCTTTGGCACGCCACGTAGAATCAAAGACTTAAGTCCCAGTTGCTGTATTCATCACAAATGCCAAAGTCATATAAAAAGAGTAAAGAACTGAGTAAAAGAAAGAGCAAAGAATCACACATTCCTAGCAATTTGGGATTCTGTCCACCTTTCTCCCTGCAGTCACAGATCTGTACCATTTTTCACTTACTCATACCAGTCTGTTTCCTCTGGCTATGTTGCACATTGTCATGGTTCAGTTTCAGTTCTAGTTGCTCTTATGTGGTACATGTCATATAATCTCAAAACTTTCCCTCAATTTCTGGCCACCCAGGAGGTGCTGAGAGCAGGAGACATGTTAGCTTAGGGTATATAAGGTGGAGATGAGAATGTTGAAAGATTGCGAAGATAAAAGATTCTTTCAGTTGAACTGATGTGAGTTCAGTTTTATATACATACAGCAGGAAAGCCCTACTGTTGTCTCCAGCTACCGAGACCTCATGGTTTCTGATAGAGCAATTCTTGGTTTACTTTTTCCTTTTAATCTGCAAGGATAGTTTTGTCACTGTACCAACTCTCTGCAGGCATTCTATTGCATGCAGGCAAGGCTGTGCTCTGGCCAGAGATCTGGGAAGTTGTTCATCATCATGCTGCTGACAACAAAAAATAGTCAAGTACCGAATGTCATTTGATACCCTTCACAGACTTTCATGAGTAGTGATATGTACCAAGACATGATATAATGAGTGTGTCAATGTTATGAATCTTCTTGATGATGAAACCTGAAAATAATGATAGAAGTCATCACTTAAAAAGATACGAAGATCCCACTTATCAGTGTGAAACATCATTTATATCAGTTATGTATAAAACTTAAGAGTGTAGGCCTCTCAAAACTTAGGAAAAGCTGAAGGTATTTAAGAAAAATTGAAGGTCTGAGGTGAGATTAGAAGGTGTGATCACTCAGCCTGAGGACATTTTTCATCTCTTTGTGGAGTGAGAGCATTGAGTACTGCTACTCCACTGTAGCATTAAGAGAGAAGTAGGGAAAAATTCATAGAAAGATTGTATATTGATACTCAGTGAGGCCAATGGGCATCATCTAGATAATTTTTTTTGTTAAAAAGCACTTGTGTTCATTCCCATTTTCAAGTAGTACCTGGAAATACTGACACTTTAAGGAAAAAAAACAGACAACAACCCAACATTTGTTCCATATGGTAAGTAAAATAGAGGGCCCCAGAAAATTGGGAACAAGCAGAACATTGTCAAGATCGACACTGTTTCATACTGACCTACAGACTTTCCCCAATACTATTTTAAAATTATCTTTGATAGATTAAGAAATCTGCATTTAAAAGGTCTTTGCCATTTTCAGGATAACCCTGTCATTCAACATTTTTTGGAAGATTATCTCAAGGTTGAAGAAGCTAAGTTCTCCCAACAGCAACTTCTGTCTAGCCCTACATTTATTTTAGGATGTGTTTGACCTGATCTGGGTGTGATTTTGAGGTGGAGGATTTAAATTTGAATGCCTAAGCAAAATACCACAATTTTGTATTCTGTTATTAATTTGTTGAAGAGAAGGATGAATTTTTTCCAGAGGCAAATACTAAAAGCTTCCATTAAGGAACATGTGTTTCCAGCCCACAATATTAGAGTGCAATTTTGGAAATTCAGCCTAATGTTGCTTTAGTTTTGTTCCCGCAGCATTTGTTATTGCTCTTAATATAATTAAAAGTTTCTTTGAACTCCCTATTGTAATTTTAATGTGGGCAAGCATTAAAGACCTCACAAGTGTTATCCACCCTGGGAATAAATTTGCAGTGGATGCTGAAGAAACTAAAGAAACTTTCTTCTATAATACATAAAAGTCCACACAGTACCATGATAATTGGGTTGGAAAGGTGATATATTTTCTTAATAACTCTGCAAGGTGGCTGCTACAAATTCCTCAAGTTCTGTAACTTCTTTTTAAATCTGTTTTGTTTAATTAAGACCATTTTCAGCTGAAGCCTAGCCCGGACCTCTGGCACTGCACATTCCTTCTTGCTAGAGATTCCCATTTTGTGGCTGAACCATTTTCTCATCCTACGTATGCTTTGTTGTGGAAGTACCATTACAAGAGACAGATGGACCTCTTCAATATGCTTTTTGTTCAGTGTGATAACTGGGGAGTGGCAGGGGAGGGTGTGGGGATGTGTGGGCATGTTAGGATTGCCTCCAATGGAGGTGATGTTTGGCAGTCACTTTGCGTCTCATGGATCTGGGTTTAGTCCTAATCTGTGAACGTACTGATGTGTTCCCCATTCTGAGCGAGAAGCGATGGTGAAAGTAAGCCTAGGTTGCTCTTTCTAGAGAAAGTTTCTGTTAATTATTTTGAGATCCTTAAAATTTAATTGATCTGTAAATAACACAGCAAATCCTCATTGAATATATTACAAACCAACCATTAAGAACAGTAAGAAAAAATACCGTTCAAATAACAGTAATAATGCTGGGGCGGGGGGTGGGAACACATTTGGCTAACCTGGAATAAATTCTGTGAAATGCAATGAATATAGAAAGAAATTAACAAACTTCACTTATTCAAAAATAGAAGGAAAAGCATGCAAACATTTTTAAAATTTGGTTTTCAATGTCATATATGTTGTTGTGTTTAAAAATAAGATGTTAAAAATGTTCCAGACCATAACAAAGGAAAAGAAATTACTCATTACAATATGTAGAGCTCAGTCAGGATCCCCCTTGTGGTTTGTAATAAGAAAGCCAAATTACATGAGCAGTGCACACTTCATTTAGCTTTTCTGCAATTAAAAAATAATTGAAAAGCTCTTTTATTGCAGCAAGGCAGAGAGACTAAATGCTTTGAATGCAAAGCATTTATGTGATATGGTAAAGAATCTGTCAAGACTACACAGATCATCCTGGAAAATAGCATATGCTAATTTTACATAATTCTGTTTACAGACCAACCCACTACTGGAAAATATATTATACAGGAAAAAATTATAAAACAGTATTTTTAATTTGTTTTCTGAAATGGAATGCGTCTGAAACAGCTGTTTTGTTTTTCAGTCTATTATGACACTTGGCTGCATCTCTAATAAAGAATCCATTCCTGAAAGCAGCACAGCTAATGTGTTTTATTATTTAAGGGTGCAGTTGGGATTAAGGGCACTCTCATAAGAGTCAGTTAATTTGCCCTATGAACCTATGTAAATTAACTCATGTTCATGTGGAACCTATGTAAATGTTGTTACAATTTCCTGTATACATAGTCCTGCAAAAAATTGTAGCTTAATTTTGCCACCAAACTCCAAACCCTGGAGAAGGGAATGCTGTAATGAGACTGTTTCATTGATATTTCTAATGCCCAGAGATTTGCAAATGTATTCCTGATGTGGTTTTCATGGTATTTGTAGATCAGGATGAAGCTTTGTTCTTCCATGTGTATTTTGACTTTCTGTCATGTCCTATGGCTTCCTCTTCAAGAATTCTTTTACTTTCCACAAACCCCATCCCGAAATATTTTTCTTTAAAAATAAGTAATGTTTTAATATTGGAGAGATGACTCCAAAAAAGTCATGTTCATATACTTTAGGAACTTTATCCTTCAGATAGAAGGATAGAAGGTGTTTTCTCAAATATTTGTACACTGTATTGTATTGGGCACACATTTGTGAACAGTTTGCAAGTTGAGTATCTTCGATGAACAAAGTAAGAGTTACCTCTTTTGAGTAGTGTTTTATAAAAAGCTGATAAACATGCAGTTTGAATTAACATATCAGTACTTTTTTTGGTCATATTTAATACAACTGAGATGTTAAAATGTTACTTTCCTTTAATGTTTTGGATTGCTTTGATAAAAAAAGAATCTGATACACTACACTATGAAGAAGGTAGTTGTGCTAGCTTTTGAAGTTTTCTTTTTTTCTTTAATCTGCCCTTGCTAATTGGTTTTAAAAAAATTTTTTAAGATAACTAAGCAAACTTCTAAGTTATGAAAATGGAAGATTTTTTTTTAAAAACAACGGACAAGCATAGTAAAATCTTCCTAAATATTTGATTAGTCAAACAATTCCTTAAATAATATCCATTGAAATTTGCTAGAATATTGATATACTTTTAACATCCTGTTTTAGGAGAGCACAGTATCTGTTGGACTTTCGTATGTCAGTATCAAACATCTGTAATTTTCCTTAAATTTACCAGATCAGAAGAAGATGTGTAAATAGAATTTATGGTGTGAAGCTTGACTTTTTTCTTCTGCAACATAATCTTAATGTATCTTTTAATCAAACTAGTGTCTATTTTTTCAAGAAAAAATACCAGTTACTTGTTTCTGATGTCAATTACATATTTAAGGCAGAAGTTGAAAAATGGCTAAAAGCATAGAGAAATCCAGTTCTTTTTATCGCTTTAGAACTGGTTGTGATAACTGAGGCACATCTTAGAGAAAGTCCAAAGAAGATGAAAAAGCTCAGGTTTCTTAAAGAATTTTTTCACTCATGCTGCTCAGGCCACTGACTACAGCTGTGCAGAACAGCAGTGCGGAACGAGACACGAGCACCAGTATTGTTTACATTATTCATGTTAACATTATTCATGTTAAACTACCTGACTAAAAAGTAAGTGTGCAAGCAGTTCTCCATAGCTGAGCTGCTCATACCAATCTTCTCTGAAAGTGTTAGTGATTATCAGTGTCCACAAACTTACATCCCTTTAACTAGCGGAAACTATCTAGTGAAACAGATGTGTATTTAAACTGCCTCAATCCTGGCTTGCACTGATTTTGCTGAAGTCAGCCTTCAGTCACAGGTTTCCTTCCTAGGCATTTAGGTGTCAGATGTTTTAGTTGTATAGCTGGAAAAAATAATGAAAAAGCCAGATATGGAAAAAATTCTTCCTAGAGGGCATATTAATTCTGTGGTATACTAATAGTATAGCAACCATCATCCAATTAGTCTATAGCAGTGCACACACGACTCTTTTGTGGGAAAGGTGGTTTGTAGGTCTCACAAATCCCTGGATGAACCCATGCTGGCTAGGTCACTGCCTGGATAAGCACAGAGGACTTTTCCTTCTTGCAACAGAGACTCAGATAGAAAAAAAGTATATTAGGAATATAAGATATATTAAGAATGGGGCTCTCATCTAGCTCTAGAAGACAGAAATACTAAATTTAACATAATTTTCACAGCTGCAGAAGATTCAGTATAAGGCTGCCAGAAGCTCTGGTGCAGAAGACACCAGTATTTGTGTATTCATTTGTAGCAGTCTCCTTATATATCTGCAGTAAATTTCTGTATTGTTGGTTTTGCCTGGCTGGATGGTCTGATAAACTTTCACTGTCTAAAATTCGTGTCAGCTGTTGGTGAAAATTTTTTGATCAGTGTTCGATTGGCATCCCCTAATTGAAAATACTGTTCTTTACTCAGAAAGATTTTTGGTCCTGGTCAAAAAATGTTCTGTTGTAGGAGAATTTGAGAGCATGATAAAACTGGGGGTAGGTAGGATATCCTTCATCTAACCTTTATGACACCCACTGTGTTGAATAATCTTGTTTTGTATGGACTTGGCCAGTGGTTGTGGGAATAAACCTATTAAAAAAAAATTACACTTGTCCAGTACTACGTCAACCCAGAGATTTGACATATGCAAATTACCACCTATAGGAATATCTGTTCATGATTTCCCAGTAGAAAGAAATGAAGCAAGAGACTGCCTCTAATTAAAGTAGCAATTTCTTTTTCACTCTATTAAATCCTGTAACTGTAGTCTTGTGTTAATGTCCTTTCTTCCTTCTCACTTGCTTTAATTTTAGACCTATCAAACTCTTGTTTAATTGAGTGAGTTTTTTAATTCATTACCTCTAACTTGTGTACTGTCATACACAGTGTTTTCTTATCCAAATGAATTGAGTTTTTCCTTGAGCTGAACCAAAAAACACTGATTAGAGGTTGCATCATTCTCTAGACACTCTATTCAGTTTATGCATTTGTTTGAATGTTTTTCTTGACATTGATGTTGGACTTTCGAGTCAGTTTTCTGGTGAAATTTTGCATTCCCAGATTCTATAAAAATAATTGTTAAATAGCAAGGGAGTGTTAACTTTGAACACTGTCCTAGTTTTGGCTGGTTTAATTTTAGGCCTAGAAGCTGGTAGAGTGTTGTGTTTTGGATTCAGTATGCGAATAATATTGGTAACACACTGATGTTTTAGTTGTTCTTATTAGTGCTTATCCCAAGGCAAGGACTTTTCAGTTTCCCATGCTCTGCCAGCCAGCAGGTGCACAAGAAGCTGGGAGGAAGCACAGCCAGGACAGCTGACCTAAACTGGCCAAAGGGATACTCCATGCCCCACAGAGTGTCATGCACAGTAAATAAAATGGGGGGAGTTGGCCAGGAGGGGACAATCACTGCTCAGGGATGGGATGGACATAGGGCAGTGGGTGGTGAGAAACTGAGTACTTGTTTCTCTTGGGCTTTCTCTCTCTCTCTTATTATCTTCCATTTCATTACTATTATATTTTACTTTATTTCAATTATTGAACTGTTCTTGTCACAACCCATGGGTTTTACCTTTTTCTGAGTCTCCTCCTCATCCCATTGCAGGGTGAGTGAGCAGTAGTGTGGTACTTTGTTTTTGTATGACAGACACAATGAATCTCTATAAAAGTGAAAAACCTTTATGTTTTGTCCTGGGAGTTTGTCTGTAGGTGTGTGTGTTGTCTGATGCTGCATTTTTCACTTGCAGCATTTCAGAAAGTGGTGTGCCAACATTTCTCTTCTGGCAGTGCACCACCATGGACTCACTAAAATGGAAATAGAGGTAATTTCTATGACTGTTGTGTTCTCAGCATGGCAGCTAATGTGACGGCCCAGGGGACCAAGATTAGCTGAGGATAGCTTGGAGGAAACAAGTAGCCAGACTGGAGGAGTAGCAGCAGGAGAAAGCTGACCTGCAGGAGAGCACCCTTCTGCAAGTGCACTTGTTTGAGCGGAAGCTGTGGCTGCTGCTGCTCTGCTGCTCCTCTGCTGCTGCTCAACTCTCTCCTAGAAGTTATTTCCCCCTCAGTCTGCTAGATGAGCTTTTGTAAGATTGTTGTTTAACCCTCCTGCTGACAGTGTAACAGCCTTTTATTAGTGCTAATGCAAATCAAGGAGTGATCAGCCGTGCAGGTAAGTCAATAAAGCTGGAGGGGATTGATGACAAGCAGTTCTCAGTGGTCTGGGTGAAATAACCTCTGTAGCAGACACAGCAGGAACCAGCAGCTGTGTTGGAGAAGTGCTGGCCTGGTGTCCTACCACTGTTTAGTGGCAACTGACTCTTTGGCTGTAGATCTTTGTGAAAACTACATTATCAGTATTCTGAATACATTAGTGTTTGCTCAATGACGGAAAACCGGTTGAAACATTCAGAAAATTTAACAGTATGGAGGAACAATGCAACAGCACAAAACATTTTCTTTCTCCTTGAAAGAAAGAAAAAGGTAGGATAGGAGGATACAGCATCTCTGAAAAGAAGGAATGATAGAAGAAACTAATTTTCTTTCTAAAAAATACCCAAAATAACACAGATAAAATACCCAGTAGATGAGCCACAACCAGTTAACCTTTAGCATGATACCGGTGCATTTCTTGACTCTTGGGAAAGTAGTTTGGTTTTTTGCATCTGTGGAGCACAAAATGATAACGAAATCCATTCCTGCATAGTTCATTACTGATCTTAATCCAAAGCCTGTAAAAATGAGTAATAAATCTTTCTATTTTATAAGGGAAGCCTGTGTGTCAGCTGTAGTGTCAAGGGAGCAGAAGCATTTTTTCTGGATGGATATAAACTGTATTGAAAATTAAGATGACATTAGGGAAAGACTAATAATAATTGAATTGCTAGTCTCTATTTATCCAGTTGTACTAAGATTAGAGGAAAATTTCATAAACTCTTCCTTTCTATTTTTTTTCCCTAATTCTTATTTTGTGACTTTCAGAAATCCTGCCAGAAACCTGTGGATAAATACATTGAGTATGATCCTGTTATCATCTTGATTAATGCTGTTTTATGTAAAGCACAAGCATACAGGCACATTCTTTTCAATACAAAGATAAATGTAAGTTGCTATGTCCCTACTTTGTGACTTTTTTTGTTAAAAATATATTTAGGTTTGGTAAGTTGATTGTAATAGTTGTAAAACTTTAGAGACTCGTTCGTCTCCTGCCCTTCCACAGATTTCAGCAAGCTGAACCAGTTATAGCATGAATACAACATGTGGAATCTCAAACTCCCCATTACTAAGACAGCTTCTGTCTTCGCAGAAGTGATGCCACAGTACCAGCGAATACACAGTCACCTTACATGTTAAAGACAAGCAACTGCAAAGAACTGTTCATGCAGTTTTCTACACTCTCTAATCTGCCTATCATGTTAATTGATGTTAAAATGATGATGTGCTAAATTACATTGAGAAAAATCTAATTGTAAATTAATTTCCAAATTAAATTTCTGTTGGAAACAATTCGTTTTGAAATGAGCAATAGGAGTATAACATACCAAAATAACAATACTATGCCAGTTAAACCTACTGTACTAATTTCTCACAAGTTTCTTCCTGTGTAATTAACCATGCCCTCAAAGCCAGAGGAAAAGATGGTGGCTTTCACTTGAAGTGTTGTCGATGCAGAATTACGTAGTCAGGCTGGCCAGGCTGGAGGTAGCTTTTTAGTATTGCATATTTTTACTGCAAGGACTGATTTCCCAGGAGAGGGAAGCTAATCTAGAGCAAAATCTCTAAGCATAAGTGTATGCTGTGTTCATGTTGGTACGTCTTAGCCAGTCCAGTTTAAGCAGTGTAAATAAATACACTTGCCTCATCTTTCAAGCATAAATCTAACTAAATATTTTTAATTAATTCAGTGCTTCTGGAGACTGGTAATGATGTTTTCTCTGAGGCTTCTGGACAGACTATTCTGTCTGTGAAAACATCTATTCGAATAAATTGAGTTGAATTTTAAACTGGCAAAGCCTGTTCATGTATGTGCAGTTGGCATAACTTGCCTCTGATGGAAAAAGTAGAATCCATGCACAGAAATTGTTATGGCATATTTAAATCTGTATAAGATAAGAAATCACCTCATATATGCAGTCTTACAGACTGTTGAATGTGGAAACATGCTAACTATTGGCCCTCACAACATAATTTTGCAGGTACTTCAGAGAATATTTTAAATTTTTGTTTGGTTATATTGCTCCCTTTATTTTTGATGCCTCGCCCTTCTATGAACTAAGAATTATTTTGGTATAACTACACTACCAGTTTCTTCTAATGGAGATTGTCCCAGGGAAAAAGAGAAACAAGGGTACTTAAACCAGTTTGCTGAATGGAGTAGTTGCCCTTAAACTGAAACTTGAGATAGCATAATTCTACTAGCTATGGAAAAATTTTGGTTTTTCATTCCTAGCTGAACAGCCTTCCCAATTTTAAAATAGTATGGATCAGGCCTTAGAAACCACAGTTAAATACCTTCTTCTGTACAGAACTGTTCATGCAGTTTTGTACATGTTGTAATTTGACTGTCATGTTAACAGACATTAAAAGGATGATGTACTGAGCTAGTGGCTCAACAGAAGTAATTTTGCTTATCTTCTAAAGAAAAATAATACACCTACAGAGTTTGTTTGTGTAGAGGTGTTAAAATGTATTTTAAATACTGATTTTATACTAATGCTTTAATTTATGCTGATTTAATACTAATCCTTTTATTATTCTTTCATTTACCAGATTCATGGGAAGCTCTGTGTATTTTGTTTGCTCTGTGAAGCTTATCTCAGGTGGTTGCAACTACAGGATTCAAGCCAAAATACAGATCCTGATGACTTAATCAGATATGCCAAAGAATGGGATTTTTATAGAATGTTTGGCATAGCTTCTTTAGGTAAGATTGGTGATACGTATTATCTACTCTTTAAGCATTGAAGAACTTCAAGCCCATTCTGCAAAAATTGATACAGAATGGGTGTGATGTCCAACCCAGTATGGTTACACAATTACATACCCTCTAATCTGCCTGCATTTAATGCAAATGCCTATTTTGATCCTGATTACAGTTCAGACTGATATTATCAGCATTAGATATGAAGAGACTGAAAAGTGGCAATATTCAGAAATCTTTGTGTGAAATCTATTGACATAGTTTGAAGATCACTGTAGGGCTCAGCCTTATTCTACATTTCATGTTGACTTCAAGGTTTATTATTCATTAAGGTGATACAGCCTTACTAAAGTAAACAATTGGGAAAAGCTGTATCTGTTTCATATTGTTTTTTTAAACAAATACACAAAAATACAGACCAGTGTCATCATGAATAAAGAGTAAATACTTCTGTGCTCTAAGACTACACTTGAAGGCAGGGGAGGGGTTTTGTTCTATGCTGGTTAAAACATTTTTTCTCATACCTTTTTGGATGATAGTGTTTAAATCAAACTTGCACATTAAAATAGTGGTTTTCTTACACATTCAGAGCTTAATTTAAATCCTTTATTGTCTAATGTTGTTTTAAGTAGGTTTTATAACATGTCACTAAAAATATTGAACTCATTTTTCAGTAGTGACTCATCTATTATAGTTATTGTGGGAGTTTCTTTGACATCTGCATTAATGCCAGCATATCACAGGAGTGGTGTCAAAAGAAGTCTGGTAGCTCAATGGGATTTTCACCTTGGTGTTCTTTCTCATGCTGGATGAAAGGGGTTTGTTGCTGGTGACCTTTTGCAAAGAAGACAAGTATTGATTTTGTTTTACAGCCTAACAGAGCTGAAAAAACCCCTCTCCTGCTGCTAAAAAGTAAAAATGAAGAGGTTCTTGTGCTTGACTTCCTGTGCTATATGGAGTCAGCAATCACAAGTATGATAATCCTGCAGGTAGAATCTGTGATAGAATTATTCTGAATGTCATGATATTGAATTGGTTTAAGTAATATTTGGCTATTAAAATGAACACAGGAGATGGAGGACATTTGTATTTGCCTATGGCTTTTAAAAAGTAACTGTTGCATTTGGGACACATCATTTTACTGAAATTCATTCAGAACTGGACTTGATTTTTGGCACTTCATTCTCTCTTTCCAACTCCTCTTATATCCTTTTAGAACAAACTTCATTTTTCATTGGCATTTTTATTACCTTGTGGTGGATGACACCTGAGATGCTGAAAAGAAAGTCTGACTTCATTTTACTTCTCAAAGCACTGCTGTTGTCCACCTATGGAAAGCTTTTGCTGATTCCAGCTGTTATTTGGGAACACGACTACACGCCTTTGTGCCTTGCATTTATAAAAGTGTTTGTCTTGATATCAAACTCTCAGGCAATTAGAGGTACATTTTTGCATTTCTCATTACTGCATTATGTTTATAGAACGTGTGTGAGAGACTGCTGATGTTACAGAAGTCATTGTTATCTTTTTAATCTATATCAGATAAGTGACTGAAATAGCTCTAGCTTAAAACTGTGTTACTTAAACTTTAATAGAAAGTGATTGAAACAAAAAATAAATTTTGAAAAAAGAAGAAAAAAAGCACCTCTTATCTCACCATCATCTCTTTGTGTATACGGTACTATATCCACCAGATCCCTCTGTTAACAATTGGAGGCAACTCATCATGGATCATTGAAACATAAAATAGAATTCTTTTGAGTTTCTGAAAAATCAGAATTTCATATTAATTTTATTTCATGTCTTTGGAATGCAGACTTTTAACAGATTTGTGTGATTTCTTATACACACAAATTAATATGAATTTTCACATGATTTCTGTGATCTTCTTAAATGGTACATGATAAATTTGTTCTGTTTTCTTTTGCAGTTACATTGAACTTGAACCGAATACTCCCTTGGTTTGCCATCTTCTTTGGGTTAATTTTTGAAAATGGTGTGGTCTGCTTGTTCCAGAAAATGGGATGGGATGTTTGAAATGTCAGCCCAGATATGAAGAAATAGCAACAACATGGTGATAATTTTCTAAGAATGATCTCTGCCAGCAGGCTCCAAAAACACTGTTTTCATAGGGATAAAGAAGGTGACAGATAACCAAAAAACATTAGAAGTTTGGCTATTTACTGTGCTGAGCCATAAAACTTCAGCCTTAGGTTGTTTATTTTCCCATTAAAAATATGAATGTCTCACTATCCTAACAGTTTTATAAATCTGGCTGCATAGCTGTGGCTGTAAGAAGAAAGGTACGCTAAAAAAAACCCAGCCCTGCTACCAATCACTGCATTTTGGCAGAAAGAGGAGGATAAATTGTTCCCTTAAGAGGAAGGGAGGCAGTGGAAAAATGTAAAAGCCAAAATTTATATTTCCGCAAAACCAGATTTTCAGTGAGAAAAGTGAACATTTGCAAACAGTGTATTAGAGAAAAGGCAAGCATTCCAGCGTAAAACTACAGTGGGAAAACCAAGCTGCATTCTCTGGAAAGTTTATGTAACAATCCAAAATAATAAAATATCTAGTTCTAGAGTAGTCTCTAGGAATGATAGGCTTAAACTGGCTTGAAATTTTATGTCATCTCATAAATCCTTAAAATTTTGTGTGATCTCATAAATGCTGCTTAGTTCTGAAAGCTGAAGAGGGAGTGAAAGGACTGATACCCAGCATGCAGGGTTGTTCAGGATACTGCTGCTTCTGCATTTAAGTCATATCCCCCACACCCAGTCCTCATCTGGCTGCACATTTAGTGGAAGCAAAATGTGAAATATGAGGCCATTCAGCAATGGAGAAGTACTTTAAAAAAACAAACAAACCAAAATGTTTGGGCCTAAATTAGTGAAGAACCATTTATAGAAGTTCTGCACCTTCTTCCTCAGCAGGCAAAAGGAGAGCTAAATGGCCCACAAAGGAACTGACATAATCGGTTTCCACAAGACAGTAATAAGGACACAAACCCACTTTTGTGCCGACCAGTTTCCCTTTGTTCCATCCAATACTTAACTCTACTGCTTGAGTTCTCGAAGGCTGTACTATCCATAGGGATTACTTCCATTCTTCGTTTTCCTCAGATGCTGTCTCATGTCTGTGTTTTCCAAAATGAATCAAAAAATGTTTTGCAACAGCCTCAAGTTAATTCCCAGCAGGTTTAAAGTAAGTCTAGATTATGACCACAAAAGACATCAAATGTGTTTGTCTGATGCAGCTGCCCATGCTATGCAAGTTACTTGATCAGAAAAGCAAATGGTTGCTGATTCTTTTTTATTAAGTCAAAGGCTGATAGTACTTTTGTCGTTTGTTACACTTTGCAACTTTCTGAGCATGTCAGAGAAAGCAAAAAACCCCAAATTGCAACATTTTTAAGTATGCAAGACTCTTGATTTGATTGGTAATAAATTAATTTCCCCAAGTTGAGTCTGTTTTGTCCATGACAGTAACTGGTGGGTGAACTCTCCATGTCCTTACCTTGACCTGTGAGCCTTTCCTTATATTTCCTGTCCAGTGCCCAGCTGCGGAGTGACAGAGCAGCTTTGGTGGACATCTGACATCCAGACAGGGTCAATCCACCACAGTTCTGGATGTCTCTTCAGAAAAATGTGCATGATTTCTAACGCCAGTTTTGATTTTCTAACGATGTAACAACTGTGCTTTGGTTTATTCTTAGGTTAGATTTTTTTTTTATATTCATCATATGCATCATGGTTATATATATCCCCCACAACAGGGAGTTCTTGTTTGGGTTTTTTTTTGATATTTGGTCTGGCACTGGTTTCAGTCTAAAGGTTGAGTGAAGCCCATTTAAGTGTAACTAATGCAAATTATTGTATGTAAACATGATCTCGTCAGCAGCAAAATTGTAAATGAAATGTATATAAATTTTATTTGGGGACAGTTTTCTGAAATTAAACTTTATTTTGAATTTAAAAAAAACTGATTTCAGGTATTTTCTGAGGGTTTTTTTCAGAACATCTAGAATGGACATGAAAACATTCTGAAAGAAGCAGTGTTTACCTGTTGTGTCACATACACTGATAACCTATCAGTTATGCATTTTGTAATGCTGCCCGGAGCCACTACTGCCCTTACACACCTTAGAAGCAAGAGAAGACAATTAAGAGCTACAGACCTGTGGAACAAAAGCAGGTGTGCTACAGGTTCTCCGTCTTCAGAGGCATCATTAGTAATGTTGGGCATTCAGCATTGTTTGGGGTTAAAGCTACTCATTTACCAGAACTAACATGACAAATACACTAATATTTCATAAATCTAGGGGGAGCTTAAGGACACCCTCTGGGCGGGGGCAGGTGTGTGCATTTTTTATGCTTTTGAAAAAGTGTTACATATGGTGCTTCAGAGAGAACCAAGACTATTTTAAGGTTCTGCCTGTTTAAAATCATCACATTTCTCTTCCTTTTACTCCTTTTTGTCTTTTGAACTCATTTTTTTTCCATAAACTTTTTGTAATGAAACAATTACCTGTGCTGGAAGATGGATGGCAAATAGCCTGTGCTTTCTATATATCATCATTTGCTTCATTAACTTACAGGAGAGGGTTTATTTGAGTTAAAAATACATCAGCCTGCAAGTGAACCTATAGAAACTCTTTGAGTTTTGCTTGGAATCAGAAGGGGTACCGTGGCCTACAGAGCAAATTCAGAACTCCATTGCATGAAATGCACAGAAGAACCAGGGGTGTTACTGAGACTTGGATTGAGCAATGGTTTAGTGGTTGCGCAGTGGGAGCTAAGAACTTAAGCTGGGTCCCCAGGTCATGCAACAAGTATTTAGAAATTCGTCTATGCAGAATTGGAGAATTACAGTAAAAGCTAAGGAGGGTTAAAAGAGAAGGTAGGAGTCTGACAGACTTCTACAAAGTTAAGATGACAATAAAAACTAAGGAGATAGCATCTCAAGAAAAATATGTAAGAAAATAAGCAGTATAGATGTTTATGAGTGTATCATTAAACAAATATAAAAACATCTTACTCCCAAGTTTACAAATTATGAACATGAAAGAAGAGTCATTTAGTATAGACATTTTTGTAATAGTCTAAGTGACAACATGACATAGCAAAAGTAAAGTCTATGCGTTTCCCTAGAAAAGATACCAGTAACCTCATTTCTTCAATGGTTTGCACTACAGCCTAGGAAATACACTTTTATAAAGCAGAATTACCAATTTTACAGCCTAAAATTAGTCACTGAATAGGAAGAGCTGTGCAACAGCAGAGCTTCTCCCTTCATTCTGCATTAGTGTGTGCTGCATTAGGCTTTGCTGGTGCAGGCAAGGGCTACTCTGCTTGTGACCTCCTGCACGTACAGACAAGGGAGCCCTTTCTTCCACACAAGTCCTATCTCACAGGCATATAAGCTGCCATTTGTTACCCCAGTCTTCACCAAACTGAAAGTAAAGTAGGACATCTGCACTGGAAAACTATTAGCTGATTTCTCGTAAAACAAGCAGGCCCTTGTTTCCCAGGGGCTCGCCTGCTTTTGCATTCCTTGAGCCCTCCCCAGCGGGGTGGTGTTAAGCACTGCAGTGCCATCTGGAGTTGATAAGGAAACCACTATTGATTTCAAAACTGGAAGGAACACACAGACACTCTTACATACATGTTCTTTGATTAATTTTTGTTTTTTAAAATCACAAATTCAAGCTTTTAAAAAATGAATATCCATCTTCAGTTTGGAGAAATGTGAGAATGAAATTAGTGATGAAAAACAGGTCACAAAACATTTGGTGACTCAGTATCAAGGTCAATTCAAGATACAAACCATGAAAGCGATATAATACAAATTATTTCAGGACAACATCTTTTCAAAACCTAAGTAGTCCCACAAGCTGGGATTATTCTGAGTCTTGTTGAGCTCTGTGAAAATTCATGTGGCAAAAGAGAGAATGAATGCATTCCTCCACTGCTAAAAATCAATAGGATTTTTGTTGCTGAATTAATTTGAAACTCAGGTTTCTGCAGTTAAAATTTGCATGAAGCTGTATATAACAAGATTCCCATTTTGTCTCCCGTCTCTTAGCTGTTGTGACCTTTTTAGTCTTTCCAGGAATGCTTACTGTATTACTGAGGTGGCAAGAAAGAACATGTGAACGTAAGGAGCTTCATAAAATCTTTTTCCTAAACGTGATCTGCTGTCCTAAATTTGTAAAGCTTTTTTTGAGCTCTGTATAGACAAATGACAGGTCTGCAAAGCAACTGGGAAATACTGCTAATGATGTTTTAATTGTTATTTATTAGAATAATAGATAGTTTGGGTTTGTTTGGGTTTTTTCCCCTGGGTAAAAATGTGGTTTAAATTCCTTTACATAAAAGCATAAGTATGTGAACTTAGAGTTTCTACATGTGCTGGCTGCTGCTCAAGTAAATCCAGATGATCCCGTTAATTTCTTACAATCTCTAATTCTGAGGACATTTTTAGGCAGAAGAACTGTTGTCCATAAGCTGCACAGAAGTGCGTGCCATGGCTCTCTGAGCACAGGACTGGGGACCTGAATTAAGACCTGAATCCTAATCCTGGCTCTAAGACTGACCAGTACTGTGACCTTGAGCAAGTTGTTTATGTGGCTCCATAAAATGATTGTATCTCCACCATCGCAGGATTTGGGGGAGGATTAATTTGTTCATGTCTGCTTAGAAAGATGAAAAGCATTAAGTCCTTTCAGCTGCAGGTTGTTAGGAGTCAGTCAACACCGTGAATATCAGATATGAAACAGACATGCCAGGAGCCAGAGAATGTGAATATTAAAGGTGACATGTTTAAAGTCTGTGTTATACTAAGGGAAGCTTTAATTCTGACCCTCGCTGGCACGCATTTCTATAATGTACACATCTGAAGACTTCTAGGGGTATATAGAGCAAATCACTAATCCCTTATTATGATTTTGAAGTTACTGCAGCTGTTGTGTGTCAAAATAAATCTGAAATTAGTAAAAAAACGTGGAGCAAAGGGAACTGGCACATTAGCTGACCTTACTTTCAGCTATCTAAAAGAAAAAATAAGGTACTTTATTTGACAGTTTGAGACTTTGAGGTAGAAAGCACTGGTACCTATTGCAGAAAAATATTTCTTAAAAATATATTACAAACCATTGGTATATTTTCAGTAAACAAATTCAATTACATTGCATAGATTTAAACAAGAAAACAAAACCTCAACAACACAGAAGCACTTCTACTCACCTTGCACTCCTTCCTCAGAATTGCTTATTCACTCTGTAAGCATCCGTGGGTGGTACCTTTACAGTGATTCCCTGCCAGACAAGCTGCAGCCCATCTGATGCTGTCATATATGCATCACTCCTTAACTTTGATCCTTTCTTTGGTCTCTCACTCCACTTCCAGAATGAAGCTTTGGTTCTAACCTTCAAAGCCACATAAGTATCATGTGTTGGCTACAGCAGAGATAGTCTCTCTTTCTCTCAGTAGCACTATAGCATTCTTTTGATCACTGAAAATCAAAAGCCAACAGAAGTGTAATAATAACTAGGAAGAAAACATTTCCCATTGAGAACCTCCACTGGATAATAACATGCCACATACCAGCACCAGAAAAAATGGCTTGGATTTTGCAGGATAGGGACCAAAAGTGAATGTATCACATTGAGTATATGCCATATAAATTTTTCCAAAGCAGGAATCTGTTTCCCTCTAAGGACATTTCTCCTACTTAGTAGTGTGAAAATGGCGGATGGATTGCACAGCAAGGAAAGCACAATCCATCTCTTACTCATTTTGTCCTGGAAGAGAGCAAAATGAAAATAAAACACTGATGATTCGTGAAGCATTTTTTCAGGAATAGTGGACATTATTTGAACCCTTTTCTTTAGAGAAGCAAATTAACTTTGCTGTGGATGAACACAATGGCAGGTAATTATTTTCTTAAGACAACCACATGACAAGACTTAGTTTGTACTAAAATTCTCATATTTTCAAATGTATTTTGCACTTCTTTAAGTGGATTTCTCCCAAAAATAGTTTCCTGCTCAACTGAATTGTGCAATTTATGTAAATGACGTGTGTGTATGTAGATGGAAGGAGAGGGAAGGTCAATCCTGATCTTACAGCCTGTGCATTTTCTGCCTTATCTCTGTAAAAAGTTGTGCAGCTTCTGTTTAAAGGTCTTAGACAGAAAGAAAAGGCCTCCAGTGAGGCACCTTCTTCCCACAATAGTTTGATTATTGTGCAACAGAACAGATTGTATCAGTTTAAAAAAAAAGTCATGGCCCTGATAAAACAGCATCAGAAGCATGTAGAGATCATGTCTCCCTTCTCTCATTGTTACTCAGCTACTTTTATGTAACAAAATGCCAGCATGGTGATTCTAATCTAATTCAGCTGCACAAGCACTTTGACTGAAAGTTCAGAGAGGTGTTTTTAATCCTCTCTAACACGTCCCAATAGAGGATGGCAAAACAGGAAGCCCTCGTGCGCAGATCCTTCCCCACTATAATGGCAGGGTGGAAGGTGCCATCTGTCATTTCATGCCATTATATTGGAAAGTGCTGTCTCCTCTAAACTCCTTGCAGCAGCTGCTCCTGAAGGCTCAGCTCTTTGTCCTGAGCAGGCAGCTGCCTCTGCCACCCCCTTGGGAACAGTTTTGTTTTCACAGAATCAGACAGGGCTAGAAGTGATCTCAGAGGTCATCTGGTCCTTCCGCCAGCCGTTGGGATGGATAGGCATTCCTGACAGATGTTCTCCCTGGCAGGCAGAGATTCTGGCTCTCAGAGACCAAACCTAAGCTGCCTATCCTAAATTAGGAGACCTATCAGCTCCTACTGCTTGTAGGGACAGTTTGATGCCTGGTTGTTTTTCAACTATGACCATTTATTCAAGCAATATGATTTTGTGAAAATACAAGATTTCACTTGAGGAATCCATTGTGAAGATGGTGACTTGGTCTTTTAGAAAGTTTCTGTCCTCCACTTTTATTCTCCAGGCTGCATGCTTCCTATTCCCTGCTACCCCCTGCTTAGCCTTGCTAAGCCAGCGACACGAAAATCCATCAGATGAATTCCTTGGCTGCAGGAGCACAAAGCATTAAATATTTCATTTTAAATGAACAATGCAGCCTGCACGTCTTCAGATCTACTACAGACTTTTTGTAAGGACATAGGCACTGGGTAACACACCATTAAGCTGAAACAAAAATACAATCAGTGCCTACAAATGAAAGTATTTAATTCAGAGAATGAGAGAATGGGCATGGTGCATTGAGATCTCAGTTTCTGGAGAATAAATGCATCCATACAAACTCCCTCCTAATTTGCAAAAGAAATTGTAGTGTAAATTTTCATTAGTGGGCACACTTTAGCAGATGCTTATACAAATAAATGTCTGCGGTAATAAGGAGATATGCTTGGCTTCTCTAACACTGATTGATGTGTTCTGCCCATACACACCTGCATTTGAAAGCACAGAAAAGAGTATTATTCTCTATGAGAAGAAAGGACATTGAAAGCCTGGAACAGTCCTACATTTGCAACAGAAACAGAAAGGACTTTTTGAATGACTGGCTAGTGATAAGTGAAAAAAAGTCATATTGTGCAACCACACAAAGCACTGGAGACAAGACAAACCTATTTACATATGAGAACTCGGACCTCAAGCAAATCCTGTAAGAAAGGACATGAGACAGGATAAAAGAAATACATAAAACAGAATTCCTTCTTCCCCACAGAGATTACTGCAAGTTTCTACTTTTCTCATTTATCCTTAAGGGTTAATCTTGTATGCAAGCAACTGTGCAATGATGGTTTCCAAAACACACTAGAACTCTGTTCATCAATGTCTTTCCTCTTCTAAAAATGCACACAAATTATACATTGAATAGGTGCTATATATTCCATTCTCTCTACAGGTTATATGTATGATGCAAGGTACTTAAGGAAAGGCTTCTCCAATTTGAGCATCATGACGAAGTATCAGTCAGAAAGAGCAAGGGTATTTTAAAGATGCAAGTCAAGACCATGTATGATTTGTACAATACTAACAGAAAAAACAGGAATAGCAAGACCCTTGGAAAGAATATAGACATGCTGTGTTCATACAGGACAAACAGCAAATGGTAACAGAGCTTTGATATTCTAATGCTATGAGAAATTAATTTTCTCATTTGATACACTATTTTTTTCAGCTGATTCTGCTAAATGTCCTTCCCCTATACCAAACTATTTTAATATTTCAGTCGTTTACCTTTTGTGCAACATAGCATATAAAAAGTAATTTTATTCCACAACCAAACAGCCTTTGATGTTGTTTAGGTATAATGAAACAGATTAAAATGTGGTCCCGTTTAAGCTTGTACTTTACCTGCTCAAAACTTGGCTTGTTAGCGCACCTCTGCATGCAATGTTTGAATTTTCCAGTGTCCATGAGGGCTTTCAGTACAAATAATTAGTGCTTTGTTAAAATCAAGACTCAGGTAACCAAAGATACTGTAAAGGGTTGAGAGAAAAAAAGCCAACAAAATGTAGTGTCCCTGTCATCCAGGTGCTTTTATAACTGAAGTAACGACCTTATTACACTGCCTCCTTGTAAATGATTTAAAAGGTTCTGCTGTTTGACAAGTCAGAATAGTTTAAGCGAGAGCTGGTAGGGCTCAGACAGGGAACTTTATTGTTTGTGACAGTGCCCGCTATACTGAGCCAAAAGGAGCTCACAAACCCTTACTCATGTGTCTAGCCAGGTAATCACAGAGACGTTTCTGACCTGTGGAAGAAATGCTTGTGATTTCTGAAAGTGAGTAGTTAGCACTGCAAGGAGGATTGAACTGCTAACATGAATTTAAGGCAGTAGATTGACATAGAACTGAACTCTCTGTGCACTAACAATTCCAAACAGTCTGCTTCGGCCACTAAATTCTAACAATCCATTTCTTGCATGGGATTTCTTCTCTCATATTAAACTGAGGAATTCTGAAAGACTACATTCTCTTGAACACATTATCTTAATAAAGTCTTAGCACAAGTGCATTTAAAAGCTGTGGCAAAAGTCCAGAGAAGAGCCAAAATAGTCACAAGTCTGTGTATTTCAGTAGCAAATGGCTTTGTCTTTTTAAATTGCATACCAACCTTATCTGAAAAATGTAAATTCTACTGCTAAAAGCACATTCCTCTGAAATCAGATGTGGTCTTCATTACTTAGGGCTGGTTGCTTCCACATTCATTTAATTAAGTTTTGTGAACAGAAAAGATGAAACAGAGTGGGCCAAAAAACTAGGGGAAAGAGACTTTGGCAGTGAATATTCATCCCCTCCAAAGCTCCTCTGTCATTTAAAACCAAATAACCAAACTCACTTCTGAGCGAGTCATCTGAGTGAGAATCCCTTGCTAATCCTTTTCATTCCTTACAAGGTGCAATTGCCCCACAAGCTGCAGCACACATCCAGCGTCACCTAGGCTTTAATCCTTAGAGCACATCTGGGTTTTGTGGGGCCATCTCTGCTCTTCCAGACCACCTCAGCTCAGGAGGGTTTGTCCCTGTGCACAGATCCCCCAGGCTCTGGGCCATGGCAGAACCTAGCCCTCACAACAGACCCTGGGTGTTTGTAAAGCTACCTGCATAGCTGGAGTTGCCAGGATCATAGAATAGGCAGTTAAGAGGCTTTACAGGGAGCTTGGAAACTCACAGAAAATGTTAAAATCAATAGAAGATGACTTTGCAAATAAGAGAAATCTTTTAACTACTTTGCTAAGAAAACAAACAAGTTATTTCCTTAGGTCATGCAGTGTTGTCTAGAGTTAAATGCAGTAACTTCAGATAAACCAAAGATAATGGATGGAAAAATGTACTTCT
Organism: Aleadryas rufinucha; assembly: GCA_013397815.1. NCBI lineage: Eukaryota > Metazoa > Chordata > Aves > Passeriformes > Aleadryas > Aleadryas rufinucha. The sequence goes on from VZTH01012104.1 coordinate 159,440, forward strand.
GAGGAGTTGTTTTCTGAGAAAATGCATGTAGTATATGAAAAGGAGTATGAACCTCAAGCTGCTGTGGTAATGTATCCTCTACAGGCAGGCATCACAAAACCAGAGTAAACTTTCAGAGTGGCTGAAGGTTTCAGAGCTGTACATTGGAGAAAAGACCTGTTGTTAGGGTTCCCTTTGGCATGTACCTGATTAATCCTTCTATTTCACATTCCTCCCCAGTGGTCAGCTAAACAGCACAGTGGGGGAATTAGTTTCCTTTACCCTCAGAGCAATCTAATTCCTCAAGGAAAATGAATGGCTTTAGCTAGGTAGCTAAATCAAGTCAAATAAAACACATTCTTTCCAGTTAAGCAAAAGTGCATACCTGCAACAAATGACTGTCACATTAAAAATAAGTGACAAGTAGTGTAACGCCAGTCTCTAAAACAGGTCAAAAAATGACATGAAAAATCCCCCAAGGTGTCAGCAGCAGAACTTATCAAACAAGGGATTTAAAAGAACTGATGTTCCAGGACCTCAGCATCTCCTTCCAAACTGTGCCAAGCTCTCACCTCCAGAAACTGTAACATTCCTCCCCACCATTCTTCCCTTCCAGCATCCCATTGAGTCCTGAGGCAGCACCTGGGGTATTCCTGGGGCCTCTTGTTTTATCTGCAGTTTTCATCCTCACTCTCTAAAAGATGTGCTAAGACTCTCCTCCTTCCCACATGCCCCGCAGGCACCCAGCACTGTGGTGTCCTGGCTACTGCAGAGCTGCCAGCAGGTGTGTGACCACCCAGCTTCTGCCTTCTGGCAGCCAGGTGGCCAAACAGAAGCCAAAAGGGGAGTCTTACCTGTGATCCTGTCCGAGAAAGGAGCAGTAAGTCTCTCTCCTCCTCCAGCTCCAAATTTTACAAGGCTTCTAAAAACGGAGCAACTCTCCAACTTCAGTCCTATCAGATCTAGTTTATAGCAAACAGACTGAGAGAAAATGCCCGGACAGATTTACTGCGTAAGCTTTGTTTCCTTAGGATGAAGGCTAAATGTGATACAAAACCTTAGGCTTGTAAGTAAGTACTAAGTGGATCAATTATAAAGACTGTGGGAGTTTGCTACTCTCTTCATTGCATTTAAAATTTTGCAAACTGTCTTTTTTACAAGAAATTGCAAATGTAATCTTAAAAAAATCAATTTATTTTAAAAGTCACAAAATTGTTACCTATGATTAGGAACTAAATTACAAATACTATCATAATTTTTGCATAATTCTTCTCCTAGTCTTCCAATTTCATGACTACACCAAATGTCGTACTAAAGTCTCAACTTTAGCAAGCATCTAAACTGTGCATAAACTGAGTGCAATTTTGCCCCACCTTTTTTGAAAAACTTTCTTTGAAGCAACATTCATGCTTTTTACAAGTTATTCTAATGATTGCCTACTGCATTTCAGTGCATTAAAGCAGTACCTTTTAGCAGTACATTTGTGGTGTGTATTTGAATATTTCCTGTATCTTAGTATGTAGCTGTTCCAGAGTCGTGGAAATAAAAGATACCAAGCAGCAATTCTGATTTTAGGAAAAGATCCCTCCTTTGAAGTCCATCCCCACTGAAGTCAATAGTACTGACAGTAACTTCCTCAGGAGCTGAAGCTGAACCTAAATGCTCATCTGTTACATTTGCATGGTATCAGCCACCCAATACTTTTTGGCACCCACTTTCTCCAGAGTGGAGCACTCCTTCCAGACTCTTCTCTTTTTGTAGACTAAGGAAATTTCCAGGGGACTAAACTGTAATGTAATTATGACAGTATGACTCTGCAGTTGTCATAGCAATAGAATGAGGGTGATATGCTGTTGAAGTAAAAATAAACCTTCAAGTACAGCTAGTGGAGACCTAACAATTATTTCTAACTGCTTTACCACATTTATAGGCCCATTGGAGAAAGGCCAGTGAAGAGTTACCCAGGGTAGACTGCCTTTTGAACTGCTGTACTCAGTTTCCCATCTCTGGGCAGCAGGAGCCTGACTGTTCTTGTTTCCTTGTAAACCTGTCTTTTCCTGGGCCTGCTCATTACTGGGTGTGCTATGTGGGACTGGAAAAGTTCTGCAGTGTTCACTGGGTAGAGAAGTGTCCAATAGTTTCTTTCATTATATCTTTAAAAGGTACCCTTTAAAACTTATGTGTTAAGACAAACTGGAGTTATGGAATCAAAATGGAAAGCTGTGCTGGGATGTGGTTTGGACCACGGGTAGCAAGCTTTTGTAGTAATGTGACTCTGTTCCGTCATGGGCACACTGAACTCGGACTTGAAGCTGCCTGTAGCAATCACTCCGTATTTAAGCTACGCTTTCCCACCAAGCACCTCTCTTCCAGAGCAATTTCCCTGCTTCGTGCTGTTATAATGTGGTAAAGAGATACAGCTCACAACTGCAACACCAGGCATAGAAATCAGCCTCTGGAACAACTACGTATTGACTTAGTAACAAATTTTTTTCATTTTTACAACCTTCATCTGGCTAGCCAGCCCTCAAGGCATTTGAGTTTTCCTTAGGAATATAGACTGTAACTTCTCTCCCACGCAAGACGGTGTTATTAAAAGGGACAGGGTGCTGAAAACTTAGCAAGTCCTTATAATCCATCCTGTTTTTCACTCCAGATGTTGTAGAGTGATGCTTTAAGACTTTTATGCTTCCCTTGGTGCGGGGAATACCAGCCAAATATTCCATGTTGCCCAAATCACGAGCATGATTAGAAACATAAATCATATCACTTTTTAATTTATGTAAGGAAAAGTACTGTGAATTTTGCTCAAGTCCCTTCTCACCACTGCGACTATTAAGAAATGGCACTGTCTAAAGATCTGTAGAACAGAATCATTAATTTTAGTAGTAGAAACAGGATTTTCTCCTGAATTCAAAAACAAGTAAAATCCAATTAAGACAGAGAAGCAGGAAATTCCATTCCAAATCGAGGTAGGTGGAACCTTTTCCACTGTAATTTAAAAATTGCTTTCTTCAGTCCAGGGTGATGCCTAGTCCTAGTTTTCTTATGGGAGGTTTGGGAAGGGGGGTAGGGCTTGTATTCACTGAAAAGGTAAATTAAAATACACACAACATTAAAAAGTTATGCTAAACATCATGCTTTTTATTTTTGGGGAGAGAGCAAGAAAATAGCAGTACTTCAACAAACTAGAAAAAGCCTCATGTAAATACCAAAAGCACAGCAAATTATACTAAAAGCTGATACATTCTTAAGTCAAAGCATAAAGTTGCATGTAAATGTGTGTGTATATATATTTATACATGTATACACACATAGGCACACAACTTTTAAGTACAGATGTAGCTATCTGGATTATTATTATATCTGTGTTTTCCTTATCATTCAGTTTCGTTTTGGGTGAGTGAAGCAATTAGACCAGAATTAACATTAAAAAAACATCCAACCATTGCCACAGACTAGATTAAGAACTTATACACATACACAATAACAGCACAGTCTTTACTCTTGTGGCCTTTGAATTCCACTAAAACAAGCCAGTTTTAGAGGGAATGCACCCTGGAAGTCTCTTGGCTTTTATCACTGCAACATCCTAGCCTTTGCTAAAATCTAACAGAGGAGCTACCCCAGAATGTGATCTCCAATTCTTCCTGCAAACTGCATGCATGCCAGATATGAACCATGCAAAAACCCTTTGAGGTTTAAGCCCTTAATTATTACCTTGTGTCAAGATTCAGGCACTGTGCTTTACAAATCTTCAGAATTAAATTTAATAAACGAAAATCGCATTGGGAGTTGATTTTACTTAAAATAGAGAAGGGTGAAGACTCAGATAGTTGGCAACTCTCAGCTGATTAAGCATTACATGTACACACTATGAATTAATAAAAACTTAACCAAGTGCTTTAATAAGTTCTGAGAACAAAAATAAGTTATATTTCAAAGAACAAGTTAGTATAAAAAGTTTTAACATATGCAAAGTATGTGCTCAAAATACTTATTTTGCATTTTTAAAAAGAGCTGTCGTCTACCTTACAGCAACAAAGTTCACCCAGTATAAAATATTGCAATTTGTCCCATTGTGTCATATGAGAGGTTTCCTTATTCTTCATATGATCAAGAACACTTGCACAAGAGTTCATGTTCTTCCAAGCCACATAGTGGCAGACAGACTGTGTTTGAAAATGTGCTTTTACTATGCAGTGCAGTAAAAGCTAAGCAAACCATTTCAGAGCAGCCTTTAGCAGGTCAAAGAGCTATGTCGATGCAAGAAATCCAGAGAAGAGTATAAAAGTTAATGCCAAGTGGCAGTACCAAGAAAGTGAATTAGATCAACAGAAAAAAAAAACCCCTGCTGATAACATTCACTATCACATGTACAGCTGGTAAGCTAGGAATAAATTAGCTTAAGGAGAAAAAAAAAAATTAACTGTGTAAACAATTCATCCAGTACAAAACTGGATGCAGCCGGTAAGAGCAGAACTAGCTTAGTAGTGCTGAGGATGTGCGTGCATCCAGATGCCTGTTCAAAATGCATTTATCAATGCCACTGACCCCCCAAAAAATCACCTATAGCTATTTACACCACAGCGGAGGCTTCCCTCCCCCCTTACGAAGTTATTACAACTCAGGAAGTCGCTGCTGTCTTCTATAATTAAAATTCCAGTTATAAGCTACCAATGTTTGTAAGATGAAAACACCCACCTTGCAAATTAAATTGAAAACTCTTGTCAAGCATGTCTGAGGACTCTTCAAAAGTTAAAAGTACAGCACTTTGCTCAAGTGGTATTTGCATGAGTAACTTGTACTGACAGCCTGCTAAAATAAGAGAATTTAACACAAGTCGGGGTAGCTGGGTGTTCCTCCTCAAGAAGAGGGATCCATACAAATTCCAGTCGTTCTTGTTGAGGTGTGTTACAGGGAGAGAAGGACAAAAGAACCTCAGTTCAGTCAGCCTCGAGGGGAATCTTCCTGCTTCTAGAAGTATTCCTCCTCTTCATCAAAAAATCCGTTTTCCAGGGCATACGAGCAGTCTGCGTTAGAGTCAGCTTGGCAGGCACCTTTGTATTCTTGAATGGATTCATACAGGGAGTAGAGCTGGCACAGCAATGACATATCCAGCTGCCGAAGGCCAACCTGAAGGGGGAACAATTCAAACAATCATTACTACAATAGCTTTTTATGGCTGTATAATGCTATATATCTTTTGTTGCTAAACAAGAGGTTCAAGCTTCTTTCCACCTTGAACGGTTATGAAATATGAAAGTAAAATTTGTTTTCTAAGGTGGCAGATGCCCCACGGGATAAACTGGACAAAAGAACAAGGAACAATGTGATGCAATAGTGCAGAATAAATGCAAAGTGTTCTTCAAAATGTTGTATTACAACGTTGTGCTTAACTTCCAATAAGCAGTTCACTCCAATCGGAACCATGGCAGATAAATTCATAAAGTTTATATTCCTCATTATGCAAGGGAGATATTTTTCCACAAACACTGTGTTTTCCACACATCTTTCTCTCACAGCATCACAGGCACTCTATTTTTCTTTAAAACAGCCTGGAGTAGAAGTTTTAAATGGAACCATGGTTTTCCCACTTCCCAGCTAAGTAGTTCTACTTTCATTTTCTTTTCTATATTGACATACATAGGCATCTGACAAAGCCAGGTATGTCTAGCACAATACAGCATGCTACTTTCAGGCAGCAAAACTAAAACAGAAGTGATACAAGGACATATGACATATCTTGCATATCTTCAGACTATTTTCATGTGCCATGCCACTCAAGCATAGGCTTGATTATAATTAAGCACCTAAAATTTTGGTCCTTAAGCTTCTCAAGTATTAGCTCCAGAGCTAATTAAAGATTTGGAGAACCATTTAAAAAAGGCTACTTTGTGGTCTGCATCTTTATGACAGGTAAAAAGCCAGTATATTGCACTGCAAAGTGAAATAAAACTACTCATTTAACTCAATTCAGTCTCCCTCTAGGGCAACAAAATGGAGAATTCCCTTGACACTTGTCACCTATCCAACTCAGATCAAATTAAAACAAGGTTTTGTCTTGCAGCAAATTAAAACCACTACCCAAATAGAGATTTTAGAGAAACAGCCATTTTGGCCTTATTTCTCAAGAAAGTGTTAAGTTGACAGGCTGTTTCTAGTGAGCCTCAGTTTCATAAAAAAAAAGTTTTTACAACAACTCATGTCAAGAGAAAATAAATAAATAAATAAAGTAAGTAAGTAAGTAAGCAGCCTTTACTGCAACCTGAACACCAGGCTACATTTTACTCAGAATGAGAACTCTTACCTCAAAAATCTCTCCTTACGCTTCTAAATTCTCAGGACAGATACACTCAGGACACATGAAAACCACAAGAAGCTAGCATGAAGATCTTTGACATTGCTGAACTATCCTACCAGCAGCTCTTTCTGAAGGTAAGGAGGAAAAAAATACCATACACCACAATGCCACTGAGAAAAACAAGGTACGGCATCTTTCAGGAACACCGCAAATTACATGGTGGCATAGTGAAGCCAAACCATGATGTCCTGCACAGGCTAAATGTGAAGACTTTAGGACAAGCCATGGAACACTGTGCTAGCTGCCAGGACATTACAGGTAAGTCTTTCCACCACCTCAGATCTATGCTACTTTTCTTACCCATCTTTCTTTATAACCTAAACAAACTGCTCACCTCAGGTAAGACAGGATGCTGTGAAGTTGGACCTAACACTATGACATGCAAACGTGAGACCCACCTAGCAGACTTGCATGAGACCTCAATGTTTGAGGGACAAGACTGCAGTCCAGAACTGTTCAAAAAGCTATCAGGAGCGAGTTGAGACAAAAAAAGTCAGTCTTGAGACAGGCAATCTTTGTCTCCCGAGGAAAGTGGGAGCATTTTCACCAGCAGCTCTCCTGTTTCAGCTCCATAAAGGACTTCAGCACTTTCTGTGAAGTTCAGTTCTACTGACTGCCAAGCACAAACTTCAAGGGAAAAATTGCTCAGCAGAATTAACATAACAGGTCTTAAAACCAAATGGTTATGTTTATTACCTTATTTTTCTATTGCTGCCACTAGTATCAAACAAGAAGCCTACTGAGAAAAATGCAGCCTCTTCAAAACTTTCAAGTATGATCCCTGAAGTAAGAAAAGCCTGAAGAAATGTCCAACCCTGATAGAATTAGCACAGTTTTTAATGCCAGCCAAGCTACATTTGACTCTTGATAAGGCAACCTATAGCACACACTTCCATGCAATCAACTCTGTTCCTCACAATGACAGTTCTGAAATGACCTCTCCTTTCCTCCCTCCCTCTCCAAAGCATCCAAGTCCATCCCTTTCTCAGCTTTAAAAACTTACGTACGCAGTACCTTGCTTGATCCTGCAGGCAAAGATGGTGCTGTGCATTTCATTCTCACTCACTATGGAAAATTTAAAGCAAACCCATTACTCAATAAAAATTGTATCTTTGCTGCAAGGAGTGTTCAGTATCAGCAATAAAGTGCTTTTATCTTCTTGATGAAAGGCAGCCTTTTAGTACACAAGAGTCTCTCTAATTTGTACAGGCCACAAAAAAAAAAGTACATCTGGAACCAAAGAGCCTGTTGCTTGAAAGTCTTTGATGTGTTTAGAAGTATCTTTTTCTTCAGAAATATTTTATCAAATTATCATCAAGGATAACACAGTATTAAAGGAAAGTTTAAAAGGGAAGTCTAATTATCAACTGACTTTGAGAAGTATCTCATTTGATTTCCCATTAGGAAAAAAATAGATTAGACTTGTCTAATGAGTTATCTTTGCTTTTTTGGAAAGGCTTAAGACGACTAAGACCATATGTCCTTGTTTCCCTTCACAGCACTGCAGAAGAAAGCCCTGGCAATCGACAGACACCTATTCTTCCTGAGCTTTAATGCAAACCGGCAATTCTAATACACAGTTTTAAGAATTATCTCTAACTGTTGAAACACTGGTGGCAGACTAAGATTTCAGCACACTCCTGTCCTTCTAAATCCACAGAAGAACCTTTCAAAAGAGCTTCTTGTCCTCAAGCACCTTTTTAGCCTGAGAAAAACAGTCTTGAACAGGGCAGATTTTCAGCAATATCGTATTTTATATGCTTCATAGAGTAATTAGAGTTGGAAGAGACCTCTGGAGATCATCCAGTCCAACCCCCCTGCCAAGGCAGGGTCACCTCGAGCAGGTGACACTAGAACGCGTCCAGGTGGGTTTTGAATGTGTCTAGACAGGCAGACTCCATGGCTTCCCTGGGCAGCCTGTTCCAGTGTTCTGCTACCCTCAACATAAAGAAGTTCTTCCTCTTGTTGCGGTGGAAGTTCTTGTGTTTTAGTTTATGGCCACTGCTCTTCATCCTGTTGCTGGGTACCACTAAAGAGTCTGACACCATCCTCTTGACACTCACCTCTGAGATATTTATATACGTTAACGAGATTCCATCTTCTCTAGACTAAACAGGCCCATCTCCCGCAGTCTCTTCATAAGAAAGATCCTCCAGCCCCCTAATTATCTTTGTGGCTCTCCCCTGGACCCTCTCCAGCAGCTCCTTTTCTTTCTTGTACTGATTCTTCAGAATCCTCAGCGCGCAAGGCTTAGGCTATTATTAGTCATTACAGCTGCAGCTTGCACCAGCAAAGCACCAACACCCAATTAGTGTTTAATCAAAAGGTGCGCCGGGTCGCCCGGAAGAATTTCGCTGTAATAACGCTGTGCTACAGGATCAAAACAGAGTCCTGTAGAAAACTACGCCTAATCACAGCCACTCTGGCTGCAAGAATCAGTGCCGACAATGGGGGTATTTTTTAACGCCAGCCTTTCAGCTGGGTGCCGGGTCCCGGTGGGTGCCGCAGGGCGCG
>VZTH01012104.1:168345-195582 GCA_013397815.1 Aleadryas rufinucha
GGGAAGGGAGAGAGCGGAGCGGGGGCGGCGGAGGGGGGGATCGTGCCGCAGGTGCCCCGAGTCAGGGCCGGGGTCGCGCTTGGCTGCCGCGCCACCGCCGCTTTGTCTGAGCCGAGGCGAGTCCCTGCGGGCGAGGCCTCAGCCTGTGCCCCGTAGAAACACCCCCGCGGCAGCGCTCTGTCCCCGGGCAGGGGGAGGCAGAAGGGCCCTGCGGCATCGGGGCCGAGCCTCCGGGCTCGGCCCGGGGGCTGGGGGAGGGATGAAGCGCAGTGAAAGCAAGCACGAAAGCAGATTAACTGCTACAGACGGAGGGTAACCACTTCTGTGGCGATGGTGTTACATCAGTTGCCTGATAACGCTACACTGCTCTCCCTTTCCATCAAGATGTTTGTTTCTGCCCTGGTTTGGGCTGGGATAGATGTCTTCTCAGTAGCTAGTACAGTGCCGTGTTTTTGATTCAGAATGAGAATAATGTTGATAACATACTGATGCTTTGATTTTTGCTAAGTCGTGTTTATCCTAAATCAAGGACTCTCTTTTGTCTTTGTGTGTCTGTCTCATGCTCCACCGGGGAAAAGGTACACAAAAGAAACTGGGAGGGAGCATAGCCGTGACAGGTGACCCAAACTGGCCAAAGGGATATTCACCTTTTTTATTTGTTTTCAATTATTAAACTGGTCTTACCTCAACCTACACGTTCTACTTCTGGTTCTCCTTCCCATTCCACTGGGATAGCGGTGGGGCTGAGAGAGCAGCTGTGGTGTTTAATTTCCAGCTGGGCTTAATCTATGACATTTTCACATCCCCACAGCCAAGTTTTGTACCAAAAGTGTTTTATCTCCAAGCATTGCAACTACAGAAACCTAGGTCTACCTGCTCTGTGAGTCAAATTTCTCAATCTGAGAGTTAGGTCGCTGTCTGTCTTCCATCTTTATTCACAGAGTGGGTTATTGCTCTGCTTTACAGAAATACCCAGGTGCTTTCCTGAGAAGATTGTGGAGACGGAGCTGTGCTCCAGGATGGGGGATGTGGCTTGGGAATCCCCAAAACTGTCAGTGTGGCCACAGCTCTGGTACCACAGCAATACAGCCTCAATATGCCAACTCTGATTTTGTGCCTTTCATGTTCCCCCCCTTTCTCCTTGACATGTTTGCATCTCTGGAGTCTCTTGAAAAAAAAATTAGGGCAGTTTTGGATTATTCAAAATCCAAACCAAAGCAGGGTATAAAACTGGAGTTCTGGGAATATGCTGCTATTGCAAAGCCAGATTGTTTTAGAGGTGCATTCCTATTCTCGTGACCCTGCTTTGTTTGTGGGGTTTTCTCTTCAAGAAATACCCAGATATGGTGATTTTGAGTTAAGCCTCTACATACTTTCAGTTTTGTTCCCAGACTCACATAGCTTTTTCATGGTTTAAATGTCACCAGACCCTGTGACAAGTGTTTGCAAACTGCTTACAGTGGAGGAAGCTTTTGCCAATCTTTGTTCATGTTTACATGCCACTTTAGGGTTTGATTTTTCAGACAACCTGATGTGCTTTTTAATGCTTTTTGCACTGGAGAAGATTTTTTCTCCCCCTATTAGGCATGATGCTACTTCTGCCCAGGTTGATTGTGAAAAATAAAATTGTGCTGGTAGCTTTTATGAAACTAAAGGCATTTTAAACCATCCTTATTGTAGATTAAAAGTGTCAACAAACCCCTCATCCTTCCAGGCCAAGGGTGCCTGACTGCAAAACATTGTTTTGGTTTTCTAAAGAAGTACACACTGTACTGTCATCCTGCTTATTAGCAAATACATTTATTTGTTCTCCTTCCACCATCCCCTCCTTTTTTTCTCCCAGATGACAGCTATTTGGAAAAGCTTGTGTTAGTATTATTTTATCTAGACCACCGTAAGTTTTTTTCAGTTTGCCTAATCTCATTAAGTTCTGAGTGCATTTTCTTCACACTTGTGTCCTTTAGGTACCTTGTTGCCATGTTTACCACTGCAAAGATCTTTGTGCTGTCTTACTGCTCACCTTTTTAATCTGAGAAAGAAAAAAACAACACCTTTTTGGGTTTTCAGTGACCCTTCTCTCAACTGGCAACCTTATCTAGCCTTCATTCATACTAAATTTGTAACTATCTTTGAAAATCTAAATCTACTGCTTTATTTATTCTGACCTAGTTATAACATGGTGGTAATGGAAGCTGGAGTCTTTTGCAGTTATGTCTTTTGGTTATGAAGCAAGCTTTTGTTGGCTGTACAGACCTCTTGGTCTTTGTTGGTTCCCAGAACTGAACTACAGAAACATGTTAGTTGTCAAAACTGATCTTTGCTAAGGATGTTACCTCAAAAAACCCCACATTAAAAATACATGTCGGTATGTCATAAAGAATTAGGAAGTTCCAGAAGAGTGGTGTCCCATAGCATCTCCTTACGGAAATGCATTGTGGCATGGTTTTAATTTACATGTTCATATGCGATGTTTTACTTTTCCTAATTCATTAGGAGGATACACAATGGCTGTGTATCATTTGTGCATCTTTTACTAACAATCCTCTCTTCAAATGCGGTGATCTATATGCATTATAGCATTCCTTGAATTGATACATTAAGATTGTTCCCTATTGCCTTTTCTCTGATGCTTTCCCCTCTAATAACTGAGTTATCTACAGATGTTAATGGAATTCCTCGTTATGACAGCCCTGTGTTAGAAGGTAGTATTGTTATCCACACTGGAATGAGGACATGAGGACATGGTGAGCTGAAGGTAGGTCATGGTAAAAAACATTAACTAATTTTAAGTGCCTGGTTTGTGATTCCTAGGAATGATTTTCCACCCAACAGAACTGACAAAAGGACATGTGCCTCTGCTTCAAGCTACCTTGCACAGAGCAGCACCTTTGCTTAAAGCTACCTTTATAGGAAATTTAAAGTAATACTCCAGAGTTTGCAGCAAAGTGGCATGTGTCACATTTTGTCAGCTGTGCATCAGGGATATCTTAAAACTTGCTAAACAAGATGGACCAGATTCAGTATCCTTTTTGTGTTGTGAAGATGTCTCTCACTGGGTTAGCTTGCAGTCAGAATTACTTGTCAAGGACCAGTCAGGATCCAGATATCACAAACTGGCCATAAGCAAGACAAATTAATAGTTAGTTACACATGCTTTCCTCTTCCATTTGCCCCTGTAGTTAAAGTGCCTGAACACACTCCGTTTCTCATGAGGCCTATGGCTTTTATCACTGATGTGGAGGAACGGAGATCAGACTGTTCTGTGATGCTTTGGGAATGATGTGAAACTCAACCACTTGGCAGAAGAGAATTCAGAATATTGTGGGTATAATTGGAACCTGATATATGATGCCATATAGTGGTACATCCAAACAGAAATTAGATTTTCAGATAAAGGTCATTCAATTCTTATGTATCATTTTTCATCAGTTTTAAATAAAAATGGTCCTAATTTTGACACTTCTTTTCCAGGTATATTTTTATATCCCTGTCTAAAAGATGAAACTACAAGTATATTCTAACGCATATTACAGGGGCTTCCAGCTACGCCCTAGCAAAGTGGTGTCCTTAGACCTAGAGCAGAGATCCTCCTATTTAAGCTACCTGAGTAAACAGGAGCAATAGAGGGCTCTTACCTTTTTTATAGGTGTGTTACCTAATAGATACCCAAGAAAGACACTTCAGCCTTTGCAGGGTTCAGAACAAAGCGCAAGAAACACAAATATGGAGATTTGGGGATCCAGGCTCCAGTTTAAAGTTCTTGATGAAATGTATTCTTGTGGCTGTGAACCATGGTGCACACCACTTGCTCTCTCAGCCTGCTGCTGTTGCCCTTGTTGTTGGTTTTTCACCAGATCCTGTCCTTGTCCTGGCATAGCCCCTGTTCCAAAGCAATGTCCCCTAGTTATGGTCTCCAATGCCGTTGTTCCTATCCCTTCCTTTTCTTGCTTCAGCTGCCATGCATGGATGCTCTCTATCTGTGTGTCTGTGGGGAGGGATCCTGGACAAAGAAACCCCTGGCTCTTTATACCCTCACAGTCTGTGCACCAGGTCATCACGTGCCCTGTGCCTCTGGGTCCATTGGCAATTTATGGGGTCTTCCAACACCTCATTGAAGTCCTTCTCCATACCCACGTGGGCAGTTCTTATCTTACAGCTTGGGCCAGCCTTGGGGCCCTCCAGGGTCTCAGTCCTTATCTGAAGATAACCAGTCTTTGTTTATCCTCTGCTTAGCCATTCATGTTAACAAACAGAGTTCATTTAGAGCTCACCTATGCTAATTTTTGAGCAGGACCCACTCATGCTAAGCAAGTTACAGTTAAACTTATGCCTATACAATTAATTTCTAATATTCTATAAGTAAACTTATTTTATACCTCAGCACTCTTGCTGCTGCCTTCCTCAGCTTCTCTGCCATATCTGATGCTACCCTTTAGCCTGCTGCAGTGAAGTCAGACTGCTAATTCTTCCTTTTCCGTGGAGAAACAAACAAACAAAAAATCTAAATTTTTGACAACAGGAGAAAGAATGTATCTATGGTATGGGGGGTAGGTATGACAGAAAGGTGGTTAGGACTGGGCAAAGATTCAGCAGGAGTCGGAGGTTACATGGAGTGACTGATCTGTAAAGATATTATAGTGTGTGTTAATAACTGTTTCATCACTTATGGCAATGCCCAGCCAGCAATAATGCACATGGAAGGTTTTGTTTTTCTTGTGGGGTTTGGCTTTTTATTGTTGGTTTGGTTTGGTTTGGTTTTGGTTTGGTTTCGTTTGGTTTGGTTTGGTTTGGTTTGGTTTGGTTTGGTTTGGTTTGGTTTGGTTTTTTTAAGTGGCAGCAACTCAAAGCAGAGCTCTCTTTAACCTCTCCTTTTCACAATGAGGATGGTATGGATTTTTGAACTAATTTATGCCCATCACTTAAAGCAGTGAGAAGCAGTATAGAAATCTGAAGAGCATGTGCATGTGGCAAATAGGCAGTTACATTTCTGCAATGATGAGTAGTCTAATTCCTCTCTTTCACTGTATTTTTTTACACTGCAGTAAGTTCCAAGAGCTGCTGTTTTGTGTTGTGAAGGGGAAAAAAAGACTCAAAGTCTGTACTTTCATATCAAAAATTCTGGTTCAGGATTATAGGAAGGATCATGCTAAGGAGAAATAAGGACTGGATCTGAAAGAAAAGTTGATGGGACCTCCAGTTGAGGTAACCAACTGTTAGTTTTCCTGATGATGCCAAAACATGGTTTGTTCATATCTCTGTTTAACCTTAGGTCAAACTATAAATCTTCTCCACAGTACATCACTTGGTGCACTGCAGCACTGGTTTTAAAATCTCCTTATTCTGTCCTCTCACTTTATTAAATTAAATGTAGTGGTATCAGTCTTTTTTTTCCCCCCATCTCTCCAGCCTCATAGATTCTTCCTCATTATGTGAACTCTAGAAAAAAAAAGAATTGTAATTTAGACCACACCAAATTCATAATCCTATAATGTATCCTTGTTTTCAGGATTTCTGTTGTAATTAAGAAAGCAAGCCATTTTACTGTTTCTTATCTGCTGGTAATAAATCCCCCAAAATGAAATGAGAAACAATGGTAGGCTGTAGGAATTTATAATTTCAGTATTATATGAAAATTCATAGCCATGAAAGAATCCAGCAGAGTTTGTGAGATAACTGTGTAATAAACTAGCCTCATGCCCACAGCTCTTAAGGGCTCTGAACATCTTCCCTTCATCTCCTTTTGCTGTGTCAAAAATACAAAAGAAAAGAAGGACTTCAAAACGCTTTGGGATATTTTCCCCCTCTTTCCTGTGAGTTCAGTATAGTTCTGATAAGCATTTGCCTCTTCCAAAAGATGGTTTGAGGGGGCATTTCTTACCTGTCTCTGTGGTTAGTTCAGGTTGTTAGCCTCACAACAACTCACTTCTTATTCTCAACAGTCTGACTTGACTTACACTAACAGCTTTCCAGAATCTGATTACTGAAAGCAGATCGCCAGGGGATCAGAGCTACAGGCTTTAAGGGTATTTGTCTTATTATCCCAGTGACACTGAGCAGACCCTTTCCTTTAGTGAGATCTGCATTGGGGTCAGATCTGGAGGATGCCGTCTAAGCTGGGCTGAGGTCATCTGAGGTAAAAATGATGGGAGTTCTAAATCTGCAGGCGGAACGGCACCGCAGAAAGCAAGCTGCTGAGCAGGAATGGCTGAGGGTGCACAGAGGTAGGAAGGACTTGTGCTTGTGGAGTGCAGTATATTTCAGATTCTCTAGCAATTTGTATCTGCCTCAAAGCCTTTTTGATTGAGGAATGGTCATTGATAATTTTTTAAAAAGAATTCTTTATTTCTCTGCAAAATGGTCATTTGGAAACAAACATGGAAGTTTCTATGTACTATTATGTCATCTGATGTTAGCAAAGAGATCATATTTCTTGCTTCTTTCTTCTGTGTTCTCCCTTAGCAAATGTGTATATGAGATTTTTTTTTTTCCAGTCTGAATATGGAAATCTGTTAGATAACATATTTTCCCAAGATAGATGTAGATTACACTGCTCAGGAGATAAACATTTCTCTTCAGCTGTAAATGGCTATAATGCTGGCTGAAGAGGGGGGCACAATTCAGCTGTAAATGGCTATAATGCTGGCTGAAGAGGGGGGCACAATTTTATATTCAGATGTACCTGTGTTCTTGAAAAATGACCTTTCCCCTCCCACAATGCAAGTAGACAGATTTGTGCCTGCACTGAGTTGCTGAATAATTAAATTCAAAACTGAGGCCATAAAAAACCCTAGTTCATACACTTCAGTTCAGCTGGTCCAAATGCCATTGTCCTATACTGCCCTCCACCTTCCTGGAGCTCAGCCTGCTGTTCCAAAAAGGCTGCACTCCTCTGCAGGCCCTCGTAAGGGAGAGAGATGAACAAATTTCAGCAGGGCCTCTTCCTTGCAGCAGCTGGGGTTGCATTGGATGGATGAGGCTACAGTGATGCCTGAGAGCACAGCATCCAGCCAAATTGAGGCCAGGCCAGTGCTTGAGGTGAGCATCCTTGTGTGGACGTGGATCTCTTTGTCTTGTGCTGAAATCAAGCCACCTCTGAGGTGGGACAGGGGAAATAATTTAACAGTGCATAACATTATTTCTAAACAGTTTAGAGGAGAAGGGTACTCTCTGTAATTGAAAGTTCATTTTGGTAGAGAGAATGTAATTACCTGGCACAGTTAGAGGAGTAAAGCTATTGTGAGTCTCTGATGAAAGCTGTCATCAGTTGTTTAATGGCCAACAAGTGACTAGAGTTTTTGTTTCATATTTCATACAAGAATAATGCATTCAGCAGCCCCAGTGACCCCTAAATTCAGTGCAGGGACACTCAGCAATTACTGACTCAGAGGCAGATGTTCTACTAGCTGAACTATGATCATTGCTTCTTGCAGCATTTTAGTATATAGCACCCAAATAGCGACAAATTGGGGCCTTATTTTGTATGGGCAACCTACTTTTGTAATGGTATAGACAAAGGAATAACTTTGAAATACTGTCAGTATTTAAAAATGAAATACATTCTATGCAGCAAACATAATGCTTGAAAATAACTTCTTGGTGTAAGTACATGATACCAGATTTTTACCTGACATGAACCTGGCAGAGAAATTGTATCAAAGCAGTTCACATTTCAAATAGTGTGAAAACAATCCACCCCTCTTTTTAACCCTTCTTCTCTATTAGAAAAGCCCCTCTCAGGCAATGCAGACTTTGTGGTTGTTTCTCTGTCTCCTGCCCAAGAACTGTATGTGCCTGCCAGGAGGGAGGGTGATCCTTCTCAGCACGTGCTTAGATCATGTGCCTCTTGAGACAATCATGCTTTTCAATTTATTGCAGGCAGACATGATTATCCCAGACTGACATGTGGACTGAGAGAAACCCTTCCAGCTCACTGGGGGATCCAAAGGCTCATTTCATCTTCTCTCCTTGAAGTCCCTCCAGCTTTTCAGAGTTGTTCTTCATTGGTAGAGACATTAGGGAATAACTGTAGTGCCAACAGCTGTCATTGCCAGGTGAGAATTGTGCTGGAGTGCAACAATTCCTGCACGCACCTTCGGCACCTGCTGCAACACTGGAGACAACTCACATGTGACAGGATCACACTGTATAATAATCCAGTCAATTCTTTGTCATTTTACAACTTGGTGCCATCTGGAGCATGGCACAGAGAGAGCCTAACCTGAAAAGCAATCTACAGTAAATGTTGAGGTTGCAAAAGGAAATGAAAACTTAAAGTAAAACAAAAGACTAAAACCCCTGCAGGGGGAAATGCGACAGCAAATATCCGCAAAGAGGGGAAGCTGCGTAGTCCAAACATCAGTGCTGGAAATGAGATCAGATCAAGCTGATCCCTAATTAGTCACTGACAGGAACAAACAGGTATACAAATGCATTGGAAGGAAAACCAAGGATTTATGAAGTATTTTTGGCAAGTCTGGAAAAATAAGAGTCATTCCATTTGGCAAATGAAATCAAAAGGCTTCTTCGCTTTTCTCTGTTGAGTTTTCCAGGGAAGATAGAAGCCTACAGAGACTGCCTGAATAGGAACCACCAAAAACACGATTGCTATCAAGTCCAACACTTGCTGTGAAAACAAGTCAGTTTTAAGGTGCATCAATCATTTTATTTCCACTTGCATCCCTAAAGAATGCTAAGGAGATAGAAGTGGTGGAGATCTTTTGAAGATCTTGAGTTTACAGGTTGGACAGGTAAAAGCAACTTGTTCCGTCTTACTCTCCTTTCTCTCTTAGGTTCTTTTTTAAAAAACTGTGACAGGATAAACAAAATGTAATTTATACAAGGCCACAAACCCCTATACTATGAGAAATAAGATGTGGAGTGCAAGGTATGCATGCTTTGAGTTCAACCTAATGTTTTTATATCACTTTCAGAGTGCAATTGCTTTTTAATTAATTATGAGTTTTCAGAACTTTTTGGAATAGCAGTGACCTGGAATAACTTTTAGATATCTCAAAATTTTTGTCAATTTTCAACTGTAAGAAAAAAATATCAAGAACCATCTCTTTTATGTTTCAGTGACTGTGAAAACTTTTAGAATAGAATGAACATAATTTTGTCAGTGCTTTGAAAATAGGTTACTTGCATCCTGTGGCACTCAGTCTTTTGATGAAGACGTTTATATTTACCAACTTTATTCTTGTCAAGTCATGCTTTGCTGTGATATTGCTTTGAGGTAGGAGAGAGAAAGAGGTAAAACGATAATTTTATATCACTTTGGTGAACTATCATAGAACTATCATAGATCAGAAGGTAAACAGTAACTCATAAATACCATGATTTTTAACAATTTCAGAACTGAAATACCTTGCTGTCTCTGCTCTAGACTTGATTCTGAAAATGGATTACTTTTAATTCTCATTCATTTAATGACATATCAACAAAGCCATAGCTAGCTAAAACTGCAAGAAGTGTGCAATTTAAGATATTTTCCAATACTTTCTAAGGAAGATGCTTCCTGATATGTTCTGGAGACCTCTGGCATTTCTAGAATAAGCCCCATGAGGCTTGATCCAAATCTCATGGAATTTAGTGTCAGTCTGTCCACCAGCTTCAACCCAAGAGAGAATTGGGTTAGATCCTATGTCTGAAACAGCAGGAGGCCTGTGCATGTCCTGCTCGTTGTTGCTCAACCTCACAGATGAGCTGATGTCAGTTTTTAGTGGAGGCAGCAACCTGGTTGTCAAATGCATCCCTGAAGCAGCAATGACTCTTAGAGCTATTGGTATTACATGAACACAGCACAGTGGAGCCAAATCAGTGCATTGGGGGAAATTTTTTAAGCCAGCACCAGATGCATCTCTGTTGTCAAGGGAGGTATGGCCTCTTTAGCTTTTAATCCTGTAAGTCCACACTGTCCTGAACTACAGCTTGGGCTGTTTAGGGGGAAAATGGGTTTTTTGGGACTGATGCAAACCTTTGACATAACAGCCTGAGATAGGCAGCTGAATCAGTGCAGTGATGGTTTTTAGGGTTTCTTGTTTCACCTCTGGAAGAAAAAAAGCTGGAAACTGTCGATCACGTAGATTGTTGGGACCAACCACTTCTCTCTGCTCTTAAAAAGCAACTGGATGTCTGTGGTGTATGAATGTTGGATGTTTCAGAGAAGAACTGACAATCTTGCTGTCAAGCTTGTGCTTAGGGGACTTCGGTCTTCAGAGCAATACTGATTTACCAGATAGACCTGGGAAGTGCATAATAATCCCATAAACAAGGATAAAGAAAGATGGTGTTATTTGTAATACTAGCCTGTGTAAAGGACACAATCAATTTTATAAGAGAAAATGTAGGGAACTTGAAGAAGGCTTTCATTAAGCAGTATTAATAGTGAAGTTCTGTCAGATTTCACAAACAAACACTAAATGTGTAGAATTTTTTTTAGCCGAGGGCAAGAACTTAATGTGTGATTTACAAGTGCTACTTTTGATATTGGCAGTGATCTGAGACGATCTGAAGAACTGCAGGTGACCATGTCCTGGGTTACTGATGTACGATAACATCAGTGTTTCGCTGCCAAATGCCCAAGTTGTGCAGATAAGGTGCTTTTACTCTTGTCCTTGTTGGTTTTCACACTATTGCTCCATCTTGCTGATACGCTTGCTGAACGTGGTTCAGCCTTTCTCAGTTTTCATCTTCATCTTCTAGGGAGTCTGGTTTGGGTTGGTTTTGGTTTTCTGGTTTGTTTTGTGGGAGTTTCTTCTAGGTTTTTCTTTGTTTCTTTTAATAGCCATATAGCAATACCTTTACCATCACAGACTGAAAGGCCTGGTTTTATATAATCACTCATTTTCCTCAAAACATCTCCTAGAAGTGTTAAGTTCACTGCCACACTCATTTGAACCTCAGCATAGCAGTTAGGTTGCATAATGCACTTCTCTAAAGCAACTTGAGCAGATGGGAAGGAAAATAGCTTGAGCTAGCACAGCACAACTCCCCTTGGGCACTTTTCAGATGGCAGTGGAAGTGCAGCCTGGCAATGCCCTACTGTCTTTATTTTGTCCTCTTGAATGACAGAGGCAGCCTAGCCTGAACGAAGAATTATTCCCCCCGGCTCTTCCTCTCCTCCCAGTTTACACTGATAGAACTGTACAACTACATACTTATAAACATTGCTTGTGTGGTAATTTTTCTCAGTCATCACACATTGCTTCATTTCTACTGATATTTAGGCAAAAAAGAGGGAAGATAAACAAAAAACTAAATACTCAAGTGAGATATAAACAAGAACAACATAGGTTAAAAGGTGATTAAAAGTAGTGGCATTAGTAAGTCTTTTTGTATGCTTATGAGATAGGAAGCCTACAGCTGTATGGAGAAATTAAACCTTGTCAGTTTATTAAAATTCTGTGATCACCACTGGTTAATTTATCAAAAACAGAAGGAAGGAAACACTATCAAGTGAGGTTAATTTCATCATTTAATTCAGCTTCCCTGTAATCACTGAAGTCATGAATTTGTGTTTAGCTGGCATCATCTGTTCTCTGGTGTAGAAGTTAAATGGTTATATAAAAACAATGGAAAAATCTGACTGTTTTAGAACTGACTGTTTAGAACTGACTGTTTTAATGGACCTTTAGAGAAAACAAGCTCCATGTTAAGACAGTCGTAACGGAATCTTTTGGTTTTGAGCAAAAGCTTCACCTGGGAAATTTGTTAATGTGAAATTCATTACATCCATAAATGTCAGTGGTGGTGTCACAGGTTTTTAAGTACCAGGTCAGATAATCAGTGAAGGAGGGACACATCCTTGATATGACCAGAGGTGCTGCTTATTCATGCTGCCTCATGAACAAGCAGCAGGAAGAGCTCAAGTCTGTTTAGTGCCCTTGCCCCAGAGCAAGCCACGGCTATACCTCAGAATCTACCCAAAGAGCCATGAGAAGATCGGACTTTTCCCCTGTCCTTGCTCTGATAAGACAACAGAATTGCCTGTCCTCTTTTTCTTCTTGTACTTCATCCAAGGATTCAGTTCACTTCCAGCCTTCTTTCCTCATATAATTTATTGATGTCAGTGGTTGGGAAATTGCTAACTACTTTAAGCTTTTACAATTTTCAAAAAGACTACAGCCCCGTGTGCAAGAATATTCCCTTATGTACGTCCTCTGCAACTTAAATTATGCTAGACCTAGTTTAGGATGATAGCAAAATGGGCCAAAGAACTGATAAAGCTACAGAGAGTTTAGGTTGTCAAATTCTTTATAGTCCAGGGACAAACACTGACTATCAGGGAACCTGGAGCAGCAAAGTGCCAAGACAGATTTAAGCCTTTCTAAGCCAACTTGGTCCTGATTTTCCATATATGCAACAGTTGGGTTAACTTTGAATTCACAGGCTCCAATTCCTCCCAGGCCCCTTCTTTTTCCTTGAAATTTCCTAAGTTTTATACCACTCTGCTGTGTATCACACTTGCATCTTAACCCAGCGTTGTCTATTTCCTTCACATTTCTGAAACTCTTTTAAATGAGTCATTCTGCAACATTTTGCTTTGTCTTGCAAAGGTTGAATGTATTTTTTCCTACCTTTTTGAAGCTTCAGTGTAATGTGAAGCACCAGGGGAGCCCTTCCAGCTTTTATTTTCTCTGCAGGAGCCTGTGCTCAGTTTACTGTCTTTGTGGGAGACCATGTGAGCAGCAGAGTTCACGATTGACGTGAGAGGCTCAAATGTGCTCCCACTATCAGCACAGGTAGAGCCAATGCATTTTTCATCACTTTGGCAAGGGTTTCTGTGGGTCTTGTGATCGTTGCAGGGTTCCTTATGGGAAATTCAATGAGGGGAGTCGCGGGAGATGTTGGAAGATGATAAACAGAAGGGCAGCTTTGAGGGGGTTGTTTTTGTTGTGGAAAAGAGAGATAATGACATTGAAAAAGAAGTGAAATAAGAAAAAAGTAAGAGAGAAGAAAAGCCTCTTTTGAGGTTAGGACCTCAGCAGGGAAGGAGGAGCTCAGTTTAAAGGTCACAGGGGCTTTTGCTGGAGCAAAAATACTGAGGAGGAATACGCAAATTTGAAGTGTGTGTTTGGGGGACACTACCCCAGTGGTATGGTGAGGTGTGTAACCAGTGAGACAATAAAGAAAGAAATAAAAGAAAAATGTGGCAGAAGAAAAGAAATGTTTCCTGGAAACAGTGTTGAGAAAAATAGAACCCTTAAAACAGCTAATAAAATTGTCAGCAAGGTGGGAAGGAGAAGCCAAAAGAAGTGGGAAAGGAGAAAAACAAGAACATCTATGCTGAAATGCATGCAGGGGAGAGGGGGGGCTCTGCTTCCTCTGTTTTGTCTTAAGCTTCTATTAATGTATGTAGTGAAGAGCTTTTATTTTTCCATTCACATGTTTCTTTGCACCTTTCCATGTAACATTTCTATGTTTATGGATATATGTCACAGAATTACCAGAATCACAGAATATGCCAAGTTGGAAGGAACCCACAAGGATCATTGAGTCCAACTCCCAGCCCTGCACAGGACATCCCCAAGAGTCACACCATGAGCCTGAGAGAATTGTCCAAACTCTTCTTGAACCCTGTCAGGCTGGTGCTGTGACCACTTCCCTGGGGAGCCTGTTCCAGTGCCCAGCCACCCTCTGGGTGAAGAACCTTTTCCTTATATCCAACCTAAACCTCCTTTGACACAACTTCAGGCCATTCCCTCAGGTCCTGTCACTGGTCACCAGATAGAAGAGATCAGTGCCTGCCCCTCCTCTTCCCCACACAAGGAAGTTGTAACTGCAATGAGGTCTCCCCTCAGTCTCCTCCAGGCTGAACAGACCAAGTGACCTCAGCTGGTCCTCACGTGGCTTCACCTCAAGGCTCTTCATCATCTTCATTGCACTCCTTTGGACACTCTCTACTAGCTTAATATCTTTCTTATATTGTGGTGTGATTTACAGATGGGGTTATCCCATTTTACATCACCCCTGAGAGTTTCCAGAGAAGTTACAGCGTCAGCAGAACACAGCTGCGTCTCATGCATCTCATGGTTTGCATTGTGAGCTGATGATGGGCAGTAGCTGATTCTCAGCTGTTGGAGAGGTTTCTTGTTTTCTTCAGCATACACCTCAGCATTTGATTTTTGACTGCTGTGGAGTCAAATCTTTCATTTGGAGCTTTTGGGGATTTACAAACCATGGCCTAGGTCTAATGTACCACAGCTATGCGACATTTCCAGTGAAGACCTCCACTGTGCCATGTCCTAGACAGGCAAGGACTTTTAGTGGCTGTCAGGGAAAGGTTACAATTTCACCTCTTTCCCCAGGTGTTTGTCTGCAGGAATATGGAAGGATTGGATGATGGGTACTGTGTTTATTTGGTGAAACTCTGTCTCTTCTGCCTCTGGGCTGAGAGGGAATGCATTTGGCCATGCGTTATTGTTGAACTATTTACATGTTCTCTGGAGAGAGTCTTGTGCACGGGGTATTGTATCTGTCTGTAAGAGGAATAAACAGATACACACTACAAAGCCACGATCTGTAGCGAGAACTCCACTCTTCATTGACAAGGAAGTGCAAGTGACATTTACTCGGGACTTCGCAGTAGCTGCTCACAAAATATTACACAGAGTGTGAAAAAACGTCCCCTGAAGAAACAGATGAAGACGCATTCCTCGGGGGTTCCTGTGTGATGAGACTTCAGGAACAGTGCTCAGGACTGGTAGCCAGTGTCCCAAGAGCAATAACAGTTCTTTTGCCCAAGGCACAGCCATCACAAATGGGTAGCTCTGCCTCTGTAAAATTGCGGGGAGGAGGGAGACAGTTAAAGGCAAACCTTGACATTTGGAAATTAGTCAGCCACCCTGTCTCACTCCTGCTTGCCTGCCTGTTTGGCAGCAGAGCAGGCTGGGGAAAATGTTTCTCTGATCACAGACAGCTTGGAAGCAAACTGGCAGATCTACAACTGGAGCATATATCAGCATTACCTTCGATCAAAATGTTTCACTGAAGAATTCAGTTTAGTGGCACAAAAAATAAAGGCTTGGCTTAACTTTTTGTCCTTCTTGTCCTTGTCTTGCTTTTTTCCCTGGATGAACCTCACACACCCACCACTGAAGGGGAGGTAGTTTCAACAAGCTACTTAACTAAAGAGTCACACCCTTGCCAGGACTAGTACCTGTATCCCCCCCGTTCAGTCCCATCCCACAGTTCTCCAGGGCATCCAACTATCCTTTCAGGATAAATCAATTCCAACTTCAAAATCTGATTTATGTCCTTCTGTAGCCAAAACATGAACTTGAGGCTTGCCCTTCTTCAGGTTGTTGCCTACCTCGATGTCAAATGCTGCCTTTGCAGAAATTCTCACCCCAGTTTAACACCTTTCCCTTTTTCCTTCCTGTCTCACTGTTGTCTCTCTGCCATGCCACATGTGGCTCAGGCTCTTATCAGCAGTTCAGCCTCCTTCCCTGAAGAGATTGCAAGTCGTCAGGATGGAGAAAGCTGCTGCTGAGAGATGAGGAAGAGCTGAGAAGCAGTGAACCCCTTGCAAATGTGAGCTGGAGAGGACTCTTCTCAGCTTCCTGCTCACTCTCAGATGTGTTCTTGTCAGTCTCACAGCTCTTGAGAGAAAGTGGCAGAAGAGCTCTTTTTGTCTCAGTTTGGCAGACAGACAGGTAGGAGGACGGAGGGGTGCATAGCTACAGATTAAGAAACAAGTATCTGAAGATGCTGGAATACAGTCAAACAAAGCCAGAGAGTGGTTGTAAAAGACAGAGACTTCAGACAGCTTTGCTCTATGGTAACGTGAATCATGTTGAAAAATAGTGTCTTGCTATTGTTGCAATGGAATCATTGGGTTTTGACAAATACGTCTTTCAACTGCTTGTTTCTTCTTCCTCTGACAGAGCTCTTTTTCAATAATTCAGATAAATTCTCTTTGCATTTCTGTACTGGAATAATTAAGCTCTGGGATTATTCCCCTAAAGTGTTAGACCATGTGGCATCAATCATGTCTGCCAGCAAGACTTTCCTCTGCTGTAGCAGCAGGAGTGTTGGCTCAGCAGTGGTCTGTGAACAGAAGAGAAGCAATGTAGGTAGGGAGACACAACACCTTTTATTAGACCAAATGACAGATCTGAAGAAAGGCCTTTGTATGAAAAGTTGCCCATTTTCTCCAGTAGTGTGTGCTGGTCTAATAAAAAACAGGATTTCTTCCTGCTAGCCTTGTGTACTTACATTACCTGTGCTTTGATCAGGGCCTGCAGTTCACTTCAAACACTTCCCCAGGACATTTGCTTGTTTTAATCACCACTGGCTGTTTCTTTTGCTATCAAAGGAACTACTTTTGCTAGTATTTGATATGGGGAATGCATCACTCTGTAATCAAAGTGATGTTTAGCTCATCCCTGAGCATCTAGAGAGAAACTTTGAACAGCAGTTACTGGCTAAATGTAAATACATATTTATTAACAGCTGTGCAGACTAAGGGAGGGGTATATATGTATATAGTTTGTTGTGCTGTATTTGTATTGCTGGAAGGTGAAGGCAGCTGCTTTTTTTATATTACAGATTCAAGGCATAATTGCTTTTTACACAGAGATGTAAAATTTAAAAAAATAATGCACAGAAAAAAAAAATTTAATTTCTTATTTTATAATACCATTCAACTAATGGAGTGTCTTAGAACATCACAGATCCACAGTTTAATGCTTACAGCGATCTTGAGATTATCATTGTAATTAATATTTGTGGACTGACAAATGGCTTAGTAAAAATATTTGAAATTTGAAATATTAAAGAGGAAGAGGCAGGCAGAAGTTGGGTGCCTTTCTCATCTCGCTGGGGTCACCTCGGAAGCCTCTTCCAGAATTCCTGCAGACCTCATTCATCCCTAATTCCCATACACCCTCTCTGGGTTGTAATGGGTAGGCTGCAATTAACTCAGAGCTGATCAACAGGTATGTCTTATGTATATACACCCATACAACAAATTTACATGCATGAAAAACATTCTACTGCTAGTTTGAGACCTCTGTTGTCTCAGATAATTATTTCACTGACGATGTCACTACCCACAGGTAGTAATACAGGCCAGCCCATGTATCACCCAAGTTTAAGGTCAGAATGTCCAGTCTTTTGCCTGAGCAGGGGATGTTTGTCACTGGCACTTGCACCTCAGATAAGAATATTGGTAATTATGGCTTCCACTGAAGAAATGATGGAACACACTGCCCTGCCCAACAAGCCACAAAGTGATCCATCTGGTGTTGGTGAGTTACTGAGAAGATGAGGAAGACTAGAGGAATGTTCCTCAGCATGCAAGAGGCAATAGAGAGGACCAGTGCCTGCAATAGGGCCAGTGCTGTACCATCTCCATGTGCAGGAGGAAGGCTGCTCCTGGCCATGTGCCTGGGACAGACACCACGGAGAGCCTGCAGTCTCATTGAACCCCTGGGCAAGATGGTGACAGGGGAGATGGTCTCTCCAGACAAGGGGGTGTGGCCTATTTCGGTGTATTTATAGTGCAGCCTTCCTTTGTTCTGCTCTGTGTCCTTGAGGGATGAGGGTCAATTACGACTGAATGTCAGAGCTAACATCGCTACCCACCATCATCGTATGAACAGAGAGGGCTGTCAGCAAGGCCAGAAGTAACCTGACGCCCAGAAGCAGGCAGGGCAGTGAGAGGGGTTGGGGATCTGATGTGCAACCTGGCCTTTTGCCAAAAGAGTGATCGCCCCCCACCTGCAGGGTGGGTGTCAGGTGTAACCCTGCCAGCTGCCTGCTCAGGCAGAGCAGGGCAGTGGGCAGCAGGTCCCCGCAGCCAAAGGCACCTGTCCCATGGAGGGACGAGCCATGCTCTCCAGGTGGAATTAATCCCACCATCCATTTCTTTGCTTGCGGACCTGTGTTGTGCACAGATCATGAATGGAGAGCTGGTTTTACCAAACCAGAAAAAAATAAACCCGATGCAGCAGTGTTTGAGCTGGAGATATTCCAAATATTAGGAACAAATAGAAATCACAGCGCTCTCCTTGTACAAAACATTTGTGGTGCTGTTAAATGAGCCGCTGCAAATGCTGTGATGTTCCACTGATTCTTTGTTACTCAGCAACTACTGTGGTGGTTGAGCAGTGAATAGGCTAAGCTGAGTTTTCCTAGCAGAAGAATAATGAAAGAAAATTGAAATCTCAAGTTTTAGAAAGAGACTGAAGAGACTGGTGGCACAGCAGGAAGGAAATGAGGAGCAAATGGAGGTTTGGCAGTCTGGAAAGGTTAGGTTTCCAGCAGAGCTCCTGGAAAGAGGTCAGGGGTTCACCATCCTATTAGGAGATCAAGGGAAGGCAAGTCGTGAAGCCAAATGGAATAATTTAAAAGAGGCTAGTGAGAGGGAGAGATGGGGACAGCACAGCATACTACTAGGGCAGAGATCTGCCTGGTTTGGGACAAAGGAGTTTGGTAGGACTATTATAATCTTAATTTTCCCGTTAACTGAGTAATTACAGAAGATACCAATACATACTTTGAAGATAGATAATTTCAGCTTGAATTTAAAACTGGGTGAATCTTAGGGGCAATATCTCAAGTTAAAAGGAAAAACAAATTAAAAATGAATGGTTGGCCAAATCCCTGTGGCTCTGCCTGTGCAGGCAGGACAGCTGATCTCCATTGCTGCCATCAGGTAAGGGAGCACTTGTGCACAGCCCAGAGCGCTGCTCCCTGTGAGCACTGATCCTGCTTGGAGCTGCCTCTCCAGAAATCCATGTGCACTCATCCATGGGAATAAAGCCTCGCTCTAACTAAGGGAATTATTTTAGTTCCTCCACCTGCTTTAACCTATTTTTCATCTTCCTCAAATTCTCCTTAGCATTTTTTCCCCAATCTGTTTTCTTGCGCTTCTATTTTGCACTTCCCTCTGTACCCTTTATTGGCTGCTGTCAAAGATAAGGTGGACCAGGTTCATTGTTAGGCTGATGTGATATGGCCCTTTTTAATGTTCTTCTTTGGATAACAGCTTGCTAAAATTAAATCATTTAGTAAAAGGACAAATTAAATCATCAGCTGGGGTTCTTTTTTCCGCGGGTAACATAAAAGGATGTCTGTTGCATTTCATTTGAATTAAGGATATAATCATATGCACATTGCTGAAACTATTATGTTTCATAAAGTGGTCTTATTATTTTCTGCATATTTTTCTTTGTGTGTGGAGTCTTTTTCTTTCTATTAAATTGCATATCCATGGAGGATTTGGGGGCACTCAGCCAGTCAATCCAATTTGGAGTTGGATGGTGGCTGTAGTGGACTAAGTCCCTTATCTGTTCCCTTCAGCTGTTTTACTCCTCTGCTATTGATGGAAACATAAAATTAAAAGTGGAATCAACTCATAGGAAGCAAGAGCCCAGCAAGAGATTTAGGAGGGAAAAGTTGAGGAGGGAGATTCTGACTAATCTCTCTACAGCTGGGGTAATGTGCTGAC
The DNA here is from genome assembly GCA_013397815.1 of Aleadryas rufinucha. Lineage (NCBI taxonomy): Eukaryota > Metazoa > Chordata > Aves > Passeriformes > Aleadryas > Aleadryas rufinucha. The sequence goes on from VZTH01012104.1 coordinate 187,799, forward strand.
AGATTTGGTTTTAAATACACATGCAGTAGATTGGGTATTTCACAAATATTGCCATTTCATTTATCTTAGTGAGTATCAAAGCAAATACAAGAAGAAAATTGAAATCAGATTGGTAATGGTTTGGGGTTTTTTTGAGGAGTGGGATTTATGGAATTCTGGTTCCCCATGTGATGTGTACATCACATGGGAAATTATGAAGCTTGAGGAATGAACAGGAGGCCTGAAAGTGGATTAGCCATTTTTACCGGATGATAGCAGAAGCATATAGAGGAACTAGACAGTGTTTATACTTGATTCTGTGCATGCTTCATGTTCTGTACGGGCTATGATGAGAAAGCAGCTCAAGCAATTGAAATCAGGGGTTGCAATAGTGCAAAGTTTGATGTAAATAAGAATTAGAATATGATGGATCAGTCTGTCTGGTATGTCCGTGGGATTCATAGTTCTCTTTCTATCTTTTGATTCTGGACCAGAGAGGGCCTTGCATTTCTTCTATGTTAGTATTTCTCAGTAGGCTAAATGGTGACAGCTTCCTACATCCCTTCATGACCCAGATTGCTGGAGCTGCACAGGAGTCGAGTGATGCTGCTTTCCTTATCTTTATGCAAACCTCTCTGCTGTGCTTCTGTTTTGGGCTGGCATTTGGCAATGCACACTGACAAATAAAATCTCTTATGTAAGGGGTTCTCCCCAGGGAGGATCCTCTGCCTGTTGTATCACAGTGACGTGATAAAGAAAACCTCACGGTCAGCATCATACCCCATCAGCAGGCTGGTCCTTCTGCAGTGAGGGCTGGAGAAGGACAATCCTTTGTGCCCAAGGGACAGATAGGCACATCTTCCTTCTCTTGAATGAGGGTTTCTTGCCATAGCCAGTACAGAGCACTGATGGGATAAACCCCACCTCTTTGCAGGATTCGTGTTCTCCAGATCACTTCCCTCTTGTCCATGGGGCTTACAAAGGGACATCTAGGGCTGAATTCAGTGTGAAGTGGGGAACAAGCAGAATTTTGGAAGGAGGAGGCCTCTGTGAGACAAGCAGTGGGAGAAGGGCAGAAAGGTTGCAAAGGTGTCAGGAGGGGAAGGTAAAGTATCAAGGAAATTTCTTTGCATCAAGGAGGAGTGAAGAGTAGCAAGGGAAAGCAACATAGGGAAGAGGGATGCAGAATCTCTGTACTTATGTAAGAATGTTAAAAGATGCTGTCATAGATGAAAGGAAAATGTAGCAAAGGGAAAGAGGACAAAAGCAGAATGAAGGTGTTTTTCAAATCAGGAAATGTAATGCTAAATGAAGCAAAAAAATACATTGCTTTTGTGAGTGTGATTGATTTGGCTGATGTCTGTTTGCTCCCTCCTACTGGGCAGCTCAATGGGCTGCTGAAGAGGACGCATAAATCTCATGTAGGTGACGTGTGTTGATGAAAAAAGCTTGACATCTTGTGGACTTGCCTCCCCATTGGACTGATGCTGATATCTCAGACCACAGACATCGCTTTTTGAATCTTACACAAATTCTCAGTGGTGCTGCAAGGGGCCATTCCTCCTCACTCCTGTCCTTGTGTAGGCATGGGCACCTCTGAATCAAGATGCTGATGCTGAAAGCTAATTTTCCTGGTCTGGATTAATGCTTGTGGCTGTCTGAAAGCTACTGTAAGTGCAGGAGAGATGCTGAGAATGGGCAGGTGGGGGTGGTGTCAGAAAGAACCTTCCTTTACAGCGGTGACACAGATTTATGCCAGGTTACAGTGCTCATCTCATCACCAATTGGCAGGACCTGAGTCTCCATGCACATAAGAGGCCTCTCCTGTCTTGATTCTCTGATGCATAGCAATGTGGGAGTTCTTGTTTACTTATCAGAAACAAACCTGACAAGAGAAGAGGAAGCTCAAGCAGCCTCTGTTTCTGCAACCTGTCAATCTGGCCCCACTCACAGTTATAATCTCCTAGGTTTTTCTTGGCTCCTACCCCTCATTTCTCTATGCAGCTTCCAAGGCTCCTCATTTTTGATGCTCCTGCATGGCATTGCAGTATGTAAAGGAGGCTTTGGTCAAACCCACTAGAACTCCGTGTAAATTTTGTCCCAGTACCTACAGCAAAGGCAGGTTTCACAGGTCTCTTGGTCTTTCAAATACACATTCAAGGCTCAGTTGAGCTACTTGCAGAAGAGAAAAGCAAAGCCCATCTCTTGGGTCATTCATAAATCCTTCATCGCTCAGGGAGATTTACTTGCTAGTTGTCTCTTGCTAAACAAGGATAGCACTTTTTGTCTTTTCTTACATATAGTAGAGTAGAAAAGCTACTTGGGCCTCCCTTCTTGATAAGGGGCCTTTCTCAGTGAGTCACAGTTGGATCAGTTCCCTAGCCCTGTTCACAGAACACTGCCCACCCTTTCAGGGACAAAACTTCACCACCCCCTTTATGTAAGGATCTTCTTTACATGTGAAGAGATTGCCACATGGTGGCAATTTACGTCCACTTTACAGATGTATATACAAGTGCCTAACACAGTCTAGATTATTTTCCAAATATGTTTTTCTTCAGCCTTTCCTTTGCTCATAGGAAACCCTGGTGCTTCAGTGTTGAGATTATTACTCCTTGTTTGGTTTTGTGGGGGTGTTTGTCCCTCTTGTCTATTCCCTCCCACTCCACAATGCTTAGGATGCCATTACTTTTTCCTTCCTCCTTCCAGCCCTCCTACCAAAAGAGAATATTTGGATGGGTTGGGATTTTATGTAATCCTTGACTACTTTCTTAAGAAGCCATGTAAACTTTTCTTTACAGGTATGAATGGAATGACCATAGGAACAGCTGAGGGAGCAGGGAACCGTGTCAGGACAGGTGCAGAGGGTTGAGGCAGACTGCAAGCCCGTGCTCAGAACAGCTTCCTATGACCCTCTCTCCTCAAGGTGGCCAAGGGAACAAATGAGGAGGCATAACCCAGTCTCTGCTGTAATACCACTGAAATGAAATTATCTCTAAAGAAGTTTACACAGTTATTTTTAAAAAGGCAGCAAACATGACACGAGTGCTCTATAACAATCATGCTGTGAGGATGTTAACCCTTTGGTGCTCTGAAATGAGTCTAAAGCAGGGCACCATTCCCTGCTGTCCCTCACACACAGCTGCTGAGGGTCCAGCGCTTTCATCCTCTCTCCTCTCAAAAGAGCAAGCACCCCTGAGGATGCTGCTTGCAAGCTGAACTGTAGCACTGAAGTATCTCACTCCACTGCACAAAAACAGCAAGAAAGAGAGGATTCCTGGCACAGCAGGAAAGCCAAGATGTCCCTGGAGTAATTCCAAAGGCTTGCAGGCCGATGTATTTTTACAGCATCACAGAAACATGAGATCTTATTTTTCAAGAGTCCTGATTATAGGTTAGTGCTTTTTGTGCTTTCTTTGTGCTTTCTTTGCCATATGAATTTGTTAAGAAGTATTGAAACTGACCTCTTACTGAAATTTGGTCGGCGCCAACCTACCACTTTTTGTTGGCACATAGGTTTAAAGCACTATTTTTCTTTGTATTGAATTTCATTCTTAGATGGCTGAAATAGAAGTGTGAATATTTGTCAAGCAATGTTTAGGATCAAGCACCATTTTTTGCCGTTTAACCATCATAATAAGCATATACTCAGCAGACATTCTGAATAAAATTCCATTGTATGGAATTGTCCTCAGTTGTGAATTATATTTTTTATGGCAGATTTACTCCTCTGACAGAGAAAATTCAATATGTAGCTGCATTTCTATTACAGATACAGTCTTCTGCTAGCCAACAGATAAGCTTTTTATCAGCAGCCATGCTTCTGTGGCACTCTTCTGGGCTGCTGCCAAGCTTTGCCGTCCTTCCTTTCATGAACAGATCAATGTGCAAATATTTGAAAACCCTAAATAATATAATAGCTACTTGAATGCATGTTCAAAAAAAACCCAAAAAACCAAAAACCCAAAAGCAACAAAAAAACCCCCACCCAACCAAAACAACACAGAACAAGATCAATTTCAAAACTGTTACACCTACATAATGTACCTAATACAAATCTACAAAACCAATGAGAGAAGGGAAAGGGGTAGCACATAGCTACCATTTCCAAAGCTGCCCTGACCCACAGACCATAGAGATCAGCTTTTCCTCTAAGCCACAGTGGAAGCCTGTGCTTTCCTGTGCCTCTTTGCCACACCCCCCCTCAAAGAGAACATGCAATGCCAGCTTTAACTGGAGCTGGTAATGTTGGGAAAACAAGTCTGGGTAAAGAACATGATGAAGAATAAGCAGACAGGAGAGATTACACTATGTCGTGTTTTTATTATGCATAGGAGCAATGCTGAGGTGTGCGTGGAGTGTGTACAGCCACCGGTTAGAATCCAGCCTAAAATTCAGAGATGACCAGCAGGTGCAGCTGTGTCATCCACAGTGGTTGCTGGGGGCATCCTCTGCTGATAATTGAGCACCCTGTATTTTAATGAGGCAATGAGACTCTTCAGCTCACACCACCACACAAGCTGCTGGCTTTAGCCCAAGTGCATTTTATCTTCTCTGCTCTTGTGAACTATTTCTCTGTTCTCCTTCTTGCAATGGAACAAGAACCTGTGGAGATAAGATCCTTTTTCTTCCCCGTTGCACTTCAAATGAGAGGATGTGCGCTTGGAGTGATGCCCATTAGCGGAAGCAATGTTGGAATACTGGAATCAAAAAATTCCCCATGGAGGAACAGCAGTGGTAAAAGAAGAGAACTGAATAAAGTGAAGTGACCTTGGTGGACAGCTATTGAAGGGAAAAAAATGAGAAAAGAAAGAAGGAAAACTATCTGGAAACAGGTTAATGTGTGAGGGCAATGTAAAATATAAAAAAGTACAAGAAAAGGAATGGGAAGTCAACAAAAATGTCACAACAAGCAGAATGAGAAGGCATAAGGAATAAAGCAAGAGAGGCAAAAAGATTAATCAAATCTCTCCTTATTGCAGGGTTGTACCACAACTTGCCTTATGGTTTTTTTAATGTAAATCTATAAATAAACCTCGTTGGCTTCTTTTTCCCATCGGGGGGGATACAAAAGATGCTAGTAAGTTCTTACAAAGGGTAAATAGTGCAAGGGGATGATACCAGTGATACTGAAGTATTACAATGAAGATCAAAGCTAGGACTGCCAGTATAGGGTTTCTAGGTTATCCATACACTGCTACAGCTCTAACAGATTAAAGACTCATTTGAACATAAAAAGACGAAAAATCATAGAGATCACGGCCATTATAATAATGCCTTGATTACAAAACATAGTAAAGGCACAGTTCCTTCAGGCTCAGACCAAACAGTTCTTTATGAACAGTTCCATTAAAATTAGTGGAATTACCTTAGTGGGATCTGTTCCTCATCAAGAGTAAGGGTGTCCAAGATCAGTGACATTTTTCAACTCTTAGACCAGTTTCCATTCTGAGCCCTGGGGTAGTAAGGGTAACAGTGATGTTTTGACTGTTCACTTCCATCAGCAGCAGTGCACTTACAGTTATGTAGAGAAATACTTTTCATAGGGAGAGGAATCTGTGCTCTGCAACCTAAACTCATCAGAGCATTGAATATTGTTAAAGTAGGTGCTAGTTCCAGCAGCAGTCTCTGGTGCCATGGGGATGAAGGTTTCTGCATTGAAACTCTACAACTCCTTGGCAACAAGAGCTGTTCTGGGACCAGTAGGACAGGTGAACAAGTGTAGCTCTCCCTGCTCTCAAAGCCATAGCTCTCCTGGGCATTAACATTTCAGACTCACTCAGTAGGCTAAAAAAGACCCTGAATGACATAAGAGCCCCACCACAGAACAGAGAAGAACAGATCACCTTTTTAATCTCCATTTCAAATGTCACCTACTATAGCGATATGCTCTCAGGTCAAGTCAAGTTCGTGGAGAGAAGAAAAGTTGGGTTTGAAAAACAGTGTACTTTCTGAGATGGTTTCTTTCTTGCCATTTCCCATGTCAAGTGCCAGCAATTCTAGGATTTGACAAAAACTCTAGCATAGGATTGGAAATGGCTAGGTAAAATTCAGTGTATTAGAACTCTGGAAGTTGCAAGCCCCAGCTAAAAAACAGCTGTAAAGGGTAATTTCTCAGGTTTGGTGTTCATACCTTTACATTTCCACCATTTACCTGTCTGTTCATTTTTTCTCACATCTCAGACCTTGTGCTACCATTATGCACATTATGATCACTGTCACCGTACACAGAGGACAGGTAATGAAAGAAGGCAAAAGTCCATGAAAAAGCTACCATGCCTTCGAAATCACCTTTAGGATTATGGTTTCCAACACAGACTTGAAATTTGTGACTTAGATTCCCCTATAGGTCTGCAAGCAATCTTTATAGTACATCCACTCCCGCCTGCTGACAGATGGTAGAGCAGAGAACAGCGACTATGAAGATAACAGTATTTCACCCACGAGTTTTTCTTACTATGTAGTAGCATAAGGTAGCTGTGAAATTAATGGTGTTTCAGAACACTTCTTGCACTACTGAGGTTTCTGGCTGGAGGTAGCCCAAACAGTCAGTCTATGAACTCTCAATCTCAGCACAGAGGTCACATAAAAGAAAAAGATACCTAGCCAGAAGACAGGCAGGTTTATGTGGGTCATGGCTGTTTCCTCTATGTGCCAGAGGCCAAACCTGCTGCTTTTCACCCTGAAATGGGGAACTACAAAGCTTTAAATGCCTCGGGGCTTTTTCCCCCCTCAGCTTGTCATGAAAGCGGCTGGGCAAGATACAAAAAGGAACTGCAGAGAGGAAAGACTGAAAAAAATTGAAGCTTTAATATATTCCTACTCTCTGACCCCATTCCTCCTTTTCTGTGCATCAACAGTTTTAATAATCTGGCAAAAGCAAACCCTGAAACTAGAAAACCCTTTCCTAACCAGTGTCACAAAAACCCTTGTCATTTACCGAGAAACATTATGATGAGCCTCAATGGTTTTAATATGTTATCTCTTATTCTCTTTTCTTTTTTTTTCCTTTTCATTTGATACCACTTAGTTCCTCATTTTTTAAATAGCTGTTCTGAAAAGACCAATTTACATTTTAAAACAAACAGAAAATTAGGATCTGCTTATGAAATTGAGGTTAATAATATGGTAGTGGCTGTTAAACAAGATAGATGAATAACAATAATAAAAATCAGTGGAATCACCCTTACATATAATCTCTTCACTGTGAAATAAACCACTGTTACATCCATGCTAAGCGTATGTAAACAAAACAGATGGGGGATTTCCCATTGCTGGTTTCTTTCTTCTAAGGATGGTTATTTTCAGTTCATAAACTCTCAGCTGTCATCCCTGATTTATCTTCTCAGCAGATTCCTGTTGGGGTCACAGGGCTGGGAGCTGGGGCGATGCGGCACGTCCCTCGCTTGCTGCGCTCTGCCGCCCTTGCCAGCCACAGTGTTCGTGGCTGGAGTTCGTGCTTCCCTTTTAACCCCTTTCTCATCCCTCCGTCAGTGCCTGACATTTTGTGCGTCTTGGTTGTGCTCCAGCACGGTGAGAGCCGTGTGGAGGAGAGGCAGGAGCTTAGTTTGTTGGTGAGCATCCTCCTTTAATTCGGGGAGGGGAGAGAGGGCTACTAGAGATAACGAAACCCCGCCTGCGTTCAATCTGCTAACCACACAATGGCTTCATTTAAAGATATGAAGACATCGCTGCGTAGAGATCCTTTAAAAAATGTTTTAGCCTTTCCCAGCCGTAGAGAGAGCGACCACTTTATTTGCTGGAAAGGGCTCTTCCCGCCCCTTCCTACTCCTGCCCTCCCTCCG
>VZTH01012104.1:196099-265811 GCA_013397815.1 Aleadryas rufinucha
GCCCTTCGCCAAGCACCGCCTGGCCCCGCCGCCCGCACACCCGGGCGCCCCCGGCGGCAGCGGGGACGGCGGCGGCGGGAAGGGGGCGGGCGGCGGCCGCAAGCTGCCGACGTGCGCGGAGCACGACCTGGAGAACTACAGCATGTACTGCGTGAGCTGCCGCAGCCCCGTCTGCTACCAGTGCTTGGAGGAGGGCAAGCATAGCAAACACGACGTGAAGGCCCTGGGAGCCATGTGGAAGCAGCACAAGGTGAGTCCCGACAGCCAGCTGGGAGCTGGGGTGATGCCCAGAGCTGAGGTGATGCTCAGGACCGGGGTTTGTTCATCCCAATGCCCCAACAGCCGGGTTGCAGTTTGTGGGACATGAGGTTCTTCATGTCCATCATCCTCTCAGATTTGTCTCCCTTTGGAATGGTGCTCTTAGGGTCTTTGGCCCTTCCTGACTTCCCACTGACCCTGCAGCCTCTACTCAGCGTTGGAAAACTCACAGACTCCCTCTCATGTTGGCCTCACCTTGACCAGTGAGGCTCAGCCAGGTCTCAGGCAGATAGCTGGAATTAGCAAGTCCATCTCACTAACTTGTTTGCCTTCCACAGGGTCCCTGGCCATCCTGTCAGCCTTCCCATCCTCTCACAGTGGCAGCAGCTACCTGTGAAGAAATAGGATGGTTGTTCCTTCTTTTCACCACCTCCCTTTCATCTGGGACTCAGCTGCCACACCGTATGTCAATGAGGGAGAGTGGCCCACAGCCACACAAATGTTTTAGACAAGAAAGCACAGTAGAGATGATTGTGGATATTGGGTTGTCTCCTGAGCCTTAAAGAGGTCTCCTCCTACTCCGTTCCCAAAGAAGCCAGGAGTAATGGCTGGAGGGACTTTCATGACACAAAGATAAATAAAGAATTGTAGATGGGGACTAGGGACAAGTAAAGCTTTTTCCGATTCACATATTGTCACTGTCTGATTCATGCTTCCCTGCAAGTGATTCTCCCTTCCACCTTCCTTTGTGGATTCCTTTGTGGATTCCTTTGTGGAGAGGTCAGAGCCATCCACTTTTTTACACAGGGGGTTTAGTGAGGTCTGGTGGAGCTGGTAGGTCACTTGGTCATGCTTTCCTTGCTAAAAAGAACGCTTTGCAACCATGTGAATAAAGAGCAAGACGTGGCCTTAGAAGTTGAAAATGTGTATGAAGTTAGTTCTTTCCTGCTGAGAATGATAGACCCTGGAAAAATGATTAGTTAATAAATATGAACATACAGAGGGGACTTTAATACCTGAGAGCTGAGGACAATCCTTTGGAGCTTCCTGCTGTACTGGGGATAAAGGACTTCTCCCATAGCTGTGCAAAGAGCACTTGACCAGCTCTACTGGCCACAGGATTCCCTTCTTTTTACTCTCTGCTTGCATTTAGCAGTAAAGAAAGCATAGAGAGATCCTTTCAGACACTCACTGGAGGAAAGGTCAAAATCAAGACTGGTGTCATCACCCCTCAGCTGTGGAGTGGTTGAACATAAGCTAGGCTATGGTATTTGGCAAGGCAGAAAACTGACTTTCTATTTTAAGATCCAAAAAAGATGTCCCTTGGGGTGATCTGCATTGTTTATCCATCCAAGAAGAAAGACAAACTTCTTCTGGAGGTGTTTCAGTTTGAATGCTCTGCCAGCAGCTCAGCCATCATTACTCCATAACATGAAGAGTGTTTGTGCAGAGAAGTTCTCTTGGCCCAGAAGCAGCAGATTAAACATTTGCAGCTGCTGTTCATATCCCAGTGTCAGAATCCACTTCTGAGCAGAATTGTTTTGATGAGCAGGGTCTGAGTTCACAGTTCAAACGTGACTGATGTTTTGGAGAGTGTGAGAGAGAGCTTGTGATGTCTTATGTTCTACCTTGAGTTAAAACTGTTTGATGCCTTTTGGAACATTACAGTCCAGTGTAATCAAAGTTCAGAATCAGTCATTTTCTGTCTTTCCTACTGTCAAATACTGAAAAAAACCCCTTTTTGGCTTGTATTTTCCTGCATTTTTTTCTGTGACTGAGGTATCACAGAACATGATTTTTCTCTTGATTTGCGTATCCAATCGAAGTCAAAATTCTAGCAAAAAGAAACTCTCAACATTGAGCAATTTGAGGAGTCTAAAACTGTACTCTTGTCAATATTATATTTTCTAGAAAAATGTGCTTGGCAGATAAATAAAATGGAACTGTATAGTCAGGCAGCCTAAATCATCAGCTCAATTCATTCAGATAAATTGTTTTGGAATTAGATGCTTCTGCTTAGAAATAGTTCTCTGATACAGCAATTTCTACAAGTTTATTACCTGCAGTTACTTTGGCCAAACCATAAATTACTTACATTGACTGATATGCCAAATGTAATTTAAGGTTTATGTGTTCTCTCCAGCTGCTCCAGGCATAGCTGGTAGAGGCAGCTGAAAGGTTTGTTCTTAGACCAAGAAGCCTTTCTTGTATTAGCCCTTTGTTTGGCTCCTCCTTCGTCTGGGCCTTATATAGTGACCTAGTGGCAAATTAGAGAGTGTGTAACCTTGTCCAGACAGTGCTGCGGACCATGCAAAGAAATGTGCACTTGCCCTCAACTGTTGTTGCTGGCACCAAAGCTATGCTAGACTGGTTGGCCCCTGTTAGTGATGCAGGTTCCCCATTAGACTGCTGTATGTAACTTCTCCTACAGAGAAAGTAAAAATGGTGTAAAATAACAACAAGGCTCCAATGGCACAAATCTGTGAAAATCCCCTGCTGTAGCTGGACTTCATTATATTCACTTGCCTAGAAAGTGCATCTGGACCACCAGTTCAAGGTTATTAAGTAAAAGTCTTAGTCTTCTGTTGAAGTTTAGTTCTTTCATGTTGTCTCAGCAAGTACAATGGTACTGTAATCACACTGAGGTAGGACTTCAGACCTATGAATATGAGGAATGATGGGAGACACATTTCAGCTCTGCCCATTCTAAAGGGTTAACTATATGTATGTACTGAAATGCTGAAAACACCCACAGCTGGATAGGTCTGTGAAAGGCAGGCAGGCAGGGAGTTGGAGGCAAGTGTAGGAGTCCACATGCCTGCTTTTACTTCCTGACCTAAAGACCTGTGTTCTCAAAAATGTGGGCTTTATGAGAATTCAACACCAGGACAAGCTTATCTAATCAGTAGTCAATCTGCTGCTAAAGAGAGATGGAGGGAAGGCAAGTTAAATGAGCATGAACTGTTTGGTTGAAAAAGGACATGGGCATTATCTGGTTCATTTTCTGAAATCAAAGGAAGCGTTGGTCTTCCTTGCCCATCTGGGTTTAATCACTTACCCTTGTGATCTCTGTGTTGCTGTAATTGATGGAAATAGAAACTTGGCATCCATCTCCAGCCCCCACATTATTGTTTGCAAGACCAGGTATTAAAGATAATGCCAGGTAGAATACCATTTGTCACAAGTTATTAATTGTCACAGTCAGTGGAGCTTTTTACATTTCAGTTTGGCTTACAATAAATATTTCTGTGGTATGAAAGCTTGCTCTGGGTGTACTGGGTGTTTTTTATGGCTTGGTTGGTTTACTGAGGGCTTAGTCATGTAGCTCCACTTGATTTTAATGAGAAGTGCATGACTAAATTCCACTGCTTTGCAAGGTATCTTTTACAAACGCTTGGAAAAACAAAGCTATTATCTCTAAGTGGGTTTCACAAATGGAAATCTGGTCTTCTACTCGGCTCTGTGCTGCAGTCAAGTTGATGCAACCACAGGTTTTAATGAACAGATCAATTTGCTTATGAGCCCTTTAGACAGTGACGTGGCTGAGTTTCTGTTGCAGCTCTTTGCGATGGGAGTGTGCCAGGAGCCGGGAGTGACGGTGCTGATTGCCATTGGTACATACGCTGCTTACACGTTGTCTGTGGTGGTTTTCTACAGCTGCTGTAATGCTCACATACAGCTTTTGTCTCTTCTGATCTGCTGAAATGCACTTTGAGATGATTTGAGAGCTAGGGCAGGTGTTGGGAAAGTGGAAGTTTTACTTTTGTTGGGACTAACCGTTGGTTTTGATTTGAAAGAAAGGAACCCTTGCCTCCCTGGGACAGTTTGGTCAGGACATTCAATGACAGAGGATATAATGCTTTTGCCACCTATTTCTTTCTTGTTTACACCCCAGCTGCTTGGTCATATGCTGCTTTCACCTTGTTCTGTGTCAGCCTGACAAACCAAAGGCTCAGATGTGCCTTGTGAGTGGAGCAGAAAGTGATTGACAAAGGTGGGCTTCAAACTTTGGCAGACATGATCAGCCTGTGCAGAGCTGACCTCACGTCCTGATTGTCTGATCTGGCAGAAAACAGGGACTCTTTCATGGACCTGGAGTTTGCTTCTGTGACCTCATGTAGCATTAATATCAAACATCATAATTTCAGGTTTTTGTGCATTTACAAGAGTTTGTGTAGGAAAATAGTAACGATTCAAATATTGAGAAATAGGCATAGTAATGTGTCTTCTCTTTACATTTTGATGCTTTACAAATGAATTTTGTAAAGCATATTTTCATTTAGCACTAATATGCTTTCAAGGAGCTGCTTTCCAGCCTCTTGTTCCCCAGTCTTACATCCATCCAGGGTTGCTCCATCCCAGGTGCAGAACTCAGCACTTGCCCCTTTTAAATTTCATATGCTTGGTGATTGTCCAGCCCTTAATACTTCAAGGTCTCTCTGCAGGGCTTCTCTGCCTTTGATGGAGTCAACAGCTTCTCCCAGTTTAGTGTTGTTGACAAACTTAATTAGCATAACTTTGAGTCCTGCATCCAAGTAATTTTTGAAGGTGTTGAAGAGCACCGGCCCTAGAATGGAGCCCTGCGGATCCCCACTAGTGACAGGTCACCAGTCTGATGTCACCTCATTTACTCTTTGTGCCCAGCTCATGAGCCAGTTGTTCACCCATCTCATGACATGTTTATCCAGCTGTGTGCTGGACATTTAGTCCAGAAGGATCCTGTGAGTGTCCGTATTGAAAACGTTTTAATAGACTGAAATCCAAAGAGATGACTTCCCTTGATCAGCTAGGTGGGTTACCTTGTCATAGAAGGAAATCAAGTGTGACAAGTAGAACTTTCCCCTTGTGAAGCCATGCTGACTGTGACTGATGACTGCCTGGTCCTTCAGGTGTTTATCAGTGAGTCCCAGAATAATCTCCGTAATTTTATCAGGCACTGAAGTGAGACTGACAAGCCTGTAGTTTCCAGGGTTTGTGGGGGAATGGACGTAGCCTTTGTGCGCAGGTTTATGTCCTTCCTGGAAACTGGGGCAATGTTTGCCAGTTTCCAGTTGACATCTCCTGATTCCCAAGACCATTCAAAAATAATTGAGAGAGGTCTCGCAGTGACATCAGCCAGTTCTTTGAGTACACTTGGTGAATCCCATTGGGACTCATAGACTTACAGGGATCCATCTGGAGCTGCAAATCCTGCACAAATTTGGGATTGACTGGGAGTTTATTGTTCTCAAAGTCATGGTTCTCCAGCTCAGGGCACTGGGACCCCCAGAACCCATCACTGGGTCTGCCAGGGGCAAAACCCCTGTTTCCTTCCTGTCCTCAGAGTTCATCGACAAGCCTCTGGTTCAGCTTAGAGATCTCAGGTGTCAGCTGAGAAAAGGGAAGATTAGGCCTTCCTTGTGGACTTAAAAAAGACATACTCTATGTGCCTTACCAGTCAAAAGTTAGAGGAAGGGTTTTTTCCAGCTTTTCCAGAAATATCCATCCGTTTGTTGAGTTGGAGCATGGGAAGCTGGAGCCCCAAAGGGACATTACTATGAAGTCTGAGAAAGCAGATTTGTCTTTAAAGTCCTAGTGTATCTCAGGTTTGGTAGGATCTGCCACATTTATAGAGATTTCAGACTTGGATGAAAAAGAAGTGTCATTTTGGAAAGCACTTGGGGATTTTTCAACATGACAGATGCTACTGTGTAAGTGTAAGACTATTACCTCCTTATACTTGTGGGTAGCTATCTTATAAAAAGGTATTTTGACTTACCAAGTTGATGCAATAAAGTAGAACATGCAGACACAATACTTGACTGCCCCCACATGCATATTTCACTCCCATTAAATCTTACTACAGTAAAAATCTTAACTATTCTTTTCTAGCACAAACACTTTGTGGAATTAAGAATACATGCAAAAACAAGTAAGCCTTTTAGCACGTTATTAATCATCAAATCCAAGGATTAGTAAGAAACACATTTGCATTTTATCACTAACTTTTTCTTTTTTCTTCTCCTTTTTTCTCCCCTGCAGGCACAGCTGTCTCAGGCTTTAAATGGTGTTTCAGATAAAGCGAAAGAAGCTAAAGAATTTTTGGTTCAGCTGAAAAATTTATTGCAGCAGATCCAGGTAACTGTAGAATATTATCTGTTTTGAGATATACAGTAATCAATAGAATTGAGTGAATAATTTATTTGATGACTTTTTCTCCTGTGCTATTCTCATCTTTCCCTTTTCTGGAATCATCTGACCTTTCTTGAATGGATTCGCTAGGTAAAATTATTCATCAAATAATGCCTGCAAGCCCCTTTTAGCTTCTAGACTGTTTCCTGTTTATTGCAAAAAGCTGATACTCGATACTGGACATCTGAGCTGTGTTGATTAGTGTTTGATTGAATCCATTAGTCATGCTTCTGAGATCCTCCCTGACTGCAATTGCTTGAATTCGGCATTTAGGATAAGTTCTCATTTTAACACATTCAAAATTTACCGCTAGCTTTTCATCTTACATTTCCTTAAAATGTACTAATTTCTGCACAAAATCCAGTCAACCTGCCTATTAGAGTACTTATAGGAGTGTCCTATACATACTCAAAAATACAGGAATATTCTACTAAAAAAAAAAAAAGTAACTGCTGCTAAATCAATGTGTTGTTTATTGGAGCATAAGTTATTTTCATGCCCATAATTGTCCAGATTTAATAGTCAGAAAAAGGGCTCATAGTGAGTGCAGTAATTGAGGGCACAAACCCAAAATGAAACAAGTCCTATTTTCAATCAAATTTAGACTCATCAGTGCTGAAGGTCCCATGATTCTCAAGGTCCTTCTCGCCCTGCAGAGTGTACCTGGAAATGTGCCACTGTAGTTGGAGCTACACAGTGCCCAGGAGGGGACTTGTTTTCTGCTGCAGCAGTGCTCTACAGCGATGGGATGTATATCCTCTGCTCTTCCATAGCCCACTCTGCTGCTTGCTCATCTTTCATCAACAAGTCCTGCGCTTGTTAGTAACAGAAAACCAAAGCAGAAGTTCAAAAAGTTCATAATTTAATAATTAAAGTATTCCACTTAAAACCCCAGAGGATGAATTCATACCACAAGAGCTGCCCAAGCTCTTGGATTGCCTCAGGGCAGCCTAACTACCCACCCTCACAGTCTTCCGTGGCCATGTGAGGAAGGGAACAAACCAATACTGAGAAACTGGTAAAATTAAAGGACATTTAACTGAAAGAAACCAGTGCAGAGGCACTGACTGGCACCTGTGATGTGCTGTATTTTGGCTGTAGTGTGAGGTTTCTCTCAGCTGACTTACCCATTTAACAGTTACGTAGCTCAGCTAGTCTACTCATTTAGACTTCTTTCACTGTCCAAGGAGAAAAGACAGGCACCTCTAGAGAGCACTTCTTCCTGTAGGTATGAACAGCTGTTTTAGGATGGGATAATCCATCCAAAACGGTAGTCTATCACCAACCTTTCTTGAGTCATCTAGCTCCATTAGAAATGTATTTTTCCCTCCTGAAACCTAGAAGTGGCCCATTATGACTATTTATGACTATACTGTAAAATCCTTTAATGTGTTGCAATAAAATCACTGCCAAATTGCTCTGCATAAGGGAGCTGCTACAGTTAGATCAAAAGACCAAGCCATTTATTTGATGCTGCTCATTACTTAAAATGCTAGAGGAGAGCTCAGAAGAGGAAATTATATCCAGCAGTACCCTCCAACATTTAGCCAAGTCTGAGCACAAAGCTGAATCTGACCCTCACATGTTGAGTCAGTCTTCATCCTGAGCCTGAGTGAAACATCAAATTTCAGCAAACCAAAACAGCAGGGCTAATCAGCTGCATATGTATTCCTAAGTAAAACAAGGCTGGGGCATGGCTCCAAGATGATCACTTGCACACTTTAACCCTTCAGGAGCTCCTTGGAATGGTTTTCTCCTGTGACAACTTGCACTCTTCTCATGCTATGTTCGAGCAGCCTTTGATGATAGCACATACCAGGGAATGCTCCTGGTTGTGAGGTTTGGTACAGCCACACTCTTCAAGGGGAAAGGGTTTAGATGTGTCATGAGCCAATCTGTGCCTTTTGACATGTGGGCCAAAAACCAGTTCTTGTACTGTTATTTTGGGGGGGAACAGATGTAGCCTTTGTGCATAGGTTTATAGCCAGACCCACATATCTCAGAGCAGGTTATTTCCAGTAGAAATTTTATGACAGTTGCCACACTCGCATATGGACATTTACCCTTCAGCAAAAATGTTTTTAATAATACTTTTACACAAAGGAGCAAGCAATATGTACATTTTATTATCCTGTCTCAATGCACAGCAGACCAGACAGCCATCCACACTCTTTGTCTCCTCTGTGAGTTCGCCAGAGCTACCAGGAACCATGCTTTTATCTTAGCTGGGGAAGTTTGCAAATTCATAACCTACTTTTCTTTTCCCTGCTTTGCAGATCTATTGTTTCCCCCTCTTTTTTCCTTCTTTTCTCTTCTCTGAGGTCACTTTATATCTCTTGGTCTTTTCTTTTCAGATACTGCCTGTTCCTCATTGCTCCTGTTGCTTCCTTGCTTCTCCTTGTTGCTGTCATGATCTGATTTTCACATTTTCCCATCTGCTGTAACAATTTCATACTTTCTCACTTGAAGGAGGCATATCGCCAAACACCCCGTTTGATGTGTGAACAGAAAATGAGGAGAGAAATGATGCACTACAGCCATCGACTGATTCAGGCTCTGTGCACAAACCAGCACTTCAAGAGTAACGGGATGGAAATGGGCTTAAGGGGGAGCTGGGCGAGACATAAGCCGAGGAGGGAAAGATGAAAACAGGAAGTCTAAGACAAACCCGTGAGCAGGATCTGAGCTGTCTGGTGTCTCCCCACCACCTGATAAACCCCCGCCCACATCTTGCTGCCACGTCTAGGACTGCAGTGGGGGCCTCACTGGCAGCACTGACCCTGCATCCATCAGCTGGACAGTCGGATGCACGGGTCCCAGTGAGGGAAAGTGCTCAAAATTTTGAACTCAAAATAAAGAAGACAAAGCAAGTGAATAGAAAAGAAGAGAAAAACAAAAGAGCTAAGAGATAGTTATGAGTTAGGGGAGTACAATGGCTTAGCAAAGAGGTGCTTCTCTTTCAGTACATGTTTAAAATCTTCTCACATTTAATGATGCTTTTTTTTTAAATTGGGGTATTTGGAAGGAAAGCTGATAGCACACCTAAACATCTCCTTGGAAGAGGTGCTTGAAAGCTGTCTCCTCCTAGTCTCATGAGCAGAGGAGGTGAGGGAGAGTCTTCCTTTGAATGGGTACTACAGCAGCAGTTACAGGGGTTTATGTAATGCTAAATTGTTCCCAGACCCTACTAAAGGCTCACTGTTGTATACCTCATGCTGGTTTCTGCCTAGCAAAGAATTTCACCGTAATGTGAATAGAAACTTGCCTTTTTTTTTTTTCAAAGCTAATCAAGTACATAGCTCCATTGCCAAGTGCTAGCTATTTTAAAAAAAGTACTCAAAGCAATACACAAACCTTAGGGCTTTGTACCTCATTAATTTCCTTGTAATAAGCCAGTAGACCAGATTCTGGTCCATAATTCTGTTCTAATTGCTGTGGTATAGAGCCAGTGATTTCAAAGTTGCTACAGTGGGATAATTAAAACAGATTGGAGCAGAATCCTCTTATGGTGTGTATGCACTGTGTATGTTACATTTAGCATTTACATTATGTTGTACTACATCTGTTGTCCGGAAAGTGCCAGTAAATCAAGGTTTTGAATAAGCCCATTCGTGGCATGTCATTTTACTGTTTCATTTTATAGCACGCAGCTATTACTGGTACAGCTGTAATGAAACCAGAAAGGCAGCAAAAATGCTGAGGGTCTTGGAAGGAAATCTTTTCTGAATAAAAAAGCAGGTATGAGCAATAGCTTAAGCTGCAAACTATGCTTTCTTTGATGAGTGTGACTCTCACCTTCTTCTAGGAGAACGGGTTGGATTACGAAGCCTGTCTCGTCGCTCAGTGTGATGCCTTGGTTGACGCGCTAACACGGCAAAAGGCAAAACTGCTCACAAAGGTCACCAAGGAACGGGAGCACAAGCTGAAGGTGAGCACTTCTCTCATCAGCTCAGCACAGCTGCTGATAGATACTTGGTGTGTTTTGTCGAGTTTCCCAACCCTTTACACCATGAAATTTCCTAGTAACCAAATTCTAAAGTCCTTTAGCAGGTTCCAGTTCAGCAGTTTAGTGGAACTTTGCCTGCACACTTTAAATGATGGATATACGTCAGCAGTTTGTTGAATCAAGCCGTCAATCTTTATTTATCTTATGGTTTGGGGCTATCTTTTGAGAGGTGCTTATCAGTAAAACCTGTGTGTAGTTTGGATTTTGGGACCTTCTGCCCAAGTAAACTGTTGTGATTTTGGTATCTCTTCAAATCTTTAAATTCAGGTAAGCCACCTCCAGAACTACGTGAGCTACTCAAAATATATTAAAGAAATGCAGTAAAAGGAGGTGGCAGGAAGAAATCTAAAATGGTTGAATGAAGTGGCAGTCAAGAAATATTTAAATAGACACATTTCTTAAAATGCTGAACACGATGTGATTTCGAGGTACTATTGTGCTATTCACATTAAAAGTATCTAAGACAGAAGGAAAAATTGAAGTGGATTATCTAACGTATCAGTTAACAAAATCTACCTGAGATCAGCATTTAGCTTGCTTAACAAGAACCAACACTTAGGACATGCTGCTGACAGCACAGCAAACCCTGCAGTTTATTGCTGTCACAAGTTATCCTACGGAACACAGTGCTGTTAGACCTAGTCCACAGCCATGTGGCAGCAGAATCAAGGCCAAAATCTGGAAAAATGGGATGCAGCTCTTTTATTTCTTAATCCCAGCAATGTGTTCTTAAGCAGAGCAGGTTCAATGATAAATTGTGAAGAGAATGTTAAGAGTGCAATCTGCAAGAAACCACTCCAGCAGTTTTTGCCTCTGAAGTGAAGGACTTTTAAAAAGCTCAGATGTTAGGGAAAGTGTGACTGGAAATGTGAACACTGTAAATGCAGAAACATGTTCTGTGCCCTTTCTGCCCCAAGCAAGCCTAATCTTTGAGCAATTAATCTGCTCTGAAAATTGAGATTCCCTGTGCACAACATTTTGCCAAGCTAATTATCGGTATTTACAATACAGAGCAAGAGAGTGAAGCTGATGGAGATACGGCAATGGCCATATGGCAGCTAAATTAAGCATGGATTTAACACACTATTCCATTCCTTGTCTCTTCTAAAATGATTTTATACAATTCACTGCAAGCTGAGGCAGTCATAGAACTGTACTGATGTTTATTTTCCAGGTTGTTTGGGACCAGATAAATCACTGCACACTGAAGCTACGCCAGTCAACAGGGCTTATGGAATACTGCCTAGAAGTTATCAAAGAAAATGATCCCTCTGGGTTTTTACAGGTATTTTTCTTCCTAATGTTCTGGGGAAAAAAAAAAAGGAAAATACGTTAAAACTAAGTCTAAAAATGTGTGGGTTTTTTAATTATCCACTTCCACCTCCAAGGCAGGTTCACCTTAACTCTTATAAGTACTGTCTGAAAATTCAGGGAGCCTGGTGACTGCATGAGTGTCCCAGCAAAGAGATGGCTTTAACAGCTACACCCTGACTGAGGTGGGGAGTTAGTGGTCACACCACTCCCCTAACTCCTGATGTCTTTCCTCTTGCCAGTCCTTCCTTCTGGACTGAAAGAAAGATGCTATGCAGTTAATGATAGCTTTTTGCAGAGTATTATTTTATTCTCATCTGAGAAACCCAACACAGGGCCCCACAGAGCTCTCTGATCAATTTGGAGAGGTCAGTGACTCAGCAGAGTACTACTTCTCCCCCTTGTTCTTCTCCCCTTTGCTTTCCCATGCGGAAGAGTCCTTTCAACATCTCCCCTGTAAGGAAGTCTGTTCTGAAGGGGCTTGCATGTGGCTTTGCTTCACTTTAACAGCTGCACCCTGACTGAGGTGGGGAGTTAGTGGTCACACCACTCCCCTAACTCCTGATGTCTTTCCTCTTGCCAGTCCTTCCTTCTGGACTGAAAAAAAGATGCTTCCTTCCCCTGTAAGGAAGTCTGTTCTGAAGGGGCTTGCATGTAGCTTTGCTTCACTTAGATTGTTGCATCTCAGGTGGCTTCAAGACCTGTTGTAGCTCCAGGTACCTTTTCTTTGCAAAATATGGCCTAACCAATAGTTGCCTTAATTTGCAGGATATGTTTCTTAGGTGCAAACAGTGAAGGTGTCTATTGATGAGACAAAGCATAACAGTGTTATTTTCCCGTAAATTATTTTGCTTAATTTATTCTAATGTGTTTATTAATTACTTTATTTTGCCCTATTAGTTTTGCTGCCTTATTAATTGCCTAAGAAGAAAGGCACATCAAACAAAATTACCTACATACATAAATGCATGAGTGTCAGGGATCTGTCAGAGCATCCCTAAAAAACAGGATGAGAGTTAGCCAATTTAAACCTATTAGCACTCCAGACTGATTGTTACTGTCATGTCTGGTCTCAAGCAAGAGAGGGGAATGTGTGGTGTAGATTAATCTCAAGATTACACAGATTTTAACAGACTGGTGGTTGGACACTACAGGACAAATGAAACCTTTAGGTATTACCTACATGCTATCTAAATATATGCTTTATTTTCTTTTCAGCTTACTTTCCCTGTAACTTTTGGGGCTTTGTTCTTTGCAGCCCCGCTTTATAAAAAAACCCAAACCATTTTTGTTTTTCTTTTTCCTGGTTTATCTAATGATGCTTTCAAGGCAGCGAGCAGACACTCAGGCACTGCGTTACTTTGAGCAACTACTCCTGCAGCCAGGATATTGGGACATGGCCAAGAGATCCAGCATCCCACTAAGTGACTCCAAGTTTGCAGGAGGCTATGGGATGCTCCTCCACTAACTGCACAGACTGATTAGGAGCTGTTGATGCAGGGGCTCAGACAGGAGTGTCCTCAGTAAAAGTAATGAGGAAAAGTATCCGAATTCCTGCAACAAAGGAAAACTCTCTCTGATATACTCTGAAAAAAATTCTACTCGCTGTGACTTACCAGAAGTTCAATGTTAGGGACTCCAGATATCCAAATGGCAGCTTCACTGAACTCAAGGACAGTTGAGTTCATTGATTTCCACAGAGCCAGGATTTCACTTCCAGAAGCGTCTGTTGTGATCATTTTAGTTTGACTTTTTGGCCTAATTGTCTGCAGGCTGAGCTAGAGCAGAGCTTTAAAAATTAAGTTCAGTTTTAATGTAATGGTAGAAAATCCATTATATCCTTTGAAAATCTATCTGACAATTTATCACCCTCACTGTGAGTAATATACACCTTCCTTACCATTTGATTTTTTTAATCCTTTAGCTTTCATCCACTGAATCATCTCTGCTGAATGGAGAGACTAACATTTAAGCCTCTCTTTGTGCAACTTCTTTTTAAACAGGAGAGCGAAAGTAGACTGTGCAGATCAGAGAACAGAGTACAGAATTATATGTGGCATTCAAAGGCATGACACACAACATAATCTTAACAGGTTTTATAAATACAGTTTTTATTTTCCTAGCCTAAGATAAGATTTATTTTGAAAAGACAAGATGAAAGGATGCAACATAAATGGACCTCACCCCAAAAGGACCAGATCCCATCTCGTCTGTTGTGCTGTCTTAATCCTGTTTCCTTTGTGCTGCATTTCACAGGCATTCTGTCATTTTTAATGTGTGCATCTGCCATTTCATTATAAACCTGATACTCTCTTTCAGATTTCGGATGCTTTAATCAAGCGTGTTCAGGTATCTCAGGAACAGTGGGTCAAAGGAGCCTTGGAGCCAAAAGTGTCTGCTGAGTTTGACTTGACTCTGGATAGTGAACCTTTACTGCAGTCAATTCACCAGCTGGATTTTATTCAGATGAAATGTAGGGGTGAGCTTTTATGATTTTCCTTTTTCTGTTTATCATGCATGTGTTGAAACAGTGCTGGGAGGTGTGAGGACACCGAAGGAGGAAAGAGGAATGACTTGAATTTGCTGGATAGTTTTAAAAGGTTTTCAGGCAAATTCAGATTACTGGGTGTTTCCTGGAAAGGTGTGCTTCCCTCACATGTAGTGAGCTGAACAAGCCCAGACAGAAATACCAGATGCACTTAAAGATTTTAAAGACAAATTCTTCAGAGTAGGGCTTTGAAGATTAATAAGACATGAACTGCGTGAAACTTCATGCCATTTTGTAACATTCCTAGATCTGACATGGTTAATTCAAGATACCAATTACCCCTATCTTTTCAGAAACAGCTGAAGTAGAAAATAAATATTACTCTCTCTCTCTCACACACACACATATGCTTGAATAGGGGAAAAAAACCCCAGACTTTGACCTTTGACTTGTATCTGGACTCTGCTGTGAGCAGTGCCCATCTTAATAAAAAAATCACAAGGAATAGATTCACAAGGGGAAAGTAGTTCCATGGCTATACCACACAAGGTGAAAGTAGCCCCATGGCTATACCATTCCATGGTTCCAGGTATCTGGATAATTCTGATGGACAAGCTAAAGGGAAATGAGGTTTAAAAAATGTATCTAAAAGAAGAAGCTGATGAACAGGAGATGCCACTGACATAAAAAAAAAAAAAAGAGAAAATGAACATCATGAGCTTGTAATGGGGTTAGTTTATATGGAGCAGGATGAGAACTGCATCAGAATTAGATAGATCCACAGAACAGTTGGATTTGAAAGCCATTGTGGTCCCTGGGAATGATGCCATTAGCTTCCCTCAGTGGTGATTCAAGCCGGAATTATACATGTGGGTGTCAGGATAGAGGCTGCCGCAAGTCAGTGAATGAGTTAAGGATATTCGTGTAGTGATGTCAGATGTGCTATTTTTTGTTCTGAGCAAGCATAAAGAATTTTGTTCAGTTTATGTGTTCTCTCTGGGCCTAATTCTGCATCTAAAACACCCAAGATGAAGTAATTAGGGTGGATAATTTGGCAGATATGTGGAGAAACAGTGTACAAACAGTTAAAGGTCAGAGTCTGCTCACCAAGAATGGTTTGCATCTTGGCATAAGCAGGCTGTGTTAAAGTTATTCAATAAACATCTGTGAACTGCTCCTTTGAAATGTTGTCAGACAGACAAGTGGAGTCAAGAGAGAAGGCATAGCACTGATAAAACTCCTCTGAATGCTGTCTGCACGTGTCTTTTTAAAATCAGTTTATGTTTAATGCTAGCCATATTTATTGTGAAATATATTTAATACTAATCTCCTACCACTCTTCTTTACAAACATATGAAAAATTTAGTTAACCTAGTGTCATAGATTACTAATTAACCACAGGTTACCTGAGGTGAGAGCAGCTTAGGTATTTGGCTTGTGGACATTCACCTGGCCTTAAGCTTGAAGACTTAGAAGACTTTAATTGAGCCAGATTCACTTGTGCTTTATGAAAGGTAGTGCTGTCAGCTACGCTCTCATTTATGATAAGATGGCAGGGAAGCTCTGGTACCAAGTTAGACACAGTCTGAGGAGCAGAGAAGAGGACAGGACTTTTGCTCTGCCCAAACCTGTGCAGAGCTTCCAAACACCCTTGGGCTTTGCTCCCCAGAGGCGGGGTTAGCCCTCAGGAAGAGCTTTTGCTTGAGCTGTCTTGGTCTTGACCAGGGATTGTCCCATCAGGTTGGTCAGCACAACCAGTGTGATGATGCACACACCACGTAAAGAATAGTGAAAAGGATGTTAACCTGGCCACCATTTCTTAAGGTGCATCAGGGACAGCATTATTCCCCTTCACACCTCTGTGTGCCCAAGCAGAACAAGCCACCAACCAGTTCCAAGCTAGCATTCATAGGTACTGAGGATTGTTGAGATGTGTATTTATAGTTTACATGGATTTTATAGATGTGTATTTATCTTTCTCCATTTATGACAGCAAGTCTATTTCCAATTGAACTTCTCAGTCTGACACTTCGGCCTTTTTTTTCCTGAAATTTTACTTCTATGAACTCAACCAGTTCTGCATTATCTTAGAATCATAAACGCATCTGGGTTGGAAGGGGACCTTAGGGATCATCTAGTCCCAACCCCCTGTCACAGGCAGGGACACCTTTCACTAGGCCAGGTTGCTCAGAGCCCCATCCTGCCTGGCCTTGAACAGTTCCAGGAGTGGAGCATCCATGGCTTCTCTGGGCACCCTGTTCCAGTGCCTCACCACCCTCACAGTAAAGACTTTCCTCCTAATATCTAATCTAAACCGTCTCTCTTTCAGTTTGAAACCATTCTCCCTTGTCCTGTTGCTACATCCCCTTGTGTCTCTAGTAGGCCCCCTTTAGGTACTGAAAGGCTACAATTTGGCCTCCCTGGAGCCTTCTCTTCTCTGGCTGAGCAGCCCCAGCTCTCTCAGCCTGTCTTCATAGGAATGTGCTCCATTGATCATTCTGATCATCCTTGTGGCCCTCTTCTGGACCTACTCCAACAACTTTATGTCCTTCCCATGCTGGGGGCCCTGGAGATGGACACACTACATCAAGCCATTGACCACAACTCTTTCAGTGCAGCCATCCAGCCAATTCCTTATCCACTGAGAGGTCCATCCATTAAAATTCTTGTCTCTCTGTTTTAAAGACAGGGATGTCATGTGGGACAGTGTCAGATGCTTTGCCCAAGTCCAGGCAGGTGACACCAGATCCTCTTTCCTTGTCCACCACTGCTGTTACTCTGTCATAAAAGGCTGCCAGATTTGCCAGGCATGATTGGCCCTTCTTCAGATGCACTATTTGCATTTTCTCATGGAGAGTGGTCTTGCATCTGAAAATACAGGTATCACAGACTAATCAACTCAGCATTTCAGGAGCAAGCACCCAAACTAATTGGGAACATCACTTAGCTGACTGTAAGGAGGAGCTGCAGTTGCATGGTGATGTTTTACTATTTATCACCATGAGCACTGGAACAGATTTCCCAGAGAGGTTGTGGTGTCTCCCTCACTGGAGGTATTCAAGAACTGTAGGGACACAATCCTATGCTGTGTGCTCTAGGATGTCCCTGCTTGAGCAAGGAGGTTGGATCAGATGACCAATTGTGGTCCCTTCCAAACTGACCTGTTCTGTGATTCTGTGACTTGCATATTCTGAGCATCCAATTTCACAAAGGAAAAATGTGTATGTCTCTTCACATCTGCTCCTCTTTCTTCAATCCTACCTATGCCAGTACACCAACAAGTCATCAATCTTTTCCAAATGTTGGTATTGAGGTGAGTGTTATTAAGTCATTTTATTGGTTGATCTGACAAGAGCAGATGCATTAAAGATGTTGATGATCTGTAAAGGAAGTTTGTGAGAGAACTAGAACAGTGCAAGCATGGCTTTTCCAACTGCAAGTTGTTTTTCCCCAAAAGCTTTGCAATGTAAGATCTGTGTTATTGTTATCAGTGCTTAGTGCATCACTGAATTTCTATTTTTTTTTTGACTCTGGCCTCATTCAACCTCATTGAGCTTGCATGGGTCATTTAGAGTGAAAGCATGCTTGTAAGTAAACATTGATTCACTGTGTTAGACAAAGAAGAATGAAAATGAGAACAAATCACATTACATTTGCTTTGATGACATGTTCATCTACATTACCGATGCACTCTATAAGCACATATCTAAAGCTCATCTCAAAAAATAAAGATCATTTGGTTATTTTCCTTTTTTACAGAAAGAAGAAGCAATTTGAGAGCAAATTAAATGTGCAGAGATGTGATAGGTGCAGAAGAAATGCTTAGGCAGTCATGTCGGCCAAAGGGTCTCATTGAGTCCCACACTCCCTGGGCCAGCTGACCTGAGAGACAATCACACATTGCTGGCATTTTGAGCTTTCCCAGATAATTTCCTCTATCCATGTTTTCTTCCCTCTGTTGCTTTTGCTGAGTGTCTTGGCACAGAATTCCTGTCCTCTGATGCCTGACTTAATGTGTGCTTCACATTTCCTCAGTTAAAGCTATTGGCACAGGCAAATACGTGTTCTGGGTTTGTTTTGTTCACACAGCTGGAACTGCCATGCAGTCTTGATTGGTTGCAAAACAGGACTAGATACAAAATAGGGAAATATATAGCTACTCTACTTTTCTGTACCACCTCTGAGCATTCATTCATATACTCCTTCTCTTTGTCCCAAGTACCTCCTTCCCTCTTCTGCAAACCATGAAGATTCCCCAGACACATGTGCTGCAAATCTTCTCTGCTTCTCCAGGCATGAGCTGTACAGCCCTGATAATTAAAGGACAACTGTTTCATTGTAGGCTTTACCTCTTGTTCTTTCTGCTCTTTGTCATGGACTCAGCTCTTTGTGGTCTCTCCCTCTCTCTTGGTAACACTGCTTGTAGGGGACTTGCTACAGCAGTGACTCAGGCTATTCCAGGGCTGTACTGCAGTTTTGGAGGAAGTCAAAGTTTTCATGCTTCTGGGGCTCCCATTCTTTTCAGTTCATTTAGTCCTTTAAAAACTACTCTGGGAAGGTGGATGGCATCATTGCACCATTTGCTTGTCAAGAGGACAACAGTCAACATCTTAGAGCAGCCCTACTGTACCCTGTGAGGGGACTACCCTGATCAGCTGTGAGATACATTGAGCAATGTGTTTTGGGAACTGCTGAGTTGACAAGAGACATCAGTCAGTGTCACATTTCTTATTGAAGAGCGACCTTCATGAAGCACTTTTAAAATAGCAGGACATCATTCAGACTCATTAATTAAGTCCCACTGTGCCAATGCAGTGTCATTTGTCCCTTTATATTTTTAATATTTTCCTTCAAAAAAGTCTCTTGAGAACGTTAAGTTGGTCAAGAAGTGGGACAGCACTGTAATTTAACATCTGAGTCTTTTTCTTCCCTGGCACTTCGCCTATATTTTTCTTTTCTTAGTCCTATTCCATTGCTTATCGCTGTGAAGTATGTACCAGTGTCCCGATTATTCAACTCACTTTGCACTTTCCTATGGTTTTTACAAGTGTTCATCTTTTCTCCTCCCAAAGGGAATTTGGGATCAAGGCAAATCTCTACCCATCCACATCCAGTGGAGGAAGCAGGAGGGCAGGCACAGAGGGCATCATCCTGCAAAGCCGCACAGCTGCTTGGTGGGAGCTTCTTGCCTCTCCTTCAGGAGAGTTGTGCAGTTCAGGCCACGGGCTGGCTCAAAGAGAGCAGGAGGCTGATGTGGATTACTCACAAAGCCTTGAATATCCAGCAACACATTAAAGGAGCCAAGGCACTTCCCCGTAATGTGTGTGACTCTCACACACTGGGCCAAAATTCACACTTCGACTGGGAAGTGGGAACAACAGCAGTCTACTGGATGAAAACGTATTTTATTCCTAGACAGCATTCCTGTTTACATAATTAAAAGGGAATTGTAAAACACATACCCTCCTCCAAAAGTTCTGCCCTTTTTTTTTCTGCATTGTGCATTACATGAACAGTTCCTAAAAGCCTCCCATCATTCCTAGGAGCTAGGAGTTTTTTTCAGAGGTTGGAGAGATTAGTGGTTTATTCAGAGGTGAAGGGGTATTGTCTATTTTGCATCTTATAAACTATAGGAATTAGGTTTTCATCCAGTCTTGCCTGGAGGTGTCTCAGAAGTGGGGAGGACCAGACAAATGCCTCCTGAGAGAGCTAACCAGCTAGCAAAAGTGGCAGGCATGTGGATGGCTGATACAGCCCTGTCTTCTCCCAGGCTCGTCAGTCACCAGGAATACATAGGCTAACAAACACAGACAAAACTCTAAACTTTAAATGGTTCACTAGAAAAATCCCATTACCTCTGAATTCCTCATTTTCAGGTTTTTGACTCTTGTCAGATTTCTGTGACTTCTTCAGACACAGTGTCTCCTGGAGAAAAGTCTGAACTTTCCATGTGAGAAAACAAGCAGGTTTTTATTTATGACACCCTCTGAATCATCCTTAAATATCAAGGAATAGGAACAAGGCTTCCTTTTCACAGAAAAACCTTCAAGAGCTGATTTATAAAGCTCTTTTGTTTCATTCTTCTGGGCTACCAACCATCTGCGTTCACTGTGGTGATGGATAATGCCAGCGGAAAGCTGTGGTAGCTTCTGCACTGTTTATCACAAGTGCGAAGTTGACTTTCGTGTCACTTCCAGAGTGGGGGTGAAGCCTCAGCCCTGTCACACAGTAGCATCCATTTTCCCACAGTCTGCTTGGTACACAGGACATGAACAGTTCTCTTTTATCCAGAGACGTAAAATAGGACGAAAGGAACAGCTCAAGGGCTTAGCTCTCACGCAGACAGAAGGAGGAAAATAAAACTAGAGGGCCAAAGCAGAGTAGATAAAAGAAGAGCAAACTGATATTGTTAAGCCAATGAATTCTCAGAGCACTCATTTTCTTCTAAGACATGATTGAGCTCAGCAGAAATATTGAGATCTTGAATGGTGAAATTTAGCCTTGGGCAGAAGACCAGGCAGGGTCTGTGCATCACTTGCATCCTACTTAACCTGCATGGTTTCAGCAGTGCATAAGATGCATGCCAGGTCTATCCAGAAGAATAAATTTTCACTTTACAATTGCCAGCAAAGAGCGAACAGTGAGAGTTTAGTTGTGTTTAGGAGAGGTGGGATAGAGGTCTCTTTCCCACAGAGACATGGCTGAATGTTTCTGTTTCTTTTTATTTTTAAGATGCTGGTCTGGTAAACAGTCTCTTGGTGTTTCTTCTGAGCAAGTCACTGAAAAGGCATGTTGTTAGAAAACGTTGCATTTGTAATTTCCATGAGGAGTCTCCTGTGATGCAGGAGTTCCTTTTGCTACCTAACCATGGGATTTAGATAAAGTTTGCAAACAGAACAATTTTCTTCAACAGTTTATTTTAAGTATGGTTGCCATAAAGATAATATATCCAAGGTCGTATTGATGAAAAACTAAGGGGAGAGGGAGGGTTTTAAAACACCCCACAACTATAGCGAAGAATTGTTTTCCTGCTGTTGGTGGAGTTCAGGCTCTCTCTCTCAGCTGTGCTGGGAGGAGTGGCTGCTCTGGTTGTCAAAGCCCAATTCTTTGTCAATGCACTGGGCTCCCTGGCAGCATTGCATCTGCCATGCCACCCTGTGGCCCGAGACACCCCCTGCCCCTCCTTCTGGGGACAGTGGGTGCTCTGGTGTGAAAAAGAATTCTTCCAGACAGTGACTCCTGGGAAGGAAAGCACACATGGATTCCCCAGACTCTAGTTCTTACGAGACATGACAATCAAGTCCAGATATGTTTCTGTTTACATATTCCAGTGAAATGATTTGTCTAACTGGGTAACAATATTTTGTTACATAATTTTTACTGCCTTTTATTTCAAGGAAGAGAATGGACTCTCTTCCTCACAAACACTGGCTCCCCTGTGAGGGGAAGGAGGTGAGCAGTTGCTGTGCTGCTCACGGCACAGACTAATGGGGTAGGGCAGAGTTACACTAATCTGTACCCAGTTCCTGTTTCAGTGCCACCCGTCCCATTACTGCAGCTGGAGAAGTGTTGCACCAGGAACAACAGTGTGACATTGGCCTGGAGGATGCCACCTTTGAGCCACAACCCAGTGGAGGGTTATATCTTGGAACTTGATGATGGAGATGGTGGCCAATTCCGAGTGAGAATTTCATTCACCATTTATTTGTGTTTCTTTGTATGTGAGTTTCCTCCAGGTATGGATTTGTTTCTGTCTGAGGGTGGGGAGAGGGATAGGGAAGATGTGGGTTGTCAAAACATCCCTAATTCCGTTGTGTTGATGGAGAAAGCAGTGCAGATGCTGTTTAATAGAAAGACCACTGACTTAGGTAGGAAGTTTGTTTGAGGTTATTCTCAGGGCTCTCACAAAGAGGGCCTTGAGGTGTCCCCAGTGCATTCCAGAGTAGAAAATCCCATACGAGCCTGCAGGAGCTGGAAGTGGTTCATTGCACAAACCAGAAATTTCTTTGGAGCCCCTACTCTCATCTCTCCATGGCACCCTGTTTCAACAGCTGATGTTCTTGGTCCAGAAATGCAACTCAGACTTTCCTGATTTTCAGAGTAGAAATATGATCCTGCATAGAAATACAGGATTTATAAATCTTTCCTCTGGGAGTGGATGAGACCAGGCTGGTGGAAGCTTTTTCTACTGCCATGCTGTGGTGGAATTGAGAAATATGGAAAGGCTTCCCAAGTGCTGTCCTTCCAGATCCTCAGGGTGATGCTGAAACATGATGCTCCTGGTTGCAGGTGAAGGGTGCCTATGGGCTCCCATACTTTTTCGATACATCCTGATAAACAAACTAGAGAAGCAATTCAATCAGCTGTCTTCCAGCTATGTCCTGCTGGAAGCTGTGGCCCTTCCTCCTGAGGCAGGCTTCATGCTCCTGTTGCTCAGGACCAGGCTGGCCCAGTGCTTTCCCTAGGGGCTAGTGCCTCGAAAGCATCTGGAGATCGTTGTGGAGTACATCTGCTCTCTTCACAAATGGGGAATTTTGCCAAAAATATGTGATGGCATTTCTTCAGGAGCTGCTAACTGGCTCCTCACTGGAAACCTAAAGATTTCTCAAGCTGAAAATGTCCTGGCATGGATCCACCTAAGGAACTGCCAAACCGCTACACCCATAGCCAGCAAAGGTACCTGATTTGGACACCCCTCATTAGAAGAGGCAGCAATATTGGCAGGGCAGCAATATTTGAAGAGGCCTTTGTGGTTTTGGAAGGTCTCCTCAGTTCCTTGGTCCAAGCAACGTTTCACAGGGATTTGAAGAGCCTGGTTTCCACAACTGAAAGTGTGAAAAGGTACTTTTATGAATGGCTGCTAAGAGCTGCCAATATAGTCAATATTAGTAGGTAAGAGGGTTATGAGTGTGTCATGAATGAAGAATTAGAATAAGGTGTTAGAATTTCAGTATCTTTTATCCAGTTTATCCGGGATAAAGCTTTTAAAGTAATATTCATGTCATGTGAATAACAAGATTTCAGGCTGGTGCGTGTCCAAGGTCATTTGTGTGGGTGAGTTTTGTTACTGCCAAAGGTTTTAGGATTGCCAGCAGTGCCATGTTAAGATTTTGGATTGAAAAAGATACAAAACCATCTCAGTCCTTACATCTTAATCCTTATTCATCACATCCTTTGGGGTTTATATGAAAGAACCTTAATCATCAGATCTATTCCTAGGCATTACTTAAGTCTTAAGTGAACTGGGACCTGAGTGGTTTGATTAGTGACAGGTTTAAGCCACTTTGGTGCCTTTGCTACCGTAAACCTAAAGAGTTCACAGAATCAGAGAAATCAGAGGTGGAAAGGAATTATATTTCAGCCTGCTGCCAAGACAGGGTTTTCTAGGCTTCTTTCAGTTCATCCTAGCCTGTGTAATCTGATCTTCTTCATTGGTCTGCTTAGATGTTCCTCCTCCTGAAATATTTCACATTACAGAAGTACTTGCTGTATGATAAATCTTTCAAGACTTTTTTGATGTCTCTGTTGTCTAGTTAGTTTTTCATCATGTGGTGCATGTAATCCTAATTTTTAGGAGATAATTATCTTCTGGATCTGTGTTTTCATGTTTCAAAATTACATTTTAACCTAGACATGAGATAACCTTTCCAACAGAATAAAACTGCACTTGGTTTTTTTATTCTTATATGCCCCCTTTTTTTTTGTCTTACATAAAATAGCAGCCACAGTGTGTCAGATACTGGGACTACTCCCCAAAACAGTGGTTTGGAGTCGATATTTAGGATAAGAGGAGCAGGAAGATCTTTTTGTGTTGCCCTTTATTGCTTTACCCTTCCAGCTTCATCTTCACCTTAGTTTCTCCAGTGCTAACCAACCTTGATGTCTCCCATGCTGTGACTGTCTGCGTTATAACAGCATAACTCACACGTCCTGGGAAGCAAAGAGAAGCTGTTCGCTTTTGGCTTATATTTAGAAGTCTTAACTATGTTAAACTATGTCCCTCATTGTCTCTCTCTCTCTCCTTTTTTTTGGAATGGTTAGGAAGTATATGTTGGCAAGGAGACTCTCTGCACCATCGACGGCCTTCATTTCAACAGCACTTACAATGCCAGAGTCAAAGCTTTCAACTCCTCGGGTGTTGGTCCTTACAGCAAGACAGTCATTTTACAGACGTCTGATGGTGAGCTGGGGTTTTGCCAATTTCTGAATGAAAAGCTGCGGGTCTCAATGGCAGGACACTTTCATCCCTTTACACCCCTTGATGTATTTGTCACCTACTGGCATTTTCTATTATCAGTAACACTTTAGGCTTCAAGTAATGTGATTTTATTTGGCAGTAAAAGTCTAGGATCTAACTAAGATGCTTGCTTCAGCATACAGAAGCAGTTATGCAACTCACGGGATATTTTTTGTTCCACTCTGTCTCTCTTTCTCCATATATCTTTGGGATTTGCCATTTTCCTCACTACTGCTTTAATTTCTCAGCAAGGGTGGATAATACAGAGAGGGGAATTCATGCTTGTTCCTCTGTAATTATACATGACATCCATACAGACATTACAGGAAGTTCATCTTCATTAATGATATTGTAATGAATCAAGAAGTGCATGCTATTATCACTTCCACTTTTATGCTGTGTTGCCAAAATAGGCCAGTATAAAATATTTATACTTTAAGAGCTTTTGGGACAATTTTTTTCCTTTTTTTAAAAAAACCTTCACTTTGATAAACTAGTGAAATCAGTCCTAACCAGCATGGACACAGCTAATCTCCATTTCCATTAAAGGTGATCCTGAACCAATATCACCTATGTGAGCAATTTCCATGTCATGGAGAAGCCTTTGTCTCCTCAGTGACTTTCTTGTTACTGTGTGTGGACAGGATGTCACTACCCTTAGCAGCTAAATTTCAGGGGAACAAGGGCAAATAATATAAAGTGCTTCTGAGCTAAAGAAGAGCAGGGTACCAGCTTGGATTAATCTTGTGTAGCTGCCTGCAGTAACAAGGAAAGATTGTCTTTATCACCTTAAAGTGCAGTGGGGTCTTTACAAAGTCAGAATTTTATCCTTACTGAAGTAAAGCAGACAACACTTGGACACAGCCCCTCGTGATACAATCCTGCCTTTCCTTTTCCCCTTCCACAGTGGCATGGTTCACCTTCGACCCCTCCTCAGCTCACAGAGACATAGTGCTGTCAAATGACAACCAGACTGCCACCTGCAACAGCTACGATGACCGGGTGGTTCTTGGCACCGCAGCCTTCTCCAAGGGTGTGCATTACTGGGAACTGCACGTGGACCGGTACGACAACCACCCGGATCCAGCCTTTGGCATTGCCAGGATCAACGTTGTCAAGGACATGATGCTGGGCAAGGACGACAAGGCGTGGGCCATGTATGTGGACAACAACCGCAGCTGGTTCATGCACTGCAATTCCCACACCAATCGGTGAGTGCTGCCTGGAGGCTTTTCTCCTTACAGACATTTCTTCTGCTGTGCAGCAGAGGCAGGTGTCTCAGCAAGCCATCTAGTCCAGCTCCCGGCTAAATGTTCTTATTTTATTCCTTCTTAAAAATCACTAGTGACAGTGATTGCGCCTCAACAGTCTGTGTTGGTGGTTGTTATCCTCACTGTTACCAGTTTTTCCCTGAGATCTTGCCTAAATCCCCCCTGCTGTGATTTAAACCCATTATTGCATGTCCCACCCACATCAGCAGACAGGAGCACAGCACAGTGGGATGCAGGACTTCTCTCATTGCTGGAGGGAGAAAGGTGGTTGATTCTCATCATTAGGAGGAATCTTGGCTGCAGATTTGTACAATAAT
The DNA here is from genome assembly GCA_013397815.1 of Aleadryas rufinucha. NCBI lineage: Eukaryota > Metazoa > Chordata > Aves > Passeriformes > Aleadryas > Aleadryas rufinucha. The sequence goes on from VZTH01012104.1 coordinate 222,159, forward strand.
TAGGCTGCAGGTGTTTGTTTCCAGTTCTGATAGCTATTAAATGTTTTGCTGTAGGTCACACTGAGGCACATCTGGACACAAGGGACTGGTTGGTAGTGAGGGCTAAGTGACAGCTTTTGTTCTACTGAGCCATTTTACTGAAGAGCTTTGAAAGGCACCTCAACTAGTACAACCAGCTTAGACAGAGGAGGATTTCAGAATCCCCCCAAGCCACTGTTACCAAGCCTCTCTCTCCCACTACTCAGAGGCTATGTGTTCTCAATGCAACTGAGCAGTGGAGAGACATGTTCTAGCTGCAGGTACCTCCAGGGATGGATCACACAGAGAGAACACCTGTCAGCACAGATCCTGTGTTGTGCTGACACAGTTGCATGACTTTCAGTGCTTAGGATAGTTACCTCTGCCTAGTGCTGGCTTTTGTTTCATTGAAGTGATGCCAGACTGTGCAGAGGAGACATGGTTAACTTTGCTTGAAGCTCCCCAAGGTATCAGAGCAGAACTGCACTGCTGTCTCTCTGTGTCCCATGAGCGGGTCAGCCTTAGCTGAAGGTCAGCTGGGTACTGAGATCCTTGAGAAGATCTCCTCTGAAGAGAGGATCCTAAGTCCCTTGCTTATTTTGGAAAATGGTGTTTTTGTATACCTATTCTGTCATAATGGGAGACTGATGTATGAGTAAAGTGACTGACCAAGGATATATAGCAGGTCTGTGGCAGAGCTGGAATCAACTTCTGTTTAGTTTTCTACTGATTGTCCCAGCAGGTCTTCCATGCTCACTATCTCAGGTGTTTTTTCTGTTATACTGCGTGATTAAAACGAAGTCTTGCAGTGATTTTTAAAACACTGAAATGCAGGTGTCTCCTTACAGAGATAAGGTTGTGTCAATATGCACTGTATCCTAAGGCTGGTTGTAATGTCTTCCATTGAACAGTTATTTATACTCTACAGCATACTTATGCTTTAAGTAAGTACACTGCAATTGCTGGGAATTTTTGTTTGAAACATGGTGTGATTTTGCAGTTCATTACAGACAGGTGGAAGAACCCCGTAGCTGGATCAAAAGGTTCTGAAGTCACTTGGATTGTTTTCCATGGCTCCAAAGACCTTAGTCATGTCCTAAGATGATATAGAGTAAAATAACATCAGTATAATTAAATATACCAAAAAGTTGTCTGTCCCTTTAACATCTTGATTCGATTCAGGGCGGAAGTAATGTTAAGCTGTATTAATTTTAATGCTCTGTGGAACAGCTTATGTTTTCTGGAAAAAAAGCTGGCAACCATTCTGTGCACCACTGTCCCAGAAACCTATTTTATGGATTTGGTCCTCGGCATGCTCCTCCTGGCAAGCAACACACAAGCTAAGCAAAAGCTTTTTTCTGGGAAGTACAAACAATGGAAACACTTAGGACTTCCAATCATCCTGCTTAATCAGGAGAGCAAAGTGCTTTCTGTTGATGATAGTTTCCCAGTTTTTACCTGATAAAACACAAAGGCATGTGCAAGGCATGGATAGACCCATGGAATGTCTGTTCAAGGGAAGTACACTCGCAAAGGGGATGTAGTCTTATGAAATCACATGTGCTTCAATGAAATTAGGTCTAGGCATTATATTTTTAACTGTGACAGTCAACTAGGTCAGTTTTTAAACTCATTAGCTGTAACAGTCTTGTGGAAACAGTTGTTGCTGCCTGTTTGTTTTTCCCCACTGGACATGAGTGCATGACAGCACAGTATCACAATCCAAAGGGAAGTCATAGTCAACTTTTAGCCTCTGGGATGTTGTTGTGATGAAAGTTACACCTCAGTAATAGTTTCATGCTTCCTAGTCTTCATGAGAATAAATTAGGGTAATTAATAAATGACTAGTTTCAAGGGTAACCTGAAGCAGAGCTTGAAAGACCAATTCATGCGACCTGTCACATTTAGAGGACTTTTCTGTTCCTTTCACTCACAGCATGCAAAATTGGATCTAGCACGACTTCTGGAATGCATGAACAGGGAAGACTCTAATGCATCCAGAAACAGAGGGATCCTTTTGAGAATAGGCTGAGAAATCTAGTTAAGAAAATACTTCAGGGCAGAGATACAGGTTTGGGAGGCACCTTTAAGTCTTGTTCCCAGAAATCTGTGCCTGGGAAAATCATGGAACAGATCCTTCCAGAAGCTATGCTAAGGCACATGGAGGACAGGGAGATAATTCAAGACAGTGAGCACGGCTTTACCAGGGGCAAGTCCTGCCTTACCAACCTTGTGGACTTCTATGATGGAGTGACTACCGCAGTGGACAAGGGAAGAGCTATGGGCAACATCCATCTGGACTTCTGTAAGACCTTTGACATGGTCCCCCACAACATCCTTCTCTTTAAATTGGAGACATATGGATTTGATGGATGGACTGTCTGATGGATAAGGAATTGTTTGGATAGTCACATCCAGAGGGTAGTGGTCAACAGCTACATGTTCAGATGGAGGTTGGTGACAAGTAGTGTCCCACAGGGGTCCATACTAGGGCCAGTTCTATCTAATGTCTTCATCAATGTCATAGAGAGTGGTATCAAGTGTACCCTCAGCAAGTTCACAGATGACACCAAGCTGAGTGGTGTGGCTGACACACCAGAGGGACGAGATGCCATCCAGAGGGACCTGGACAAGTTCAGGAAGTTGGGGCCATGGGAACCTCATGGGCTTCAACAAAGCAAAGTACACAGTCCTGCACCTGGGTCAGTGCAGTATGAAGGATAAAGGGATTGAGAGCATCCCTGCCAAGAAGGACTTGGGGATATACATGCATGAGAAGCTGGTCATGATCTGTCAGTGTGCACTTGCAGCCCAAAAGGACATCTGTATCCTCGGCAAAAATTGTCAGATGGATGGAACATCTCTCCTTTGAAGGAAGGCTGAGAGAGATAGGGTTGCTCAGCCTGGAGAAAGCTCCAGGGAGATCTGATTGTGCTCTTTCAGTACTTAGAGGGGGTTTATAAGAAAGATGAAAACAGACTTCTTAGCAGGGCCTGTTGTGATAGGACAAGGGGTGATAGTTTTAAACTAAAATAGGGTAAATTCAGAGTAGCTATAAAGAAGACCTTTTTTTACAATGAGGGTGGTGAAACACTGAAACTGCTTGCTCAGAGAGGTGGTGGAGACCCCATCCCTAGAAACATTCAAGGCTAGATTGGATGGGCCTTTGAGCAGCGTGACCTAGTTGAAGATGTCCCTGCTCTTCACAGGGGGATTGGACTAAATGACCTTTAAAGGTCCCTTCCAGTCCAAACTATTCTGAGAGGTGCTGTGTGCCCATTAACAAGAGGCACTGACATTCAATGCCATAGAACTGTTCCTTGGCAAAGTTCCCAAGAGCAGGACTACCAGGTGCTACAGGCAATACTCCAGCCACTACATGGTTATGTAAAGAAGGAAATGTAAACCACACTAAAATATTCTATACTGAAAAACAACAAAAAGTCAAAATCTAGAATTTTAGTCTTGAAAGTACCTTGCAATCAGGAGAGTCTCTTCACTGGCTTCAGAGATCTCAAGAGCAGGTTTTTTCATCGCACAAAAATGCTACAGTTGAATGAAAACTGCTATCACTGGCAATAGGTACCATAAAGTTGTTAAGGTGCTGTAAAGGTAACACTTAAAATATTGCTAATGGAGAGTTGAACTACTTATTCAGTTTATTAAATTGTTCATAAAATTGTTAAGATTTATTTTTAAATAATAGTGAAACTACTCTTCTTAATTCCTCAAGCCAGTTCATGCAGTCATATTCTGCACATTGTCCAAGCTGTTACTGACATCGTCTTGGAATAAAAGCCTCTACTGCCACAGGCAATGACATTTTTCATGGTAGCCAAATTCCCCTTTCTGTACTCTGACTTTCCAGGCTTCTGCACAGCACTTTTACACTCAGGACTTATTGTTGCACACAGAAATAAAAATGTGCAGGAGGAGTGGGATTTGCCTGAAAAAATGAAACAGTGTTGCCTATCTCCAGAATTGTATTGTCATTTAATGAATACTAAGGATTTATTAAGGGAGCATTGCACCAAAAAAAGTTGTATTTTCCTTTTATGTGAAAGGTTACTAAGGTTGTATGGTAAAAGTATCATTAAGTAGCTTAAAAATGCATTACAGTAAAGGACCAGGTTTTTTACATGGTGCCACAGAAGTGTACCAGGAGGGAGCAACACCAGTTTGAGTCTCTTGAGCTATTTGGCTTCTTATACCACAACGAAAGCATTTATTAGAAAAATTATCCTGTAATGCTGTCTAAATGATGTACATAAGAATGGGAAACGCCTTGCATAAGTTTTGTCATAAAACAGACTCTCCCACCTCTCCTCCTAGAGAAAGCAACCAGGAAAATAATCCAAAACATGGTGGAGTACTCAAAGTATTGTTCCCTAGGAAAGCATGGGGTGCTCAGTAAGAGCAGCTGTTCAGCCTCAGAAGAAGTCCAGCCTCCCTGGTAGCTGTGTGGTGAAGAGCTCCTGCCTGATTCTGCCCTCCCTTAATCCTGCCAGAGCCAGTTGCTCACTGTGGGGAGATAGCAGGGTAGGAAAGGGGCAGTCTATGTCTTGAATTCCAGCAGAATTTGGGACAGGAAGAAAGGGAGAAGATCCCCATCCTTCTGCTCTGCCCCTACACCCCTGTGGCTCCTGTAGGGGCCTCAGCTGGGTCCTGCCCTTGCCTGGGCTGGAATCTGCAGGCAAAATCGATCTCCTCTTCAGTGGGGCTGTCCCCAGGGGCTACAGAGAAGTCACTCAATGTCACTGTGCAGCACACAGCTAATTAGCCCACAAGAAACAAATTAGCTTGTCATATAGGAAAGAGCATCATAATCTCAAAACCACAAAGTTGCTGTTTCTGTTTCCCTAAGAGAATCAATGTCACTTAAAAGGATGTAATAAAATCCTTTTAAAGCAGGATCTAAAATTTGGTGTCCTACAATCAAAGCTTTTCCTAAACAGAGGAAAAAAAAGTAATCTATCTGTAAATAGCTCCAAATCATAGTACTGTTGCTTCCCACAATCTCATAGTAAGTTTTATGATTGATGGCTTTTAATAATAACAGTCTATGTAGTGAGACACTGAGGGTAGCATCTTAAGTTTTGATGGAAAATAATTTACTTTGCAGTTTTGAAGAAGACTTCAGAGAGAAACCTATTAATGCTTATAGGACCAGAAAGCAAATCAAAAGAACCTGAGAATAGTGAATTTTCACATCTAAGACCTCTCAAAGTCAATCTGTGATTCTTAGCTATACCGTTGTTGTTTGAAGAGCTTTAAATGGAGAAGTCAGAACAGTTTTCTATAATCTACCTTCAGATGAAATGCCACGTGCCACATTTAGTCTAAGGGAAAACAGTTTATGACACCTAGTGGACAAGAGGAAAATTTCTTACCCTGCACTATATTCTTCCTAACCATATTCCAATCCCTCCCCCCACACTTTTTTTATAATGTTTTTCCTACCTATTGTGATAAATTTTATGATAAAATAACATTAATCTTACGCATGTTGTGTGCCTGAGGCTAGTGCATGGGACAAAAGGCAGCTGCTTCCTTTCCTGCTGCAAATTATTTGAAATCTGATTTACCCTGAACAAATTGTGTCAGGCTGTAAATCCATCACAGAGCCCCATGATGTTAGCAGAAGAGCTGTGTCTGTGGCCAATCTGCATATCTAGTGGATATTTTTGCTTAGTGTTCTTTAAAGTAATACTGAGTTTGACTAACCCCCAAGTCAAAGTGCATTAATGTCAAATTGCTCAAGCGTGTAATGGCTGGCTGAGTCTGTCCTGGCAAGCTCTGACACTACAGTAGCTCTCAGCAGCTGCTCCTGACACAACCAATTATCACTGGTATTAATAACTGTGCCTGCCTACTTGAGACAGCTCCCAGTCCTATAGCTGAGCACTGTGTCAGTCAGAAGCTACACTTAGGCCTAACCAGTCCCAATTTCACTTCCTCCCCAAAACCACTGTCTGTTCTACCTGTGCTGGCTCCCTGGGCTCTGGAAATCCAGGTTCCCTTAGAGCATGCCAAGGTGAGTAGTTGAACTGGAAGTTTATCTCTCGAGCTGTTAGCAGGCATAATGATTAGAAATGAACACCTAGCAAAACAATTTCCTGCTTTTTCATTTCCTGCCAGGCATCACTTCACTATAACAGGGATACTCAGGGGTGCCGTGTCTCCAGGACTCCACTGACTTGCCTCCTGATGTGTCATTAGCCGAGGGGACCTGTTAGCTCTGGACCCCATTTCCACCTCTTAAATTGCAGTTGCAGGAGAGGTGGATCTAATTTCTCTTTAGGATCTCCTCATTAAGCTCACATGGATGTGGTACATATGCTTCAGATAAAGATGTGTGTCAGTCATTGCCAAATGCCTCAGGGATAATCATTTCACTATGCTGCTCCCTCTGCTTAGGAAGGCTGGCTTGTCCTAGAGAGAGCAGCTCAGTGTAGCCCTCTGCCTTCATCAACAATGTACCCTTTGTACCTTAGGACTGAAGGAGGAGTTTCTAAAGGTGCCACCGTTGGTGTTCTCCTGGATCTGAACAAGCACAACCTGACCTTTTACATAAATGGGCAGCAGCAGGGGCCTCCAGCATTTGAAAACATCGAGGGCGTCTTCATGCCTGCATTGAGCCTCAACCGAAACGTCCAGGTAAATCTTCTGCAGTCCAGCCCCACTTACCCTTTCCATGTCCAGAAGCTGATAACATCATCTATAGGTGGTTAATACAGATAGGGGTTCTTTCCTTCTCAGACTTAGATCTAGGCTACTCACGCTTTTTGGACTGCATTTGACTTTCTGCGTTGCCTGGCCAATGTGAAGAGTAATGCTGTAAAGCAAATAAAAGTACCTGCATGCACTAATTCCTGCTCTGATTTTCCTGTGATGTTCCACTTGGAAAGCAGTGTCTCTAAAGTTTTCTCCTGCCAGTTTGACTAAAAACCATCTTAATTCCTCCTAGATCTCATGTTTGGAGATAATTAACATTGGTTAATTGACTGAAGTATGAGCAGCACAGTGGTAAGGAGAGCAAAGGCAACACAGGTCAGAGAATTAGTGCAGCAGAGAAGACTCAGTCAGCGCATCATTCCTGTGTTGTGTACAAGAGGTTTACCTCTTGGAGGAACTGACTTTAAATATAAAGCATTTTTACTTCAAGACCACTGCTCATGGCTAGAAACTGGATGTGGTATAAGAGAGAACCTGTGGAAATACCCAGGAGCCTGAGGACTGAAAGAGGTCAGCTTAGGTCAGGCAGGACCAAGGCAGCCAGGGTGGAACACTCATCATGTACGTGGGCTCCACTGTCCTCTGAGAGAGTGTGACCTCTGTCCTGAAGCACTTGGGGTCCCTCACACTTGTACCCCATCCACCTTGTAGCTAGCAAGCAGCACTTCTGGATACATACAACTGGTGGCTAGATACAAAGACACTTGGCTTCTAGGTCCCAAAGTGTTCAGGAGGGAAGGGGGAAGGAGACTTGTTTATTTCAGGGACTAGATATCATCTCCATTAATAGTCTTGATTTAAACTTGGACCTACAGTCCCACAGCCCTTTCCATGTTGTTGGAACCCAGAGTGCAGAGGAAGTCTCTCTGCCTGTTTTGAAGAATTCCACCCCCCTGGACAGTAGTGTGTTCAACCTCCGTCCATGGAAAAAGCTTTCCACGCTGTGGGAGGAATTAGAATCGACTGCTGTGTGAATTAGATGATAGAGTATTATGTAGGATTGTCACAGGGTAAAAGGTCTAGAGTTTTTAGGTTTGTTTATATAGCAAGTAGATAGTAGCAAATATTCCAATATGGAGGATAGTTGTTTTCTGGGGCTCCTCTCTTCTTCTCTAAAGAACCATATTGTACAGCAAAAGTGGTTTAAGATTATTGGATGAAAAATGCTGCAGTTCCTGTAAGCTTTGTTGATGCATTTTTCACACATTGACAGAAAAGTAAAAATATCTTTTGTTTAAAGTTTTAATTGGTTAAATTACCTTTAAAAGAGCTCTGTAACAGAGATAAGCTGTTCTTCATGGCTCTCGCTCTGTCGGGGCTGCATCCGTGACTCTAATTGTCTGATAAGACTGAATAAACATCTATCTTTTGGCAAGAGAGTCTGGAGTTCCCATCTGTATCTCAAGCTTAAATAAGAGGCTCCTACACCAGGGGCTGAAGAAGACATGGTAACAGTGTCGCTACACGTCATTTACCTGCACTTTGCCTTCACAAATGCTCTCTGCTGAGGATGTCTCAGTTTTGAATCTAAAGTTATTTCTTCTTTTCAGGTGACCCTGCACACAGGACTGGAGGTGCCACAATCTGTAAAACAGCCCAAGTTGCCCAACAACTAATGAAGCCCCCGTCTGACACTGTGCTGGATTCTGTAAGATTTCTCAGTGTGTTTTGGCACTTTTCAGTAAGTCAGTAAAAAAGCATCCTCTTCCCTGACTTAAAACACTGTGCAGCATGTTGCTCACCGAGTAATCAGCTGGTTAGAGCCAGGCCACTCCATTTTCAATTTAACAGCCATAGCAAGCACATCCACTGAACTGGCACTCGACTGCGGATGGGTACTGAACACACCTACTCTGCATTGCATACATATGTACACTCATGGGCACACACACACAAACACATCTGTAAAGCAGAAGGTTAAATGAGTGTATTTTCTCTCTCATGGCTGGATTTGTGCTTAAATATTAGGGATGCTGGAAAAAATGGGTGAGACTGAAGGACAGTGGATGTTGGAGCAGTTTACCAGTAGATGAACTGGATTCCCTTGCCACCTGAAGTCCTTAAATAAAGAAAGCATATGTTTTGACGGCTGAAGTGGAAGTTATATGCTCAAGAATTCCTGGTTGCCAATTACATTCAGGGGCTCAAATGACCCTTCCGGCTCTAGACTGCAGTAAGATAGTGTCCCATTAGAATTCAGTGGCAGAACTTACCTTACTATCTGCAGCAAGACCAAGATTGGTTCCCAAACACTGCCATGAAATAGTTGGGCTCATTTTAGCTAACATCATGATACAAGCAGAATTCAGATACAGAAAGTAGAAAGAAAAACATCCTTGCAAGATTTTAGTGTTTGTTATTTAGGCATGACTGTGGAGACACGTACAGAAGATCTGATTGTGGTTATCAGCACAACTCTTGAAAAACAGTGCAGGGGAGATTCCTTTGAACTGAAATGATAAGAGATTTATTTAAATATGCCACATGCAAAGTCTCCCACATTGAGAAATGCTGTTTTCCAGCCTTGATCCTGATAAACCCTGTGGAGATGTAGTTCCAATGTAACTTTGAGATCCGAAGCCTTAATTTTCTATTAGATTACTGTGAGCTAATTAATGCGTTGATCCTAATGAAACACTTGAGAGAGATTAATAGCAGTAATGCAAAACCTGTCCCTAAGAATTCTTCTGGATTGGGACATAAATCTTTTGCAAGACTTAACCTGTGCCTGGCATCTCCCATGAGAATGAGCAGCCATTTCAGGTGCTGCCCATGACAACTGGAGTCTGACTGACAGTGATCTTTGCTCACAGCCATGGCACTGTCACCTGCATGCAGTTGTCAGCAAACACATTGGTTTGCCTGTGTGCTTTGTTTCCTCTGAACCCAGTTAACGTATGCAAGTGCGTGTGTGTGTATAGCGGCAATGTGTGAGGACAAGATGCAGCAGACTGGGTGAACCCATGACATCTTGGAATCTTGTCACTCTAACCCTATAGAAGTGTGGTGCTATCAAACAAGAAAAGCTCAGATCCTATCAATGTACTATTTCCTTTTTTTAAATCCTGCTGCTTATATGAATTTTCCTCTTCAAGCATACGTATACGCACACACATACTGTTATCAGGCATGTAATTATTAAACCTGAAAACAAGTAATCTAACCAAAATCCAGCTTACTGCTTTGCATTAAAGCACAGCCACAGGACAAACAGCCCAGGCTCGCCTTCACGCAGCCTGCCAGCCCCCAGATATCCTGCTGCAGGCCCACTCCTGGTCTCTGTCTGGAGTACATCACTCAGGTAGTGCTGAGTGATGGCAAGGCTTCCCTGTGGCAGAGCAGCCAGAATCCTCCCTTGGGTCATCCCACCTCACAGCCCTTGTGGGAAGGAGAAGGCAGCCCAGAACAGAACTGGGCTATTGCACAGACACAAAGCAGTCTGCCATCCTGCTGCCTGTAATCAACCAAGCATCCTGTAGCCCACCTCTCCTGCAGAACAGCAGCGCACCTTCGGCAACGTCAAGACTGAAATAGGAAATAAAACCAACGATGGAGTAAAAATAACATATGCTTTTAAGTGAGAAAGCAACAGTACTTCCTTTAAAGTCTGGAACGGATTGTATAAGTAAACTTGTAGACAATGGAATAATTGTGCTATGCTTATCTTGGTTTCATAAAGAATATCAGAGACCAACTGTGTTATAATCTTCGGTTTCATTCAATACCATATGAACTCATGCAAGATTTTCTAATTAGCAGGTCTGTTTTAACCTACCTCAGCTAGAACGCTACCAGACCCCAAATTTCCTCGAGTGTGCTCTTCTATGAACCTAACAGTTGCAATCATAGCATTGGCTTTGAGTATTGCCAGTTAGAGCAGTGTATGGGAATATTGCACATAAATTGCACATAGTTTTTTATATTGGGAAACATCCTGTGATAATTTTAATATGGAAGGCACTCCACTTTCACTTGAATTAAAAAAGACAGGGCATTGTTTGTTTTGGGATAGAACCTTTGTCTTTACTCCCAACCTCTGTAAAGGAAACTGAAATGAATTTACATCTTTCCGATCTTCAACCATTGCCAGATGTTTAAAATTAATTCTGAATGTGTTTTAGAAGTGTTTGCAGTACTCAGTTTTTGTTTTCATAGTTGCTTTGGTGTCGGTTCCTGGTGTATTATATCTTGGGGAGAACACATTGAGTGACACGTTGTTAATTTCTAATGAATATATGGACAGTAGGTAGCAACAGTGAGTAGAGAAGCTCAGTTTTTACCCTCTACACATTCTAACATTCACAAAAGTAGGGTAGCTACCATTATAGTCTCCTTTTAACCTAGCAGAAATGCAAATAAATTAAAAGGAATACAGTTAGAAGTAGGCTACCTGCATTAGTAAGACTATTTTACCCTAGGTCAAAAGCTAAACAAAGTGTTTGCATGTGTTGGTTATGTACACAATCAAGGACTTACATTTGGCATGGCCTGTAGCAATAAACCAGTTATCCTCACAGAGTGCACTCTTGTGACTTCAGCTGGATACATTTTCATAGTTTGATTAACAGAAATAATGCTTAAGTAGTTAAAATTACTCTACGAAACTAGCAATTCCACACGTGAATATTTATGCAGACCCTGCAAGGGCCATCTGAACATAAAGCAGAGCAGAATTTTCCCTCTGCAGAACAGCATTATGTGGGGAGAGGTGGGGCACTCCCTCTGCTCTGCTCAGGCTGGAGGTAGTTTTCTTCTCTGCAGGCAACTTCCCCAAGGTACATCTCATTATAAACCCAGCAGTTTGCACGTTCTTCATCTACAGTATTTCTTAAGCCAGTTTTTGTTTCCTCCAAATCCTTTCTTTGGGAGGGAGTCAGCCTTTAGTCCTGGCAGAAACTGTGTTGCTGACTGTCGAGGGAGAACCCAGAGAGCAGAAGAGTGGCATAGATACCCAGGGGGACCACTTTGTATGCTGTTCTTCCTTTTGTTTCCTCAGAGGATTTCTGCAGCTCTCTGGGACTCCCAAGCTCCTCTGGCACCTGGGCCCACACAAAGCTGCCTGTTAAGGGACTCTTCAGCTCCTAGAAGCCAGGTTGCTTCTTACAAGCAGAAGAGCAAAGCCTTTTGCACTGGGATGAATCCCATCCACTATGGTACAGCGCCCACACAAGGTAGCTGTAAATTGACTTAATGTTTAGAAAAACCCACCAAAACACAAACAGGCCCTCCCCTTATTAACAAAACAAAGCTTGACTTCTGCATACACCAGTTTGGAACCTCTGAACAGCTGCAAAATAAATACAGCAGTCGAACTTTCTGTGCTGCAGAGCAACAAAGGACTCTCAGTTTTCACCTACCCCTGGGAGCCCCAACCTTAGCTTTTTGTGACCCTTCTTCCTGGCTCTTTCATTTGTGAATTTCCGTTAAGTTCAGGAGCACTGTCAGACTTCCCAAGGCATGCAATGCTATACAATTTCCACTTCCTTCTTTTCCCTCATCACCTTAAAAAGAGCTCACAAGACGACCTCTTAGTAAGACTTAATGTCAATATAAGCACACATGTAGCTGACAATCCCTTGCTCCTTCTGCTGTGGAAAGGTATGTGCTATAAAATAAATGTCAGTGAGGACAGTAGCATACTGTGATGTATTACAAATTTGGAAAGCAATTTGGCTTCTAAAAACATAGAAAAGATAGGCAAACAGCACTGTCACCTCCTATACTTGCCTATGCACTTAAGATACATAGAGGAAAGTATATTGGACTGAACAAAATAAATAAAATAAGCATGAGCTTACATATATCAGAGTTTAAGAGGAAAAGTATTAAATGTAATTTATTATATGCATAACATTCCATCATGTTGTAAATAACGCCATGATAGTGTAGTGCTGTAGTTTGTTCTTGGCTGGTGATAGCGTTCTGTGGTAGTGCTGTGTAAGTTGTTTTTTATTTCTTTTTTCCTCAAAGCGTAGTTAGTAAAGATGGCAGAGAGCACCCCATACTCTGGTTTCCGAGTTGTTCTAGAGCAAGAAGAAATGTGAGACGCAGCTTTCTTTTCTTTCTTTCTTACATGATAATATTTCTTAAACAAGGTAAGAAAGATGAGATTAAGGCTAAGCTGCCACCACCACTGTATGAAAAACACAGTGTTTGCAGCTGCCAACAAGAGGCAGTGCATTTCTGGACCACAAGTCAGATCACCCATTCCTGTGAGAAGGGGTGCAAAATTCCACAACCTGGTAACAGCAGCTTTCTGGTGCCATCTAGTACGTCCTTTGGTCACAAACAGAAAGAGGAAGGAGAGTTGTTAGACCTTATCTCAGGCCTTACCAGCTTTGCAGCATTCTGCTTAAATAGCAAAACCAAGAATTCAATTTTGAACCAGGCAAGATAATATGAAAACACCAAGCATCTTGGCTAGATCAACTTTGGAAGGGAGATTACAGTTACGAATCAACCACAATGCAAATGTAAAGGGCACTTGTCACTGAAAATTACCAGGCAAAGATGGAGAGTCTTTTTATTTTTTTTTTAGGAAAAAAGTAGTAAGCTGCTTCTAGTTTTTACTGACAACATTTCGGGTGATTCCTCTGCCCAGCTCTACTGAATGCTGCATACACCTGAGCAGGTGGAGCAGCAGCCTGAAGCACAAATCCATCATCAATAAGACACACTTGGTCTTCTCAGGTGCAGAAGCCCATATGCAAACCTCAGAGACTAGATGTGTGGGGCTCCTGCATCTTTGCACAATACAGGAGACAGATGTGTGTTTCACTGACAGAGGCACTCGGCAGCATTTTCTCCTTCTGTTAAACAACCTTTTTGTTACACTTGTTATTGCAAACAGTTCCAACCAGAATTAATTAAAAATTATTTTTTATGCTAATTGGAGAATTTCTAACATTTGCTTGTGAAGCAGTAGATAGAAATATTCCTGAAGCCTGATTGCATTCCTTTATCCTCCACCTCCCTTAAATGTTGTCAATAAAAACACTAACCTTCCTAGGTAGCATGGTGAGAAGACATTATGTGATGAATATTAAAAATAAATGCATGAGGTAAACCTGCTGTTATTTCTGATTGTTATATGAAGCATGAGTAACACTAATTTAAATGTTGGCAACTAAAAAACTGCAAAGGAGTAAGATAATGGTGTTCAATTCTGGTTAAATGAAAGACAAGAAGTTGTTTCTATGTCTTCTTAACTACAACGTTTTTTTTCCTTTACTGTCATTTCCCATAGCTTATATGAATTTGGAGCTGGTGAAATATACATCTCTGCTATATGTGTCTGTCACCAGATCGAGAGGAAAATACAAACTTTTTATAATTTTGTACCTGTAGCAAACGTTTGTATTTTTTGAATTAGAAACAAACTGCTTTTTGTCTTTTGGTCCAACTAAAACTTTGTGTATTATTACTATTATTACCCTTTTGGAAAACCTGACATATAAGTTTATGCTGTTTTACAGTTTCTAAATAAATTCTTATAACATTGCCAACAAATTCAGCATCAGTACCCTATTTATTATTACAATTTATGATTAAAAAATATTATGCCATTACGTAGATGAGGCATTCATACAGTTTGCATGCCTGTCTCCTACTGTTGATACTGCTTTGTTACCACAGTGAGGAATAATCCAGTAGATGGAGAAAGCCAAGAGTCCTTCATCAGAGCAACCATCTGTGCCTCAACTTCAGACATACCCTGATTCAGTGCCATGAAACACCTCTCTTTCTCAGCACCACTCCCTTAGCTCTGGCTCATGTTGGTTGTAGAACACCTGGGGATGTGTTACTTAGCTGTGACCCACCGTAGACACTTCGGGAAATCACCAAGTCTCCAGAAGTTTCTAACACTGGAATAAGCAGAGCCTGGAAAGAACTATGGCATCAGCAGGATCTTATTGGAAAGCCCTTTGGGTAAGTGTAAAAGTCAGACTAGGCAGAAAGCTTGTCAGGGCAGGGAAGACACAGACTTCGTGAGATGGTTTAAAATGACCTATTGTCTTGGAGCTGCACACCTCTATCAAGCAGATGGCCTGTGAGGGACTCAGCAGTGCTACAGAGGCAGCACACCCCGCCCCTGCAAAAAGGCACTCACAAAGCTACACAACATTCACAGATGTCTGTCAGTAATGCAGAATAAAGCACTCTGATACAGCAACAGCAGCACCAGGGTCAGAAACGGGAACCCAGCCAAAACAGGAGCAAGTACAGGCAGCAGTGTGGAGACATCATCCATCACAGCCTTTCTTTTTTTCTCTTGCAAAAGACAACTTGTTGTCAACTCCTTTATGGCAAAGGGTTTGACTGGGAGAAAAGATAATCACATGTAGATTAACATGTAGGGAAACAGGGAATAAGGATAACCATAATACAAAAAGGCATGAGAAAGAGAGCAGATAAGGAGAAATCCTTGAGTTCTTCCTTTATACCTCATTCCTCTATGCAACTGCAGACAGAGGGCAAAATAAGATGTGTCCTGCTCTCTTCTTCCTATAATCAATCTGTTATCCAGTCAATACTGGCTTTCATGTACCAGCACGTGCTCCAAAACCAACACAGCTTGCTGTCCGTACACTTTACATACTCAATCACCAACACACGCCAGCCCAGAGAAACACTAGGTGCAACAGGTTCTCAACAGTCATTTGCCAATGTTGTTGATGCATCTAGTAACAAGACAGGACTGAAAGTACCATGTTTACCTGAGCACAGCATTCTACAAAAATGCACCATGCCCAACTCAAATCACCTTGGAGACTTGATATGAAAAAACAAACCTATCTCCATGTAACAGGAGCCCTTCGTAATGCATACACACAACATTAAAAAAGTGTGAAAATGCAAAACTTTGAATAAACTTTTCTTTCCTTCCCCCAAAAACTTTCATGTTCCACTGTCAACTTGGCATTTCAGTTTTCAACTTTTTAGTTTAAGAACTGATTTTTTTCAACTTTTTACAGATCTTACAAGCTTGACTGCAAAAATTAAGACACTCCATTCTGACCAAGTTTCATTCCCAAATAGCTTTTGGGAGGTGTGGAGGTGGAAAGTGAACATTTTAATTTACCAAAGCTGATGGAGAACATAAAGTCCTGTAGTACACACAAAGCAAGCTGAACAAAACTTTATCAAGAAGTGAGCAGTGAAAACTAAGGTCAAGGATTAACCAGGAATTAGAAAATACAGGTTATCCTACAACACCCAAAGCTCATCTGTTGCCTCAACAAGTCTTGATGCTCTGTACTCAATTCTGCTTAGTGGTTACACCTTCACACGCCATCATGATTTGACATTTCTCTAATGTTAAATAAGTCATTAAGTCTGTAACCAGACAGGAATCTTAATTCCAGTTTGAATCTGCAACCAATATTGAATAAGAAGAAATCAAATTATGCAATTGTGAAATGTGATAACACCATTTAGCAACCAAACTCTGCACACCCCTCCTCTTCCTACATGGCTCCAGAAACACTCCCTTCTGCTTTTTATCTGGCACTTGATCCCTCCAAGCCCTCTCCCTCCTCTTAGTCCTCTCAGTGCTGGCAGAGCACTTCTCCAGGACCTGTAAGTAAGGTGGAAGGTGTGGGGGAAGCAGGGTGCCAGAAAGCATCCCTGTCTGTGGTGTGGCTCTTGCTATCCCAGAACATTTTCGCATCTTGTGATGGGAGCAGCCTCTGATGCTGCTGTTCCATATACCTGCTGCAAGCTGACACAGACCTTGGGATTAGGGATCACCTTGTTCAGGCTCCCAGCCCACAGGGGGAAGCAGTACACCTAGAACAAGTTTCTGCAGTAAGGGCTGTTTTCCTTCTCATGTACACATCCTTCATTGCCAGAGTTGTTCCAAAATGCTCCACATCTCCCTACAACACAGAACAAACTCTGTCATTTAAGTTATCCTTATTTTTGTCTCCCCCTGAAATACTGAAGTTTCTTTCATTGTGGAAGAGTTATTAACCATTGCTATTTCTAATGGATGGACCTTAAAAGCAACAAAATAAAATATTCAGCTACAAAAGACAAACAGTGTTCTTCCAAAAACCTCAGATTGCTGAAATCCAAATAGCACCAAAACACAGTTTGGCAAAGATTTCATAGAAAAGCCTTAAGAGGCATGGAATCAAAACAAACACGAGTTAACCAGGAACAACCAGTAGCTATTGAGTGTCCATGCTCATTTGGCTCAGTCTTACATGGTTTTGTTTTTACAAACCAACCAACCAAGCCACCAAACTACTCTTTGAAAGTGCTTATTTGGATATCTCTACAAAGACATGCAAGATGAGTGTGTGTAACTCTTGCCTGGGACAAAACTTCAGAAAAATATTATTTTCATTCCAAAGCAAGTGATTTTGAAACATGAAGACGTTTTGCTGGACAGAAAAATTACTGTGCAGTTCCACTATCCACTAACAATCTGTAAGGATAAACAGATTTATGTCCAATAAATGTTTGGAGAACACCTACTTCAGGTTGAGAGTAAGATATTGCTTTTTCCATATTCCTTCCATATGAAAGTGAAGATACATGATCTATTAATCCAGTAATTCATGGATTAAATGAGTATTTTACTTACAGACAATAAGCTGATTCTAGAAAAATAAATGTTTTCTTTAGCACATATTGACTAATAAAAATTCTAATTTTTATTTACAAAATGGTAAATTCTAATATTCATCCCAAGGCAGAATGGTACATAAAAATCCTGCGGTAACAAATAAGATTAAAAAATTAGGATATGATGGGTAGGCAAAAGGCTCCCCAAGTCTGTGTTGGTAAAAGTGTGAATTCTATCTTATGCATATTGTCCATTTCACTCTGTATCATTAAGTTCATTTGCTAACTTTAGATGATTTAATTTTCTTTATGTCACGGCTTTGCAGAATCAAGGTCCCATTTCTGAATTTTCCAACTTGTCCTGCAGGCCAAATGCTAGGCACTGATTTCTTCCTTTTGGCCTTCCTGAAATAGGGAGAGGAAAAACAAAAATTAAAAGAAACAGCAGAAACACACGAAAACGCTTAATACGGTGAAAAATGTCACCTATTTATGCAGAGTTTGGTATTATGGAGTATCAAACCATAGCATGTAATGACTTCAGAACATTTTATCTTCACAGACATTCAAAATTTGCAGCACATTACAGCACAATTTACATTTTTAAATGTTTAGAAACATGAAGATTTTTAGACAGACAAGGAAGACAGAGTCATAGGGAACCTGCTGCACTAGGATGAGGAATGTCAGCTTTCAAGCCTCTGTATACTATAGCCTATGCTTTGGAGAAATTATTTCTTAGGGCAAATGCTCTGAGTAAATGGTGTCTCATGAGTCTGCACACAGGGATTTTCATCCATCTGACCTCCAGCTGCAGTTTTAAGATGTGTTGGGGCAGAACTGACATACTTTCAGTAAAGCTGTGTAACTGAAGCCTCTGGAACTGCTAGGCACAGAGCAGTGTCACCATTTTTTGAGGAGCCCAGCTCTTGGAGAATTTTGTTCCACTGTGATGTGCATGACTTCTGAAGTAAGACTATGCAGTTACACAGGGAAGATACACTGGGGAGACCATGTTAAAAACACCTCACCTCTCCTTCTGTTCTTTCTGCTTCTTCTTCGTCTTGAGAGAATCATCTTTATGTTCCTGTTTTGAAAGATACATATTTTAACGAAAAAGGAACAGAGCATGTTGGTTAAGCAACCACCTGCACATAAAACATGCAGCAGCCTTTGCTTCACAGAGCAGCAGGCACTTAGAGCAAACTGGGAGACCTTCTGACAGAACAAGTGATGCAGCACATTACGGAGCCGCTGGCAGGAGTGCCCAGAGCCCTTCCTAACGCCTTATGAAAAGTACAGCCCACTCATGACCAACGTGCTGTCCTTGCCACGTGCAGAAGCAGAGGCTTCCTTCGTGGGCATGTGACAGATCCTAGAAAACGGACTTGCAACCAGGCAGATGTGTCCTGTCACCCATCTGAGGGCAGCTGTCAAATAACAGGGTTCAGCTGTGACTGGCCATGCACTGGATGCACTTTGAGCCACATGACAGAGGAGGAGAAGTACGGCCCTGGGAAAGAGGGTGGCAGGAAACTGGCTGATAGAGCAATTACTGGCCCCACCAGCCTGCTCCCACCTACATGAAAAGGCTCTTTGGCAAGGCAGAGAGTAGGCTTAGAGCCAGATGGGCTGTGGTAGAGGATGGATGCAACAGAAACCTCACCCTTGCTTTAAATAATGAGTAAGATCCTAGATGGAATTGTGCTGATAAAAAAGCAGTTGAAGATCCGGCTCTCTGTGGTTAGACAACGTGCAACAAACTTTAACTGGGGACCATTTTGTTTCCTCTTAAGAGGAAAGGATAAAAACAACCCTGCTGATTTTGTGTCATCAGTCTATCAGCCTGAAAGTGTGAGGCAGTGAAACCAACCACAACACAAGCCTAACTCTGTGCCTTCATACTGCACACAACCGGCTTTTACCAATGAGATTAATCCTGTGGGAGCCAGGAACCCAGTCCACAGGGAGCAGCAGGTGTCAAGCTCGGGCACTCCTCCTGCACCTGAGGCATTATCTGTCAGGCTCTTTGGCTGACTCCTACGTGCTGCCTTTTGATACAGAAAATTTCACACAAACCTTTTCCTTATCAGCATCCTTCGCTGCTTTTTTCTCTTTCATTTTCTCTTGGTAAATCCTGTAGTTCACATGTTCTTTTTTTGGGGGCTGCAACAAAGATTGGGAGGGATACCACTGATTAAATTTTCAAATCGGTTCAAAAATTATTCACACACTTGCACAGACAGTAATTTTCAGATGGCGGTGATGGCAAAACATTAGAAATGTTTATTTCCTTTTGGGTGAGAGGAATGGACTTAAGGGATGTAAGGTAGACAAATTGTATCGCTCTTGGTGAAGACAGTAGAGAGAGGCAATAATGCTTTGTTATCGGTCCTACAAGGTTTACACACACACACTGAGCTAGAAGAAAACTCCACTTCCTAAAAACACCTAAAATATTATTTTTCTATTTTACACTGGTTATGATAAACTAAAAACTTTTCTCCATCTTTAACTCACTGGGAGAATGAAGTTTTAAAAAGTGAGTCCCTCTCTCCAACTATTTTTTTTTTGAGTGGCCTGATTAAAAATTAGTAAATGTTGTTTTTCAGCCTTATCAGTCATATTTCATCTATACTACTTCTCTGATAATACAACCATACTAATTTTCCAATCATCTACAGAAAACAGACAAGACAGAATAGATGGTGTAAAAGTAAGGATGAAGTGAGAGAAGGGCCAAGGCAGGGGATCTTGTGTTTTAAAAGAATAATACCGAAACCCCTCATGTTCTTTACTGCTTTTCTGCACTGTAACAGCTGGGTGACCTTCAGCACAAACCAAGGGACAATTACCTTGGCTCCCAGCATGATAGCACGCTCCTGTTCCCAAATGCGTTGCTCCTGCTTCTTGTAGCCAGTGATTCCAAACTTGTGCACTTCCAGGCGAGCCTAGAACATTACAGAAAATAGCAATCATTCCATAATGTCTAACCTGTTGTAAAGTAATGCCTGGCAAAGTGCAGCAAAATCATGCTCCCAAAGAAATCCTGCCTAATACTGGAAATCGATGTGCTATAAAATAAAACTGAGTTCGGAGCTATACTGCAGAGCAGTTAATCACTGTCCAACTAATCTTTGGACGGTGAGGACTGTCGGGGGACAATATTTAATTCTCCTCATTTCACATAAAGTAACACATGGAATGGATTTCCTCCATGTAAAAACTGAGCACTTAACTAGTATGAAACATGGATGGGCAGATGGTGAAGTAGTTTGACTACACACACAGGCAGAGTTAACACTACACACTAATACCTTGGCAAAACCACTATTGAAACCATATCTTTTTTTAAATGAGTGATTAAATCCCCACTCTTCTTAGCAGTACAGAGCTTCATGCAGAATCTCCAGTGACAGATTCCATTGGACCATAGCACATCCCCAAGCAGAGATTAGGCATATAAAACAGCTTGCACAGATCTGTAAACAAATTAGTAGCTAAGGTGGCCAATGCTAGTTTTGCTCATGTAAGAACAGATGAGAATAAAAAGACAAATGGAAAAAAGCCATCTGTTGCTTCAAAACCAGATGCCAATACACCTTTTTTTTTCCTTCCCACATGAGATGCCAGAGATTTAACACCATGGGGCTGAAAGAGTTATGCTAAACATTATGGGAACTCAAGCAGCTTTACACAGCTAAAATACAGCGATCCCCCTCAAATTCTCATAGAAAGATCAGAAAGAAAGGCCACAGAGTTGTAACATGCCTCTCTCCACACGGAGCAGTTGACTGCTGCCAACCTGCTCCTCCTTTGGCACGGCATGTAGTCAGAATTACCTATTAGGAAATCCTCACCTACAAGAGATAGCCATTTCTGGAAGGGTTTCCCATCAGTCCCACCGTAGCTTTCTCAAGTATACGCATACACATAACTGTACATTAAACTAGTGACATTAGACTGGTCCTACTGACTTACCTTTTCAAAGTTAAATTCTTGTCTGACTACATCTTTCTCTTCATTTACTGTTTGGGTCTATAAACAAAACAAAACATTTCAAATTAATATGACAAGTAACACCAGTTTAAATGCTGATTAGGATATCTTTTTGAAGTCAGTTGTATGGAAGAATACACAGGTTTCCAGCAGTATTTTTTTCCAGCTTTATTACCTCGATCTATTAAAAGAGACAGTTTCAATGGCATTTTTCTAGATGAGTAAGAGAAAAACTGCCACATGTGAGCAATGCATCACTCATATTTCCATTTCCAAACCTGTACCAAACTGCTAAAGTAAGATAGGACATGAATTTTATGTTATTTTGTTTGAGACAGAGAGCGCAGTGGTAATAGTGCATGTACTCACAGCTGGGGCAACACGCAGAACAAGCTTAATTCCCAACTGCATGGACATATATTAGTGCCCACATCCAGCTTCACTAAGGTCAGAGAAACAGCTCCAAAGGCAGCACTGTCAGCAAATGGCAGAACCCACTTAGCACTGGCTGAAGAAAGTACTTGCTCAAAATGAGCTCAGTGAAAACTACATCTTTTCTACTCCACAGTTTACAAAGAGACCTTTCATCAGCAGTTCTCAGTTTGGAGGGGGACTCTCCAGGGGGAACAGACAGTATCCCAGAAAGAAAAAGAAGCACAGAATCCCCAGGGAGAGAGTTCCATGCTTGCTTGTTACAGGAGTGTCCCACATGGGACATTGTGGAGCAGTTACAAATCTCCCAGGGTTATTTTAGACTATCTGCTTTATGATTTCAGGGAGGATGTGCTGAGCCATCTCTGAGTGGAAGCTCGGCCCACTCCCAAGCATGCTGATGCAGGCAGGCAAACTGCCATCTGTTCAAGAGATTCCCCTGTTCACCTTCCCCTGTTTGCCCCCAAGGGTACAATCCACTCAGAGGAAGCAGGAGTACTACACAAGCATTAAAGCTGAACTGAAATATGTTTCATGCATTTCCTTTTCACTCTCCAGGACCTCAGGGCACAGTGAGTCACAGGCTCAGGCCTGAGGGTTATACCAGGGCTTCCCTCTGCATCCACCACAGCCAAACTTCTCTCAGCTCTGCAAAGGCTTCTATATAGAATTGCCATTTCAACCACAAATAAACCTGGTTATCTCTAGAGCATTTTGCTAACAAGCCTAACAGCAATCTTTTCAGGTAGAAAAACTTAAGCTGAAAGAAACAGAAGAAAATTTTTAGAGGAAAACATGCTGGAAAAAGCACAAAAGTTTATGGACTCAAACAATTGCTTGGTCAGTCTCTCGAAGTTCCCAATTCCAAGCAATCAAACCCCCAATATCAGTAAGTCTCCCTGAATTCAAGACAGGCACATGTTGGCCCATTAGAGCTTATTTTAGAATGGGTTTCTGATGTTATGACCATAAAGACAACTCAAGGAAAACAACCAGAGAAGCTATAAAATCTGGAGACCAATCCATCCCTCTGCTCAGCTTCCGGTCAAACATATCCAGACCTCCCTGTTGAAGCAATTCAGCTACAGTTTTTGGTAGTGCGAAGTGGTTTAGCAGCGACAAACCAAACCAGAGGACTGAGATCTAATGCTGTCATGCCTTCCCTCACTGACTACCCAACACTGATCCTCCAAGAAAAATGCTGCTTGTCAATGGCCCAGTGCTGCTGGGATGCCAGAGAAGAGAAGCAAGTTTTGGCACCTCACATCCACACCTACTGACAGGAATAGGGCAGCACACAAAACTCCTAGGCACTGAAGTAACCAAGAGGCTTTGCGTTCCATTTCATTCACTTCTTGCAATAACATCAGGCCTGTCAGCAAATCAATTTATCTGCTGGAATATGCCCATTTCAAATACAGGAGTCTTATCCAGAGGTCTTCTGAAATTGAAAAAAATGGTTTTCAAGTCCTGCCCACGCCCCTGCTGCACCCAGCAGCCCCAATGGAAATCAGCAGAACAGGATGCCATTGAGCTGAGCACGCGGATCGCCAAAGCATCCCGGCTATCCAAGCAGCTGTATCAGCAAGAGGGACAAACCCAGGCACGGCAGGGGGCTGGAACCGTGTCCAGGGAGCGCACCCTTCGGGAAGGGGCGGCTCGGAGGCAGAGGAGACTCCTCACCCTCCCGGCCCTACCTGTGCTCCGCCGGCGGGCGCTGCCGAGGGGCCATGCCGCTCCTTCCTCTTCCTCCCGCAGAACACCACGATCTCCACGGCGGGCGGGGCGGCGGCGGGCGGCGGGGCAGCGGCGGCGGCGCTCAACTCGGCCCGCAACTCCCCGAAGAAGCCGCGGGCCCCGCGCCGCCCGNGGCGGAGCTCGCAGGACCATGGCGACAGCGGCGGCGGCGGCGCCCGGCCGGGCGCGGCGAGGGGCGCCCATGTATTCGGTAGGCGGCAGCGGCAGCGGGAGCGGTGCCGCGGGGAAGGGGCTGCTCACCTCACCCACCTCACGAATCCCCGCGCCGCGGCGGTGCCGCTCACTCTGAAGCGGAATGACGGCGCTTGGCGCAATCTGCATTTCCACTCCTTATCCCCGGTTTGCGTCCCCGGGAAAGCGGGAACCGCGCTCCGGAGGGAAGGACGAGGCCTTTCCCGGGCCCCGGCAGGGACCGGACGTTTCCCCTCACCAGTTCACCTTCCCGCGCGCCCTTTTGTGCCTCGGCTGCTCCTTCCCTACCTGTCGTGCCAGTCGCGACAGCCAGAGCTCCCGATCCCGAGCGCCGCGTCTCCCCTCAGAGCTGCTGCGGAAGGCCCGGCGGGTTAGGGGAGCTGGGAATTGGCTCTTCCTTGCGGAGGCAGTATCCCGGAGCGGCTCTCTGGGGTCGCAGCTGTCCGGGCACCTGGCGCTCCGCAGGGCTTCAGCCGCCCAGAAACCTCTCCTGTCAGCGGCGGTGAACTCGGCGCTGGGAGATTGTCGTGGGGATGGAGTGGCCGAAGCGGGTTTTCCCGTGTTACATAGTGAAAATTACTTTATTGACCTTGTTTGTTTCCTGCAGCTCCTTTGCCAGCCTCAGACAAGGAGGTTTGGGTGTGGGGTGCTAAACCTCACCTCTCTGCAAGCATTTGGAGGAGGGGACTAGGGAGAGAGGGAAACAGCTCCTTGTTTCGGCAGAGATTCCTAAACTTCTCTTCTGTGTCTTGCTGGTATCCCAAGGGCATCGCGAGCACCATCGTTACATTACATATCCTAGTTAAATGGAAGCAGACGAGTTCCAGCCTCCTGCTGTTTTGCTTTCATACTTCACCACTGTCGCAGTAATAGTGCATGCCACTGAATTTCTGATGTCCAGGTTTCCAACAGTGTGTTTTCTAAGTGTGTTTTCTACCAGCTGGCAATTGAGGCTGGAACAATGGCTTGGCTGTAATGTGTAAAAAAGCCCAGTTACAAATCTGTAGTGGTTGGTAAAGCGTGTGGTTTGGCTCCCTCAGTGCTCCTGCAGAACAGGGCATGAAAATAACTATTGCTAGGGAGAGAAATCAGTTGCACATCAAGTCTGAAAACATCAGATCAGGAGCAGAGGCGGAGAGGTGATTTTTCAATGGGCCATGGCCTTTGCAAAGCTCTGCTCACCAGAGTTGCATTGAGAAGAGCAGTAGCAGCGTGGTGACTGCTGATGAGGCTGATAATGCCTGTGCTGAGTGCTGGGTTTCTTTGTCTGGGTTTCATGTAGTTGCAGATTGCAGGGTTTGAACTTTTGTAACTGACATAAACATTGCTTACATTTTCTGAGCAATGACTTGTCACATACTGATCTGAGTAGGTGATACTTAGAGGCAAATAATATTTTCTGCTACTATTCTGAGCTATCTTTTTTTGCCATTACAGAGCATAAGGGATTTATTTCTGTTTTATTTTTAATCAAGGGGGTTGATATAAGGTGTCAACAGCAACAGATGGCTAATAAAAACTATTTCCAGTCATCTCAACAGATCTTAGCTTACTCAGCTCTTGCAAAACACCAATCAGTTGAAAGCTGTGGAAGAAGACAGATTGAAAGCTGTAACACTAAACCGTACAGGAAAAGAACCCCTAAAAGTTTTACATTAATAGAGGTCTGGGTTTAATACCTGTAGAGGATTGATTTGAAAGTCCCTGGAGAGTTTGTTCTGCAGTTACTATGAGGTAATTCTCTAAACTGCAGTCGTGAAAAGAAGAGTTATACAATCTACTGAATGCAGTTATAGTAGAAGGATGGCCTCCAAATTTGCCTGTACTGTGTGGGTAAAAGAACTTGAAAAGGTCAAACATTATAGTAGGATCTGTGTCCTCCAACAAAACAAAATTGACTTTTAATACAGATGAAGCTTTGAAGGATTTTTTTGTTGTTCTTAAGTGGAGATATTCCTGATTTGATTTTTTTTGTTTTGTGCCACCAAATTACCTTGTGTGATTGAATGGACAGGAACTAAAGGTTTGCTCTCTACTAAATGTCAGCTGCTCTGATAGTGTTGCAGATGTGGCTGTACTCGCCCGGCAGTGAAACCTGACTCCCTCTCCCAAGGTTGAAAAGCCAGCTGCCACTGCTGGGCATTTTGCTTATCTGTTCCTGGTGTTCCCCTGTGTGTTTGCTGGCCAGGCTTTCCACTCAGCACCAGAAAAGGTCTCTGTAAGAGCTCGTGAAACATGTTTTATCCTTCATTATCAAATTGGTTCTGCACTGGTCGTATATAGAAAGAGGAGGCAGAATGAATGAAAAGGTTGCCAGTGCTACATTTCAAATGGTGCTGTCGAGGAAGACATAAACATTTTTATTTTTAGTATCTTCTAAGAAATATACTTGATCATAACTAATACTTTTATTTTTGTTTCACAGAGGCTTACTCCAGTTGTCTTACTTATCTGGTGGCTATTGCTGCTGTTTTGAAGTTTAGAGAAATACATTTTCAGTCTTGGGAAGACTATGGGGTCATTCATACAAACTGTAGTGATACAGGAGATAATAGGAGACATCTCTCTCTAGTGCAGGTGTCTACTGGCTCAAAGGGAAGAGTTTTATCTCTGAGTTTTCTGCAGCAGGATGGATCCACAATTAGTTTTTGATGTCCTGGTTATTTTTCCTCCTTAGCAGTGGTATTGGTTGCTCAGAGGCCGTGCTCTCTTTTTACCTATGTGTGCACCATATTGCATTCATGTAGGTGACAGTGAAGTGGTTTTTTCTTTTATTTGTTCCTGCCTGGTAATGTTTCATGTACCTTACATCCAAGCTTTGTGAAAGCCACAAGTCATGAAGACCCCAGATGCAACTTTAAGTAGCAGGGATTTTTTTCTGTGCATTGATGATTGCATTTATTTTATAATGTCAGTCATGGCATTGTCTTAATGAAGCTGTGAGAGTTGGAATCAACAGTCTCTTAATTAATACCTATTAATCATGGAGAGGCTGGAGGCAAGGCACTTCAGCTTTAAAAGCCCATGTGTTCTCTCAACTTCTTCTTGTTGGGTGGACTTAAGTAATGTGGCATAGGGTGATTTGGGGATCTTTGCAGTTGGGAAGGGTTAGGGTGGGGTTTTTTTGAGGGGTGGGGGTTGTTTGTTTATTTTTATTTTTAGTTTCTTTCTGGATCACTCTTCCAGGCAGGTAGTATTGGTTCCTGCAGTCATAGAATGTAGAATGCAGACATTATTGAAAGCTAAAAAGAAACCCCAAATGTTGCACAAGTATTGCATATCATTATTTTGGTGCTGTAACCAAGCAGATCACCAAATAGCTCAAGACAGTGTCTCATTCTTCATTTGTATGTTCCTAGCAGAAAGAGCTCACATCAAAGAAAAGAGATGAGTTTGAGGATATCTTGGAGGAAAGACGGTTGTCCAGTGACTTGAGATACGCGATGAAATGTTACACGCCGGTGATCTACAAGGGACTTTCACCTTGCAAGCCAAATGCTATCAAAAGTGCTGTTCTCCAGTCAGAGCAAGTTCAATATGTTATCAAGCAGGTGAGTCTGGACAATGTGCTCGAAGATGAGGTGGGCCGAACACAGCCAAGCTTTGTGTGGCAGCTGGGAAAAAGAGATTGTTGCTGACCTCCTTAAAATGATAATTGTAGTTTGGAAGATAGTCCAGTAAATAAATAACTCTTTTGGCAGGAAAAAAAAAATATGGGAGTTGCCATATAAACTGTCAGGTTCATGAAACAGTGTTTTGATTTTGCATATACAACACTTGACCATTAACTTATCCTGTGCTTGACTTCTTTTTTTTTTGTTTCTCCTCCTACTCCACTGTTCTCACCACAGAGCAACTCTGTGAAAGACATTAGCACTAGCACTCTCCTTCTTAGTAGACATTTTTGTACTTTGAGGGTGTCTTGTAGGAATTTTATAGGTTAGTAATGTATTTATGAACCAATCCTAAATGCCACTTTAACTAAAATGAGAGTTGTATTTCACAGATAATTCTTTGAATTAGAAACATTGTTTAAGATGTAACCATATTTTTGTTTTAACATGAAGGGCAGCTACTGCTTTATAATTAATAAAGTATTTTATGGTTAGGCCGGCTGATATTTTGCACTGTGTTTAAATGCCTGAAATAAATGTGTGTGTTAGTTAGCAGGGTAACTAATTTCAGTATCCATGAAAAATAATTCAAGCGTGTAGATATATCTAAGATGTTTTGGTTAGTCCTGAGTGACAGGCTACTGTAAATTTTTCTATTTATTTCTTTTGATGATTAGTGTTACCTATGATATATCAAAATCTGTTGTAATGTGACAAAGTAAACTATGTCACTCTACACCACGAAGTAGTTCTGTTTCCATTATGGATTGCTAAGTAGTATGAAAGCCAAAAAAAAATCTTTCAACTCTAGATACACTAAAAAATTTACTGAAAGAAAATACTTTACAGAGGATTTGACAGAAAGATGTTTGTGTGATGTTTTCTTCTGAAGTGCTTTTTTGATAGAAAATTATTTTGATGTATATTTTCTGGGCTGGCATCAATTGGTTGAAAGGAGTTAGCAGACCTGCCATTGCAGCCTGGTTACCAGCTTTGCACTAGAGATTACTGGAAGTACCTAACTGAGAATGTCTTGGGCACTGTGCCCAGCAGTCTATGATTAGGGTCCCTCCTGCCTGGGCAGGGTTTGCATAGCTTTACACAGGCGTACTAGAATTTGTTCTTGTGCCAAATTGTTGAGGTTACTAAAGTTCAATATGGGAAGTTAAGGTCATTTGATTGTTTTAGCTTCCTATATGTGATTGGTCTGGTTTTTTGATTTCTGCTTTTGGGAAGTGCTTAGTTCCATAATGGATTTGCACTTAAATCACACAAATGAACTGTATTGTAAGCCTTTTGCTGGTGAATGAGAACAAAATCTCTTCCTGGTGAATAACAAGAAGAATTTTTTGGCTTCCTAAACGAGATTGGTTTTCTCAGGCTTAAGTGGAAGCAGTTTTTGGCATCTTTAGGCGGCTAAAATAATCAGTTTAAACTACATGTGGAAATACTTAGGATGATGGGTAATGCGTTTAAGAAAACACAATTGAACTGGCAGATACGATAGTAAAGTATATGGAGGTCGATTGGAGGAGATGGATTTTCTCATATGTCACAAAATGGAAATAATCAGTAAGCAGCAGTGGCTTCCAAACAGAGCTGTGCTTTTTTGGAGGCTGCTTCTTCTGCCATTCCTTTTCTTTCCTCCTCTGTGTTGCGTAAAAGTTATTTTCCTTATTCCATAACAGTAAAAGGCTTAACTTTTCAATTAAATATTTCTAGAGTCAAAGTACCGAATCGGAGGGATGGCCATTATTTAAGTCTATTTCAGGAAACTTCAAAAGGGAATGTGCATGGCAACAGAAGAAAGATCATTGATATGCACAGTTGGTAGAGACAGTGCTTTGTATGCAATTCAGCTCTCCACTGCCAAAGTAATACATTACAAAGAAATAGAAGTGTGATAGGGCTTTGTAAACTCTAACCTAAATGCACTTAAAATATTTACGTTTTGACTGTCTCTGCAAACATAGGCTTCATTTTGCTATTCAAAGAAAAAGGCACAGAGCCTTCTTCAGACTGATAATACAGGAAATATTCTCTGAACTGAAATCTCCCCTGAATATGCTACAAGTTATAACATTCAGATGGTGTGTTTGGGGGGGAGGATTGTTGTACACCCTCCCCCCCGCCATTGACATCTGAGCTTACTTTGATTTTCAAGCAGCTTAAACTTGGTTTTGTCGCGTTGGCTGGCACCAAACAGCTTCTGTATGATTGGATCCACGCCTATCACATAAAAGAAAATTTTATGGATCGTTGTAGTAGTTCTCCCATAGTAGCTGTGGCACATGAGAATGGTGTGCATGGGCAAGGAGAAGATAACAACTTGTCACTGCTGTTTTGTTTCTCTTTAGTTGGCAAAAGAGATGGGAGAATCACCTGATATTATTCAAGAAGAAGCCACGGAAATCCTGGATGAGATGGGCCACCGTATGCAACTAGGAGCTGTCAGATTTTTTGCCTTCACTCTGAGCAAAATATTTAAACAGCTTTTCCAGAGAGTTTGTGTGAATGAAGAAGGAATGCAGAGAGTGAGTACTGGTGGGAGGGAAAAAGTTAAAATATTTTCATACCAGTCACTTGGACAAGAACTCTAATCTTCAAATAAAAAATATGAAAAATACCCTTTGAAAAAAAAAAAGGACAGCACTCACTTTTGTTTATTAGTGCATTTCTTAGTAAATGTGGGAGGAAAGACAGATGATATATAAGTATTTTAGAGGCAAACAGCTATCAGGATTTTTTATATATTTTCCAAATGCTTCCTATGGTAAGGAATATCATGTGCTTGTGATTCTGTTAGATCAGCCACTGAGAGAGTCTTTTCTATCTGATACTATAAAATAATAATGCATTTAGCTGAATTGAGGGTCAAAATGTAATATTACATGGCTGAGTGGACTGGCTGTTCTGCAAAATTCTCATACAACTAAGAGTGGTGAAATACTGTGCACCTCTGAGGCAGGAGATGCTTTAGGTTTGCCTCAGTTGTCCCCCTATTCCATTTCAGGATGTCACTGTTCTGGAGGGTGCACTGCATTCCCTGGAAGTCAGCAACGTCAGTCCTGACAGTCCCTATTTGGTTTCCCATCCCCATCAAAAGGGATTGGAATTAGGCTATCCCATAATGAGGTGCCCCTAGTTTTTGAGTCCTCTGATGCTTGTGAGCCTCAGGTTGCTACTCTGGAGACAACTGCTCCAAATTTCCTATGGGTTCCGTGCTGAAAGAGGTATTGATGTGTGGACAGAGAAACAACCCTCAAGCAAATGGGGTTTTGTTTGCCTTAAGCCCTGTGCAGGTCTATATTTGCAAATTTCAACAGTCAGTAAATATTGGGACAATATTGTTTGCACTGTTCTTTTTCAGTTGCAACATGCCATTCAGGAGCATCCCGTTGTGCTGCTGCCCAGCCACCGAAGCTACGTAGACTTTTTGATGCTGTCTTATTTGCTGTACACGTACGACTTGGCCTTGCCTGTCATTGCTGCAGGAATAGGCAAGTATGTTTTTAACAATGTTTTCAAGATTCAGAGAATTGGTAGCATTCTCTGGTAGCTGCAACTAGAAGTAGTTTTGTTTAACTTGTGCTCCAAGTATATTTGGTTAAATCCTTCTTGGATGAGGTGCTTACAATGTCTGAAAGCTTCTCATTGGTGCTTAGTCCTGTCACAGGTGAATTTTTTTCATAACAAGTTCACCCAGAAGTACTCCATCTGTAGACCTGAGGCTGGGGCAAATACAAGGGTGGTGAATAAGACTTTTATTTGCATTTATAGCCTGGGAACAGGCAAAAACTTGCCCAGGTCCTACTGTGGATGCAGAACTAGCTAGATACAAAGTACGAGCCACCTCATGCTTGTTTCTGTCTTCTGATTTCTTTGAAGCATTGGCAGAACTTTGTGACATGCTGAGAACAGAGCTGGGTGGGAAGTGATATGTCATATCAGAGGTCAGGATTTTGGACATACTTAGTTGTAAAGCATATGAAGCCAGTATATTTGTGGGAAACAGTTCTTGAGGGCTTGAACAGTAAATGTCTTCCAAGTTAATGTGCTTTTAGATAATCTGGATGCTGTCAGCATTTAACTTAGAAACCTGATTTTGGAAGTCTTGGGTATAAAACAGGTCTTCTAAGCAGGCAGAAAACCACCTCAGGTCCGGTGCAGCACTGTAATATGCACAGATAAGCTAGCAGAGATCTTGGAACCTACTGCTTGACTGTAGTCTGCTTTTCCAATCAAGGAGTTAGGAAGACTAATAGAAGCTGTGAGAATGTGCTTGCTGTGGAAGATGAGATTTCCCTGGTCTTTGAGTTTGCGTCAGGATGATGCAGGTTAGATTCGAGTTGATGTTTCACAGCTGCCTTGATCAAGGTATTGGAGTTTGCCTGTTGTGTATCGGTCAGAATCTGCTCACATGCTGTTAGAGATATTGGTGTAATCCTTTGCTGACTTGGATTAGAGTATTTTTGAGTTTTGGACCTCAAAATAGCATCTTAAGATACTATTAGTTTAGCTTACAAGGATTTTTTTAATGATTAACATTTTTGAGTGGTTTGGGTGCTTCAGGGTCAAAGTTCTCCTAAAGAATTAGGGGCTCGTAGCTTGATGCTGCCTGAATGTGTGTATTATTTTAAATTCCTGTCGAGAAAATACAGTTCTCTATGGCTGTAATTGTATTTACTGCATATCATGTTAGAGGTTCACAAGATGTGGTTTACAAACTCACTGTCAAAGCAGCACTTGTGCTGAGTGGACTCTCCTGATACAGATGATAAGCGCCTTTGCTTTGTTAGTTATCTCTTGGCTTCAAGCATACAGATATGTGGGGATTAGCTAAAGGAAGGTAAACAGTTGCCAGTAACTCTCTAGTACATCCTCACACAGTACATTAGCAGGAATCTAGCTGGTGCTGGAATGATGTTTCTGACACCTTCAGGGCAGTCACTGTCAGCATTGCGACTCGAAATGTGAGTTTATTTTACTGAGTGAATATCTGTTCTCCAGTGTTTCATGGATTGAGGTGGCAAGGAGGTTGGAGTGGCACATTGCCAGCTGATGTGTAGACTTGTTTTAAATGCTTCCATAAGAAATTTGTTAATGTTAAGTGTTTTTCCCTGCTTTTGACAAGTTAAGCATTGACTGTCATTGCTTAAAACTAAAAAACTATAAAATAATTTTAGCTGGTTTGGTGTACATCCTCCAGAATAATGAGACAGGATCATAGATGGTCTAATACTGTTTAATTGGCTGCTTGATTTCTGTGTCTTCTGGGATACATTCAGTAGTAACTTCTTTTTTTCTAAAGATGAGTGAGACAATGTACTTCAGGAACTTAGTGTTTGTCATGGTTGAACTCTGGCCATCTAAATTGTGAAAATAAATTGCTCTAAGTGAATGCCGCTTTAAAAAAATTGAAAGCATATTATAATATGCCATTCTTGTCTGTATAGGTCTTGCTAGACTATCTGAAAGCAAATCAATTTATTGGCAACAATGGAATCCTTGAAAGAGATCTTCTGTATTCTGGTAGTCAGCGTGCTAGAGAACGTGGTTGATTCTGCTGGCTGATATTAATCAATAAATTTTGTGTGTTTTTTTTTTTCTTTGATTGTTTTTCAGATTTCCTAGGAATGAAAATAGTTGGTGAGCTGCTACGAAGGGCAGGTGCCTTTTTTATGCGACGTTCCTTCGGTGGGAACAGACTCTACTGGGCAGTGTTTGCTGAATATGTAAAAACGATGTTAAGGGTAAATAACTTGCTGAACTCTCAAAATGTATACTTAAGAAATACTCTGTTGGAACAATTAATATGAAATATGCAGGATGTTGTGGCTGTGTGATTGAAAGTCTTCATGGTGACCTGATTAGGTGCTTTTTACCTCAGATTTGCTGTAGGTGAAGACCATGTGTGCACTCTGTTATTATTATAGAGTTCAGTAAGTGATAAACAAATTACAGCTCATCAGTTGCTTTGGATTGTGTGCCCATATCTCATGACAGACACAATAATTTCATTAATTAAACTGTATGGTGTGGCAAATACAATAGATGAATGTAGGCTTACAGATGACTGAAGTTAGATATATGTGTCTTTCATTAAAAAAAAACTTACTTACATTTGAAGTACTTAAAGCAATTTGTGGGTAATAAAGAAGAAATGTTTTTTCTGACTAGCTTTTTGTTTGTTTGTTTCTTTACTTTTGAAGAGTGGCTATGCCCCAATTGAATTTTTCCTTGAGGGGACTAGAAGTCGCACTGCCAAGACTCTGACTCCAAAATTTGGTATGTTTATTTAAGATTTGGAACTTTTAATATTATTAGTGTTTTCATTAGTGGCTATGTGCTTTTTAAGTTCTTTGAATAGAAAGGGATGTTAAAGTAGAGGGAAAATGGAGAAGTCTGTCAGTGTACTGGAAAACACAATGGCTGGGTTCCAAGGCCATACAAAGAACAGCTATACATTTTGCTTGCACTCTACTGCTTTTGCTCCGTTTGCCCCATTGTGTACTAAATTCAACAACTCTTCACCCTTTCTTCCTAGACAATAGGCATCCCCTGGCCAGCAGAGAAATATTGTAGTTCTCACTGTAAAAGTAATGGGGAATCTTTAGAAGGAAGATTGTGTGCGAGCACAGAACAGTCCTGCTGAAAAGAGCACAAATAGTTGTCCAAGAGCATTGCTTCTATTTACTTTCTGTTTTAAGACTTGGACAATGTCTTTTGCTTCTGCTTGCTTGAAGAGAGAACAGGCACAATGCAAACATATTAGCAGTTTCTAAAATGCAAAAATATCCTTTTCAAAGTTAAATTGCAGTTGCTTTTCCCTCTTTGAAAAAGACATGTGATTCATGTTTTTTTTCCCAACTGACAGGTCTTCTCAGCATTGTGATGGAACCCTTTTTAAAACGTGAAGTCTTTGACACATACCTTGTTCCCATTAGCATCAGCTATGAGAGGATATTAGAAGAATCTCTCTATGCCTATGAACTCCTAGGAGTCCCAAAGCCCAAAGAATCTACATCTGTATGTAAAATCCTTAAGAACAGAAGTGGATGTATACATACCCTGTAGCACCAGAATTTAAGTTTTCCTCTTCCCGTTTTCATAGGGGTTGTTAAAGGCCAGAAGAATCCTCAGTGACAATTTTGGTACCATACACATCTACGTTGGCCAGCCAGTATCCCTTAGAACCTTGGCCTCTGGGAGGATCAATCGGTGCCCGTACAATTTAGTTCCCAGGTACCACATCTTTCCATGGTGTATGCACAGGAAAAACATTTGTTTAGTCTACACCTAAGTGAACTAACTAAGATGTTCTCTTATACTTTGTTTTCATCTTCTCTTACCTCCCTCCATCTGACTGTTCAAACTGCTGAACCTGTTTGGCCTGAGCAGAGGCTTATTGTGCTTGTGACTGGGTGTTTCTGAAATGAATTGTTACTTGTGTGGCTTTGCCCTGTGTTGAGAAGAAGCCACTTTAAAATTTAATGGTAATGCATGAACCGGGTAGAGCTCTGTTTTCTGAGAATGTGGTGCTTTTCCCACTTAAAACTTTCACCTTTCTCTCACTTCTTGCATTATTCCTGCAAGCTGTTAAGTGATCAGGGAGCTGTAGCTGTGACTGGATTGTGTGGCTTTTGCAATTTGTTGTGTAAAACCATGTTTTTGAATTTTGTTTGAAGATAGCAAATGTACAGCATCAATACAGAGATCTGTGCTTCAGGTACTGTCATGCAGCTACTGATGTTTTGCTCTATACTTGTTTTACATAGCACATAGAAATCACTCTCCAGGTGTTAGGTGCTGTAAAGTTATGGGTCTGGGAGAAATATGGAAGAAATAAAGAGGGGGCTGATTTATATTCCACTTTTTGAGCTCTTTACCTTAAATTGCATTGTTTTTTTCAGGCATCTTCCCCAGAAGCCATCTGAGGATATCCAAGAATTTGTCAGTGACGTAGCTTATAAAATGGAGCTCCTGCAAATAGAAAACATGGTTTTGAGTCCATGGGTGCTAGTTGCTGCTGTCCTGCTCCAGAATTTGCCAGCCATGGAATTTGAACTTCTAATGGAAAAGACTCTATGGCTTAAAGGCTTAACACAGACTTTTGGAGGATTCATTGAATGGCCTGGTATGAAGAGAAAGTGTTATTTCTGTTCCTCTTGTTGCATATGAAGGATAAATTACGTTTCTATGGAAGCAATGTATGGTAACAGCTTTACAGAATTCTTAGAGATATAAATGGATTTTAGGATATGCTAAAAATTGTGCTGAAACCTGACAGGTTTTGACTTAACCTGTTGAAGATAATACTTTGAAAAACAGTTAGGTGGAAACAGAACAGATGTTTTACTGTTGTATCATGCAGTGTGGCATAAGAGGGAAATTATAAGGTACTTTTATTAGAGTATTGGGGTTTGTCTAATGTCTGTCTTTCTGAACTCTCTGTAAGCCACAGGCAGTTGCCTGATCTGCAGCAGTTAATTCCATGTAATGCTACATTTCCTGCTTGGTACTGACTATAGTATGAGTTGTTACTGGTGCAAAGAACTAGCAGAAACAAATGGGTGGGAGGAAATCAAAACTCTCAGTTGTTTGTTTATTTTTAAATTTCACTTTATCTCCAGAAACAATGATGACTTTTGGAGGGAAGGCTTCTTTGGTGTTTTTANTGTATATATTAGCTGCTGGAAGGTTGATTGTGCTTTCAAACTTTCTGTTTTAAATTTCTCTCTGTGGGCCAGAGTGACACAGGCAATTAATTTTAGAGCCTCAGGATGTAAGTGGTAAAGCTAGCAAAGAACAGTATTAGGTAAATATACTTGCATTACACTTCTGCTGTAGGTAGACTTAAACCAAGGATCTTTGTTTTCGTAGTCCTGTGTATAATCAAGGATCCCTCTCACTAGTACAGTAAAGAAATTGGAGCAGGCTACTGGTATAAAAGAACTCTCTCACCTCTGGAAGAAAAACACTTCTTTCAGGGATCGGCACTACAGGGAATGCAGGCAAGGTCTGCTTCTGCCAGACTGGTAAAAGCAAGAATTTCATGGCAATATTTAAACAACATTTAGAATCTTACTACTC
Organism: Aleadryas rufinucha; assembly: GCA_013397815.1. NCBI lineage: Eukaryota > Metazoa > Chordata > Aves > Passeriformes > Aleadryas > Aleadryas rufinucha. The sequence continues at coordinate 258,572 of VZTH01012104.1, forward strand.
AGTAAACTGAAAAACATACCACATTGAGATTTGCTTATTTATTTTGTTTATTTTCTTAGCAACAGTGACTAAGCATTTGCTTTAGTAGAGTTGTGATGTAGTCAGGGAATAGCAAATAGGTGTGGTAATGAAATGGAGGAATGACAACAGCTGAGCGGATTTTTTTGGAGTGTGCTGGCTGTGCTCGAGGCATCAGTTGCATAGAAACTGGGTTTGTTGTTTTGGTTTGGATTGTCAATTTGAAAGAATAAATACATTTTAAAGGCCAGTTTGCTGATGCCAGCAACTGTGTGTACCCTCTCCATTCTTTGGTCTCCGAACAGCTGGTTGTTTCTGCCTTTGTCATGCTGCTTCGTTGTTACAGGCAGAACATTTGCTTGGCCGTTAGAAATTTTATATTCAAAACAGGAACTGTAAAATTACTTGCTCAGACTTCTGCTTCCTATTGCACTGAGAAATTTGGGAGCTTTAGCAAAATGGGAACAAAGTAGGCTTAAGGAGGAAGTAAGATGCAAGAAGACTCTCTATGAAATCTGTGTTAAAGGAAAAGAATATGGTGTGTTTTTTCTCTCAGAGGCTATATTGATTTGATATGCTCGTGGTGTTGTGAACATGTAAAGTGTATTTTAGCATTCAATATGAAATTTTTATTTCTTGCCCGTCAAATTGATTCCAGTTTGATGCAGGGAGTGTTTCTCATTGAGTAGGTATGTTATGTAACAATATTTATGTTAAGAATTTTTATAAATTTAATTTGGGTTGAGGCCTTGCTTGTGTATGAGAGTTGATGAAAAAGTTTATAAAGACCTGTACCTCTGATTCAAAACTTGTAGTGTCAGAAATGTTTAAGCAGAAGTATAGTCTCCATTCCCTTACTAATGAATGTATCCATCAAACAGATCTATCCTTTTTATATTTGGAGGCTCAGAATACTTGTTCCAGAGACAAAGGAAGTATTTGTAGTTGTTAGTAAGTGGAAGAATTCGAAGTGTTTTAATTATAGAAATGTCTGAAATTTGTTCTCTCCATGTCATACTATGCCTAGTTTGCCAATTCCTGGTATGGATTATATTGGAACATCTCTGTAACTGAATGTTTGGTATAGTGTCTGAAATAACTGGTGCATTTTAGGCTGTTTCAACAGAGTTATACTCCTTCTTGCAGCTTCCTGAGTGTTACATTTTCCTCCTAGAAAACCTGTGTGCCAAAAAAGCAGTTCTGTCTGGGCTCACCCTGCATTCCAACATTGCTCGCCTTGTCGATGGCCACGTGGTCCTAAACGACAAGGGAGTGGAAGATGGAGCCGTAGGGGAGATCGTCTTCAGGCGTGCACTGGCCGTGCTCATGTGCGCCACATACAGGAACCAGCTGCTGAACGTCTTCGTGCGCCCGGCCCTGGTGGCAATCGCCTTGCAGATGACACCCAGCTTCAGAAAAGGTACACTGGGTCTCTGAGAAGCTGCTGGCTTTGCTCCTTGTGCCATCACCTGGGAGAGGAGCACAAGGTTCCTGTGACTGCTAGCGGGAGCTGTCTGAGGCTGTTACACTTGGGATAAGGTGGATGTGTTGCGTGGGCATGGGGATGTTTTGCTTGCCTTTTTCTGTTTGTTTACCCTTTGATCCTTTTGTGGGATTTGATTGTGGCATATAATGCATGTTCTGAGAAGCTACAAGCCCCTGCTCTTTTCTTAACAGTTGAATGAAGTGCTTTGAGTACTTGCTGTTCTGTTGTGGTTTCTGCCATTGTGTGTATGTTTTTAATGTCAAGTCCATATCTTATTTGAAGCAGGTACTCTCTCAAATAAGTAAATGGCTTTTCACTTGCATTTACAATGTTTTTTTCAGAGGAAGTCTATAGCTGCTTCAGCTTCTTGAGAGATGTTTTTTCTGATGAATTCATCTTTTTTCCTGGCATTTCATTGAAGGTAAAAACATTCTTTATACAAAACTACTGATAGTAAGGCAGCCAGCTAAAATAGCATCTGATTCCAGGGCTCTGCCAAACAAGGGCTATGTAATAAACACCTACAGTGATATCACCTCGATCTGTAAGTGGGAGGGAGAACTTAAAAGGGGGTCATGTAGTTGGTTGCAAAATATTGTGTGAATCCACAAGGTTGCATATTCAAAAAAACCCCTAAAAATCCTGAAACTGCCCAATTCTGAACTATTAAAATGAACTGTAGCACAAGTTTGGTGTTTTTGCATAAAGCTATCAGCGTTCCAGCACAGATCTGAAAATATATGTTAAAACAGTCTTTTAAATGAAATGTAAATGCTGTCAGGGATGCAGCCTGTGAAGGTTTTTGAAGTGAGAGCTTTTCTAAAGGCATAATAGTTTCCCTCCTAGAGTCTTACGGAAGCTTTAGTTGCATTCTTTTTTGCTTGAAAACAGTTTCCCCTCGTTTTACCTCCTGCCTCATGCAGCCATCAGTCAGACAAAGCCAGTACTATTCCTGCATACTGCTTTATTCCAGGGCTTAGTGTGCCTGCGTGCACCCCTAGCACAGCTGGATACGGGCAGGCTGGGGAAACTGTAGGCAGCACTTGGCGCTCTGCAGGACTTGCTCTATCAGTTTGCAAACAAACCTGCTGGGTCAGAGCTGGCTCTGGTCCAGCCTGCTTGAAATTGCAGGTGAAAACAAGTTTATCAATAAAAAAATTGGTTCAACCTCACACACAACATAAATTGGTATGTGTAGTTTTATATTTGGATTTTAAACTGATTACATGTGATTTTTATCAATGCTAAGGCCAAATATAGGATGGTGATAGTTGTAATCTTTCCTGCATTAAAAAACAGAGAAGTATAATTTTCACAAGAATATTCAAGACTTGCAAATATTTTAAAATCTCATAGATTTTTATATAGAAGAGAATTGGGCCTTTTTTAAAGGCTGATTGGCACTGTTAAGTTTTATTTGTTAGCAATTGTTGGCCTTTTGCAGCTTTTTTGAAATAGCAGAAAGTAGCAGGGAGCAGGAAGGTGGCTGGCAATGACTGACTTTGCTGGAGTCAGATGAAAGAGTTGCTGTGATATTAAGGGATCTTTTACCCACCCACTCACCCCTTTATTCATTCATGTGTCTGTCATGTCCGTGTCCCATCCCCGTGTGTTATCTGTCCCCCTTTTGCCTGTATTGGCAGTAAAATGGTTTTGTCATTGACATTTCCATAATTTGTAACTTTCTGGTCATTTTTTCTCTTTGATAGAGGGCAGGTCAGTGAACTGTATTATCATTTATTGCAAACAGTGGACATGAGATAAAGGCAAACCCTTACTTCAAAAATAGACAAATAAATAAAAAACACCCACAGAAAAAAACCCTAAACTGGACAACCTGACCCTATTTTGACAAAATCCTGAGGCAGCTCAGGCTGGCTGTTGCAGTAGCAGCTGGGCCAGTTTCTTTGTGCAAGGGCTGTTGTGCATTGAGGTGCTTCTGTGTTTAAGAACATGTTCCCACTGCCTTTTTATAGGGTATTTCTGTGAGATAGGAAAATTTTGGTTTGAGTCTCTTGAGAACTGAGTGCAGAAATGGAAGTGGTGCCCTGTTTGGTGGTTTCTGTTGTTGATTTTGTGGGAAATGCTAGCTGCACTTCCTGTAAATGTTAGACTTTCAGTTATGCATCTCTCTCCCAGGATTTTGAGGAAGGATGTTTTCTACTCACAAAATGTGATGCCATTCAAACGAGTCAACAGGAGATTTACCCTACTGACAAAGGAAGTGGTACAGTGTCTTTCTTGTCAGCTATGTTCAGACCTTTCGTGGAAGGTTATCAGGTATGTTGTCCTTCAGAAAATGACTTTTTTTTCCTGTGTTTTTTAGGGAAACTAAGAGAGCTGTGATATTTCTGCCATGTAAATAGTGACTGTTTTCACAGCTGGGAACTGCAAGAGTTAAGAAATAGCAGTAATAAATCTTAAACACCACCCTCCCCCCAGGATCTCAATTTTAGCTTTTGGCTCAGACTTGTCCAATTTACTAAGGCAGTAACTACCATGTAATGTGATGGCTCATTGTGGATTTATAAGATTGACAGGGAGTGTGCTGGTACCAGGTTCATTGTTCTTTTTTATGAGGAGCTCTTGCTTAATTCATTTTATGTGGGCTGTCCTGCCAGGTGTGGAAATGAGTTTGCATATCCTATCTGATAGCTTTTAAGAGAGTTATGAATTCCATCCATATCTCTTTAAATTCTCCTGGTTTTTCCAAGGTTTTAATAAGATTAAACAATTTCATTCCTGTAGTAAGCAATGTATACAAACGCAGAATGCTAAAATCTCAGGAAAGTCAGCATAAAGTTGGTGAGACTGTAGATGATTAACACAGGGGAGTCTAATTAGTGATCTGATGTGTGAGGTGGGTGGAACTGTACTGATGTGCCCATTTTTTCTCATCGTTAGAACAGGTATTGCTTTTTAAAAAAGAAACTGTTTTTGATTGTAAGAACAAGAATGTAAAATTAATGTCCATGGTAGCTATTGTAGAAATACTGAGTCTTATTTTAATAGTGGGATTCTCTTACCTGTAAAACAGTAATAAAACTTTCAGATGCCCTGTGCAATGATACCTTTTGAGTTCCTCTCCTGTGCTTTTCAAAGTGGAATAGTATTACTTACTTACAAGGACACATCTGTTTATAATTCATTATAAGCTGACACTCAAAAAGAAAGGAATGCTCATTTTCTTTAAAATGTTAGTTAATTTTCAGATACCTCTCGAAGGAAATGAAAGAAGCATTTACTGAGAAGCAGTTTATACCTGGAGTCCGCAACTTTGTTTTTCAACTTCTCGAGAAGGGTGTGTACAGCTGTTATGCAATGTCATTGTACAAGCGTAGCCTGTTAATTGAAAATTATAAAAATTTTAATTGTGTTTCTGCTTTCTCCATAGGGAGTACACAGTGTTATGAAGCGCTGTCTTCTGACATGCAGAAAAATGCCTTATCAGCTCTTGTGCAACTGGGTGCAGTGAAGAAGAAGAAAATGTAAGTAACGTTAGATTTTTGGTGTATAGAAATCTGTGTGCAGTCTTAGAGGCAATTCTTAATATCTGAGCTCCTAGTATGAAGCAGAACAGCAGAATCCCAACTGCCTGAGCAGCAGAGGTTGACCGGATTTACTGGAGTCTTGGAGAAGACCCAGTAGTTTCTTTCTGTATGTGATGTAGAAGTGGAATGGCACACCCTTATAGTGGGAAGACTCCAGTGGGACCCAGCAACAACATTCATTAACTCACTAGTAGGCTGTTCTGACTCCCTTTACCTTTTGGTTTTCAACTTTCGTCCTGAGGCTCTGATTGCAGAAAGAACAGCACTGCTTATTTGTAATAGAAACTCTGTATGCTATAGCAAGCCTTATTAGGCTGTGTAAGCAATAATCAGGAATACTGCAGGTTTTGGGGGAGTTCAGCACTGAACTCATCTCAAAGCAATTTTACTGAAAGCTTAATCATTTGAGTCTTGTAACACAGTTCGTGGTTTATAGGCCTAAGATTAAAACCCACCTGTTGCTGTATTATGCATTATTCTGTTATCAAATGAATTTGTGTTGTGGTGCTTCTTACTGTATTTAAAAATATGGCCATGGAAATCCCCAATACAACACGTCCCTGCAGTGTCTTGAGTGTTTCACAGAACATAGGTGGCAGCTGATGACCTGAGCCATTTCCTTATGCCTCTGTTCAGTAAATGAATAGGTTAAGATAGATGTCTATAGCTAAATTCCCCTTTCAAGTAAAAGGAATCGAGCGCAACAGAATTTGGGTACTGTAAACAAGAGGAAAGATAAAGAAGCCATGACTGTTCTTCAGTAGAAGTCTGACGTTCTTAAATTTAATATGCATGCTGGTAGGATGAAAAATACTATGTAATTATGAAGATGTTTTAGTTCAGATTATTTGTGCAGAAATGACTGGAATAAGAAATATTTGTTGAATAAACTTTTTTTTTGTAATTGTAGGCCCAATGGATTCACTTACAGTGTAAATCAAGAGGCTGTTAGTAAAATCCTGGACATGTTTGGTAAGTGTTCTCTAACTGATTTGAAGAGTTACTTCAAATACTTAAGTTACTTAAGCTTCTCAAGTTATAAATTACTTTGGACAATGCACATATGTTAGATGTAGTGCTTTTTCCCTAGTAGTTCCATAGATTTAACTGTATAAAAATCTTAGTAATATTTTTTTACAATACTGCTTCTGGTGTCATTAGCTGCAGCTTTCAATTTCCCTTCTTTATTTCACACACTGTGCAACCCAGTGACCGAGGGCAATAAAGTAAGAAGTTGTTTATTGACATGGCGTTTACAGCATGTTGATCAGAAGTGTTTAATATGAGTTTTTTTGTCAGATGCTCGGATACCTGTACAGAAACCTGTGGCTGCACGACTCTAAATGGTCCCTGATGCTGTGAGTGGATGTAAGCTCCTGCTGAGAACATGGACCACTGTCCCACTGGAGCAGGGATGGGAAGAGGATGAGATTCCCCTCTTGCCCAGCCAGCCTGCAAGCATGGGAGGCACAGAAGAGTTTCTTCAGCTGGACAGCTCTCCATTGCCACTTAGGAAATGCTGCTGAGGAGCTTAGAGGTGTATGTGCATCCTCACTGTGTTTTGTTTTTAAAACAAATTAAACATTGTCTTTTTTTAAAATAAATATTTAAAGAAATGTGCACAGTAATGACTACCTAAATACATTTTTCTAGACTTGTAACAAGGAATGTGATTGGATTCAAATATTTCACGGATGTGAAAATATAACAGGGAATTAAAAGACTTGCTATTAAAATTAATATTTAGAAGAAAACGTTGCTGGCTGGCTAAATGCAAGGCAAGGTCCTCATGAATGAAGAGCACAAATCAAACCGTGGGCAATAACCAGAATTGATAAATGTGTTGGGTTTTGTGTTTCGGTATTTTTTGTTTGGGTTGGTTTTGGTTTTGTTCGTTTGTTTGGTTTTTTTTTAAAGGCAGCTTGGCATTATTTTAATTACTTAATGAATGTTATATTTAAATATTGAATTAAAGCAGCGTCGTTAATGTGTGTTTCATCTCTTTCCCCCGTCTCACCGCTAAGTGCGGTGTCCGTTCAGGCGGCAGCGCTCTGCCCTCGTCTTCGACGGTTTTTCTTTTTCCCAGTCCTCTCCCCGCTGCCGCGTTACAACAGCGACGCCGGGATGGGGGCGGAGCTGGGCCCGGAACGGGGCTGGGAGCCGGGGCGGAGCCACCCGGGCCGGG
>VZTH01012104.1:265883-399942 GCA_013397815.1 Aleadryas rufinucha
TACTGCGGGCCCGAGCACCAGGCGCTGGACTGGCGGCGCGGGCACCGCCGCTCCTGCGGGCAGCACGCCGCCGGAGGTGGGTCCGCGGCGATCAGGGACCTCGGAGGCGGGGGGAACTCGACACGCGTGCCAGCCTGTGGTTAATACTGCACCGAGCTGCCGAGCTGCAGGTTTTGAGTTCTTAAATGCTGCTGCTAGCACTGTTTGGTCTGCCTTCCACATCCCTTGGATTTACAGAGGTTCAAAGCAACATGACGCCTGTTGCAGTTTTCCAGTAGTCCTTAATGTAATGGTGTTTCTTACCTTCAGGTCAGATCTAGTAGTGATGTAAAACGTTCTTGCTCATGCAGTGTTTCTGCTGTGTTGTTTGCTGTGTAGCTTTTGGGGAGAAGGACGTGAAATACGAGATGACATTGTGAAGTGGTATATGTCTTCTGTTTTCTAGATGACGCGGCAGATGCAATTCCAGAGCATAACGAATTCCTTTTTCCAGAATATGAAATTTTGATAGAACCTGAGGAACCAGAATTTCCTGCTGACAGCACTGATGATGAACAAGGAGCTACAAATACATCAAAGGATGCAAAAGAACAAGAGGAACTTGGAGCTGCAGCCATTGCAGGTTAGAAATAAAATTCTGCCTATAATTTTTCCCAGTGATGCCTGGTATCACGTCTTTAAAATATAAAATACTGTGATTTTTAAGTGTTCATTGTAAACTACTGGTGAAAAAAGGCTAAATCTGCAGTCATTTTTGATGCAAGTTTGTTGTAGACATCTGTATTGGGTCTGACTGAGATAGAGTTCACAGCTGCCTTATCTCACCCTGCTGGGTTTTTTTCCTCCATCCTATTCTCTCCCCTGTCCCACTGGGAAAGGGAGTGATAGAACGACTGAGTGGGCACCTGACACCCAGTCAGGGTCAACCCACAACAGCATCCCATAATTTACCATGAGAGACTTAATAAGCTCCGACCGCCGGAGCTGTTGAAGCAGCTGTTGCTGCAGATAGCTTGGAGTTGCAGTGTGTCCCTGTGTGCTTCCAATAGGTAAGGAACAACTCAAGTGAGAAAGACAGGACCCTGAGCACCTGCTGCTGGATGCTGTTGGAATCAGGAAATTGTTAGATGGTCTTGGCTTGACTTAGTTCATTTTGTCTTAATTTATGGAATATAAAATGTCCTTGTCTGTGCTAGAAGAAAACTGGTTTGAGGGTATTTTAACTGACTTTGAATTAAGCAGTTGAAGTGCAGGCTCCTTCCTCCCCTGTCCCCCTAAATTCATGATGGGTTTGCAGCGACCACACTGGGTTTGAAGATATCCAGGGTGGAGAGTTTGTGTCAGGGAAGGATGCTGGGTTCCTGGGAGTCCCTTGCTGTGGTCCAAAGCTGTCTCAAGAGTGTTTAGTGCCCCCAGTTGATGTGGGTGTTGGAGTGTAACAGATACACTCTTCAGCGCTAAAAACTGAAGTCTGGCACACGCGCAGCACGTGGGACCTTTTTCAAATGTTGTATCCTGAAAGGTTCTGTGGTCTCAGTGATACCTGCTGGGAGCCATAAACTTTGGTAGATTAAAACTCCTTACCTTTCCAGTATTCCAGTACTGACATCTGTGTTTAAAATGAAACTAAAACTAGTAAATGGGCCTGTGTGTGACCGAATTTTAACATGCCATGAAAAGAAAGAAAAACTTAGATTTATGCCAGGAATGACTTACGAAGCAAAATGAACTTACACGTGCTAATACCGTTTCTAATTTTTTACTGTCTTGTATTAGCCTGTAACTTTTACTGTTCTTTTTTGTTGCTTAGATGATGCACTTCAGTCCTTAGATGAAGAGACATTGGAAGCAATGGCAAAACATGAGACTGAAGAAGAAAAGATCTTCCGAATGTTTAAAGAACAAGTAGCTGCTGAACCAGAGCAGGTCAGAAGATGGGGTGGCCTTAGAACTTAGCGGTTCTGGCCCAGCATCCTGCTGCACCTGCAACATGTTTCACTGCCTTTTGTACCTAGTTAGAAAAGGGGATGCTTCCTCATCCTCCACACACTCAACCAACACACCCTCATCTTCCTTATGTGCTGAATTTAATTCATGATAAAGTAAGAGTTTAGCACCTGCTCATCCATCTTAAACAGGTGTTGGTCAGGATGAGATGGCACAAGGGTGCTGAAGCTCCCACAGTGTGGGTAGGACTCGCCATCCTGCCATGTGGTTCTAACCAAAAGGGAGCCCACTGCACTCTTCCCCAGCCTGTGGCCCTGTTGGCTGTCCTTCTCAGCACAACAAAAACTGCAGAGAGCTCTGTCATTGTCACCAGCTGCGGTGGGGGGGTGGTCTGCTTCTTTTAAGGTTGAAGAAATAGTGATGGCTTTAAATTTTCACTATTTAAAACAAATCTCCCCCTATGCTATGTCTTATTACTGCAAAAGGCTTAAAAGCTACATTGTCAAACAAAACCATGGTCTCTTGTTTCATTCAGAGAAGACACAGGCCTAAATCCATCAAAGTGGTGAAGAAGTTCTCTCCATGAGAGATGTCTTGTAGCTGAGGGGTTAAGATACACACTCAGAAAGTAGACTTTGAGTCTGTTCCCTTCTCTGCTTTAGGTATCTGCCTCACTCTCTCTGACCATCTGTGTACTGACTGATCTGTCCAAGTGTCCTTTTGCTGATAATGCCTGATTTGGTAGTAACAGAAAAACAAAGGATGTGTCTGAAAATACCTTCTTGAACACTAGGACAACCTGCTTGTATTTAGATGCAGAACTGCAGAGAGATCTGGATTGCATTCCTGACTGTGTGCAGGTCTGTGGGCTGATTTATCCAGCTGCTCTTTCTCTGTCTCAAGACTGTAACACACACAACCTTGCATTTCTGGGTTCCTTAGTTAGGGAAATACAAATCACTGCAGTTTATCCCTGGATCACTGAAAAAAATGCAATATAAATACTTGCATGATTCACATAGTTAAGAAAACTCATATAAGCAACCTGTCTTATTTAGAATACTACATTTACAAATTATATTTTGCCATGGTTATTACTTCAAGGAACTGACCTTTTTCTGCTCCATCTACAGCTTTATCTATGTCACTAAACACCAATTTTATACCAAGATGAAAAGAGAGTCATGTGAACTTAAACTTCTGCTGTATTTCAGATAATTAGATACTGCAGAGGAGGAGAACGTCCACTCTGGGTGTCAGGTGAAAATAGACCTGAAGAAAAAGATATCCCAAATTGTGTATGTGGTGCCAAAAGGATATTTGAATTCCAGGTATGTAAACTCATTTAAAAATAATACAGGTAATGTATTTCAGACTCGGGATGTAATTGTATAGGTGTTGGCTTGTAATTGGAGCAAGAAGGTTGAAGTTGCAACAAACTATGCTAAATGATTGTTACTCTTGTAAGTGCCTTTTCCCAGAATTTCACATACAGAAGGTAAGTTTCCATCAAGTAATTTGCACTATCCATAAAATGGTGCACTAGTGAATATGGAACCACCTCTTAATTAACAGGAGTCTGGTATTGTATATTTAAAAGAAAACAGACTTAATAATGCGCATTGTAAATAAGTTTGGCTGGAAGTATTGAGCTGTAGAATTTTGAATGCTAGAGGTGTAGGTATGGCAAACACACTTCATGTCATGCAAAGGCAAAACATAGTTATTAAGGGACTTTCAAATGGCAGGAGGTTCACAGGTCAGGCAAGGTTTATAAGGTAAAATAAAACTTACATAGAATTCCAGATTTATTTTATTTGAGCTGCTGTATACATGGTTGCTGCAGCTGGGATTTTGGTGTAAGAGAACATAAATTCTCTTACACCAAATGCAGGGCTGTTCTTCAGGAGGAGAAGTGGGGAGAGGGAAGAAGTCTGTGGCCTGCCTCTAAACCTTTTGGTTTTCCTTGAAGATTATGCCACAGCTCCTGAATCACCTTCACGTTGACAGCCTTGGAGAGAGCATTGACTGGGGAATGCTGGGGGTGTACACCTGTGCTGACAGCTGTGGTGGAGGAAATCAATACCTGGAAGAGTTCATATGGAAACAAGACTATTCCATGGGCTGTACTTTATGAAGTTGAGTCATCCAAATGGAATACTTGATTTGTTTCACTGCATCTCTGCACTATGCAAACGGGTAGTTGAACTAAAGTCCCTGATAACTGTGCATCTTGTAACAGCGATAAAACTGCTGGAACTAGACCTTGGCAACCTCTCTTGTGTTCCAGAGGAGTTTTTACTTCAACCTGGTAATGAAGCCAGATGCGTTTGTTCAGAAAGCTTCATTTCAAATCTCATTTTTGAAAGTTTATTGAATAAAGATGAAAAACTTTTGGATTGGTGAAATTATCTTTTGTTGGTAATGGAACTCCAAAAACTTAAACGATTGTAGTCTGTCAAGATTTTCATTGGGCTACTCAAAAATTAGCATTCATTCAAAGAAAAGCATACTGTAAACTCACTTGAGTGCTTACTGTTGGAGCTGTACAGGAGTCAGCTAAGACAAAGCTGCATAGCATTTTGCTGTGGAACTTAAATCTGCTTCCCTTTCTCAACAAGTATGCTGAGCCTAACTTGGGAGTTTGTTGCATGTTCTGACTGAGTAGTTATTTGAGATAAAATGCACAAAAATTAAGTATTTTATCTGACTTATAACTGTTAGCCCCATGTAGTAGTTGTTTAACTCAGTTACCTGGTGCAGAAGCAGTTTAAATAAAAGTCAGCCCTACCAGAACACATCTGTCTTGTTATACACCGCCTGTACCAGCAGATTTTCAAGCTGAATTTTACCTTAAGTCTGCCATCACTGGTGAAATTTAAAAATAAGTGTCCTCTGCAGGGATTCTTCCACTATATGACTGCCATAGAGCTGAGGTAAGAGAAAAGTGAAACCATAATGCTGAGCTTTACTGTGGTAGTTGCTTAACTACTCCTATGGCTATGGCAGTATTTGCAGAAAAGGCTTTTTTGTTTCAGTATAGAATTGACTTCAGTTACATATTCCCTTACCCTGCTCTAACCATTCATGGCTGCTTACCTGTGACTCTGTAGGGCCCACTGTGAGGTTTTTGAAATCTTTTGGATGTTGAAGTACTCAAATGAGCAGGCAGAGAATGCTATACCTGTAAGTGGTTTTGTTACCACAGAACTTAGTTTCTAGCAGAGCAGTTTTAAGCCCTGGTGCGTGTCGTGAAACGGCAAACTGTCTTAAGTCACTGTAGTACAGCTCAACTCATTTTCCTGAAAACCACCCCATGGTTTCTTAGGGCTCCAAGCTTTCTGAAGAGTTTTGCACATAAGCTGGTAATAGTTCAAGTCCTGCAAAAGCATGGACAGCCATACAGTTAAGAGCTCTCAGGAACATTCATGAGCTCACAGCACAGAGTGGCACAGCACTGAAGGCAATGCAGTGTTTGAGTATCTTGAACTTATCCTGCCCAGCTACATTAATAAACAGCACCTTTCTGGTAAGATCCACGAAACTGGTTATTAAAACATGTGAAAAGACACGGGTGTAGAGAGGAGACTGAAGATGAAGGGCACTCAAAATTTGCAAATGGAGCAGTATCAAAGCCAGCCAAAACTTCATTTTGTCTGGAATGAAACACCAACTTAGTAATGAGACCATTGTTTACATTTGGGTTAGTTTCAGATAAAAGCTGTTTGAAATACTGTGTGAGAGAGAGGTTACTATTACTGGAAATTTACTGAAGAAAAAAAAGTTTATTTTTAGTTCTCAGCCCATTAGGCTTCAAGCATGGTTCAGAAGGAAGATTATGTACATACTGACTCCAGTCGGAAGGACTTTGACATTTTACAGGAACACTAATATAGTGAGGCTGTCACAGCTGGTAAAATACATAAGTACAAATTAAAAAAAATCCTAGAAGCTAAGCAGGGATCTTTTGTTTCAATTCGGTCAAGTGCAGCTATTTAAGACTTGCCTAAATCCCGTCTGTTGAATATAAGGCAACACATACTCAAACACAAGCTTCTTTAACCAGTCATCTCTTTTGCTTTAACATATTGAAAATATTCAAGGTAGACGTTGCCAAGGATGTGACTGCTGGTATGCAAGCCAGAGCACTGCTAAGATCCTCTCAAAATGACAAGTCACTTAGAGTAGTGCATCTGCTATTAAAAAATCAATTAAATAAAAAATTTGATGTATTTCATTCTACCAGCTGGGTAATTTTAAAATTTATTAAGACAGTTCCCATAGTTGTATAAACAGGGTTTATTGTACATGTGGAGTTGAAGAAGGAAAGAGAAGAAAGGTATATATTATATATATATGTACAGTGAGCCATTTTAATTAATAAATTCATTCTATCTTGCGTAATACTGGAAGGAGGGAATGTGTCTGGCACCAAAGAAATTTAAAATTGAAAAAATTTAAAAGCTAAAGTTCTGAAAATTATAAAAACCATGGTCTTATGGAAGGAACTTAAAACATATATACATGGCAAGTTAAGTGGTTTGTACAATGAGTGACACAGTTGCATTTGTCTTTAAACCAGCTTACAGATTTTCTATTAATAGAACTGGCATTAAAACTATTTAAAAGCTAGAATATAAATAAAAGTTGGAGGGACTGCTCCAGGAGCAGCCCAGTAAAGCAACTCACAGTAACTCAGTAGACATATTCAAGAATACAGTTCCCCTTGAGCATCAGGGGAGTAGGCACTAACTGGGAAAGAGTCCAAGTCCTGGTGTTGCAGTTGCACTGGAAGTCAGTTTCTTGTTACTGCTGTGCCATACACAATACCTTTTAAAATATACCCCTGATTTCTCTGAAACATGTAGAAACTGTTACGTTGTCTTTCTGAATCCCTTTAAAATAGGATAGATGTTTTCAAATGCTTCATAGATTTCTGCTCGTACTTTAGCACCTGGAAAAAGAGAAGGGATTAAATTAGTTTGTACCTTTCACCAAATACTTAATTTTAGCTTTTAGAATGTGTATTTGAGTGCAACTCTATATAAAACCTATGTGTATCCATAAATCTCTATTTTTACAATCCTTTTTAACACATTTCATACAGAGCTTACATTACCAGCCTTCTCTGTTTAATCTGACAACTGCTAAAACTTTCACTGCATCTCTGTGGTGATGCTATGTTGCAAATGGAATTTTCATATACACAATTTCTACAGGACACCCAACAACAAAGCACAGCCCTGTAGGAGGTTTGTGCAGAAAGGCCTAACCGGTGGAGCTTTTTTTCAGAGTGTGAATATCAGGGTGAGGAAGGTCTGGCAATGGAGACCACTGCAGAGGACTGCATTTCCCCACACTGCAGGGATTTGATCCTTCTTTTGTCTGTGGTCTTGTGGGTTTTCTTCCCCATAGTAAGACACAGCATAAAAGGAAATGGAAGGGAGTAGGTGGAGCACCCAAGGCTGAGGAGGTCCTGGCACTCAAGTATCTCCCCCTCTTTGGCTGCTTTATCATGGCCATGGCAGCAGCCCACAGCCAAGCTGCCAAAGAACAGCTAGCTCAGTCACACATACTTAGCTCACAGAAACAGTCTTTCAGATTTTGCCAGAAAGATCACCTGCATTCTTACAGCTTTTTGGGCACTTGCATACCTGACTAGGGCTCATGATCATTGTTCCTTTGAGCTAGCCAAATGTGCTGTTGCTTTGTGCATTCTCATCTGTCCAGGAATATAGTGCAGGTAGCTCTGTGTGCAGTGGCAGTGCTTAGCTGCGGACTGAGCAGGTTGAGCTCTGGGTGCAGGATCCCCAGACAAGAGGCCTGTACTGTGGAATCATTCTTTGCATAACAAAGCCTGGTGCTGAGCCCTCAAGAAAACCTGGTCTGACTGTGTGAGTGGGGTGTGTAGGGAGTCAAGCAGGGCACCTGTTGGCTCGATGGAGCTGCCCACAGTGAACAGGCTTTGGTCCTACTGCAGTTGGTGCAGCTCCGACTGCCAGAGTGGCTGCTGGATGGCTGCACAGGGAAGTTTCCTTAACATCACCATCCATGGAATACTCTATTAACTCTCCTTTCTCAGTACTGTCATCTCTAAAGGAAAAGTACCTGGCAGCTTACATATATATCCCTGTGTGTTCTCTGTAATACTGTCTAAATCTCACCTCTTGGAGCAAGATACTGTCTTCACTTACCAGTTAAAACCACTTTTCCAGAAACAAAAATAAGCAGAACGATTCTTGGCTTAATCATTCTGTAGATTAAGCCAGGAAACAATTCCGGCTCATAGCTGTAAGAGAAGAGAGTGAGAGTGTTTAAACGTGCTTGCAGACACATGTTCCAGTCTAGGACAGGGCAGAGCAGATGCTGACTTCCTTGAAACTTGGAGAGGGTAGCAGGGAAGATCATTTTGACAGGTTCACATTGGGCAGCCTCAGTTACACCTGAGGCACTGCAAAGATGGGAACAAAGATGTAGTTTTCCCTGTGGTGCAAGGGAATAATCTAAACAGATGTCATTCTCTAAGACAGTTTGTATGCAACAAGAATGAAACATAAGCAAGCCTTTTTTTACCTGCTGAACTGCTGGTGTGTGAGTACCAATCCTTCCAGTCTGATGGGAAATTTCACATCACAGCTGCCCACCATATTCTGAATTTTAAAATCCAAAAATTTTGCAGGAAAACCCAGTTTCTGAACAACTCTTGCATACTTCCTTGCTGCCAGTCTGGATTGCTCCTCACTGAAGTGAGAAAAGGATATCCATATTACTGCCTCAGTTAAGTATTACTTAGCAAACAGCATTACACCACAATTACATAAGGAAACAGCATTAAACCACATATACCTAACTGGGGAAAAAAAGTCTGTGTGGAGGGAGAGGGGAGTCCACATGCAAAATTTTTACGCCCAAAATTAACAACTAGCACTGGTTTTCATGCTAATTTTGGTAATAGGCTCCTGGTCACCATTAGTGTTGCATTCACTGCTCATGAGACACAAAACAGTAAATTATAAATCCATACATTTTACACTTTTAAAATATTGACCAGAGTCCCTCTAATGAGACATGGAAGACTGTTACTTAAGTTTTCACTGTAGATCAACCTTGAACTACAACTGCTAGAAAATACGTATTTCTATAAAAATCTGTCAACTGCCAAAATCTTCTGCTTGATTCAGCCCAGGCATTCAAACATGGGTTTAACACAGCTGCACAGCCTTACACACTGTTGCAGAATTCAGTTTGGTTCAGGTTTGTAAACAGCTGAGGATCTGTTTGCTCCTGATGCGGAGTAAGACAACTTGAATTTCAAGTGTCACCACGCAGAGAAAGTGTTTCTCTGTACAGATCTATTTATTCATCTCTGCTCATTAGTTTATTCCTTCTGGATCCCTAGCAGACTTCTTTAGAGCAGAATTTCTCTCCTGCCCACCAGAGTTAAGCTTATGTTTAGTTTTCAATTCTTGTGCTTCAACAGTCATGTTAAGAACAGATCAGACTACAGGAACCAGAGATTAGGAACTCTTGTCCTGTGATGAATGAAGCTATTCAAATATAAAATCCTTCTGTCACCATCCTTACACTTTAAGCAGTTCCAGTGCATAGCTGCTGAATTTTTAAAATTATTAGAAAAAGCAGATAACTGCAAAACCAAAAAATTGAATATAATAACCTCATCAAACCAGTTTATCAGACTGAATGAAAGGACTTCAGAAATAGAATTACCATTTCCCCATAAGTTAGAACGTCCCTTCAATCATAAACAAGCATTTTCTGTAGAAATGTGTACAATTTGAAGTAACTATGAAGCAAGATTAGTTGTACCTGTACAACATTGACGTGTATATATAAACAAACATCATGGTACAAGAGAAAAGACAGCCTGAATTGGTTTGCTTGTAATGCCTAAACATACCTTTTTGCTCCTGTGCACACCATTTTTCCAGAGCTGAATATCAGTGCAGTAGTACGTGGTTCTCTTATTCTCATAATAACAGCAGCAAAACGCTGAAGTGTGAACATTGAGACTGTTAGTGATATATTGCTGTCATCATTACATTAAAACCAAATCTGCATCATCTAAGTACCAAGTTACACTGTAGTGCAAGGAGAACTAAGGTCAAACAGAGATCACTCAAAGTTTACTTGAAATGCTTAAACCGTAAGTACCTTCAACCACACACACTGAGAGGCAGAGCCATGCAGGAAGGGTATTTACTGTTGCGTTCCTATTAATCTCTCACTACTATATATGCAACATACAAATAATGCTAACATTTGCATCAGAGCAATAGAAACCATTTTTAAAATAAATTTTAAAAAATTCCTTCATATGTGTTGAAATTTTATCTCTTATAAGTAGGATGGAAAAGTATAAAAAAAAAAATTGGACAGTGTTACAATACCAGCAAACAGAACAGCTGGAGATCAAAGTCCTGTGTAAACAGAAATCACCTCAGCTACCACAGTACGACACAGCAGCCTGATCAGCTCTAGCTTTTTATTCTAAGTAAGCATTTCCAAATATTCTTAAATTCCTTGAAGCAAGAGATACTGGAAACTGATGTGGGCATATACACACACACACAAACCCCTGTTATATTTAACTTGAAACAGCTCACCATGCAGTCTCATGAATTGTTCTGCTGACATAACCAAGGCAGTAGCGTGGGTTACCCAACAGCACATTTGTCAAAATATGACTTAAATAATACAGCCAAGCAACATCTTTCTTTGATAGATGAATGTACTGACTAAACGTCAGGAGTGTGTTACATAACCCTCCTTTCCCTCTGCCATGGAAAACAGTGTTTCATATTGATTATTCCAGCCTACAAGTTTTACACAGTCACCTACCCCCCTACCCTGGGAGTTACCAAGGCATGCTCAAATTTTTACTGCACTAATATCTTACTCACAATTACGTAACAGCATCACTGGTATAAACTTAAAGTAACAGTCATTTATCGTATATGCCTGCATGTGTGCTTTAACCTTTCAGAGCAGAGTTCAGGTCAACTGCAGCAAAATACTAAATGCTAACACAAAGAAAATACGCACACCCCAGGAAAACTGAAGCCTTCCCAAGACAAGCCAATTCAACTACACGACATCTAAACTATTATTAGTGTCCAGCTACTGTTGCTGCAAAGATAATTCAAGAGGAGCCACCCAAAAGAAACATGAAGTGACATAATTTTCTTGACTTAATGCTCCAGGTCCTTTGCTGTTGCTCAGATTTCCCAAGCTTAAAAGAAGCCACTTATTTAGAACCTCACTACTATTTAGAAGCAGCAGGCAACTTTGAAGTCAATATGCAAAAAATCAATTTAATTTTGCTGTTCCACCAAACTTAGCTATCAGAAGCAATGAGATGGCAGAAATACTGGGGGAGAACATGAGAGAACAGAGGGGAAACGAGTCTATGAAAAATAAGCGAATGCCCTGCGACCATAAGAATTCCAGAGGAGCAGCTAGGTGGAGGAAACCACATCTCTGGCAGGAGCCCAGGACATGAATTCTTCTTTCCTTTCTCCTTGTTGGGAGATAGGGAACAAGATTTCATCATCAGACATTTCACAGTAATACGCAAAAAGAGCTCTCTGAGCACTACAAACAAATATGCCCACATGAACAGCAGCAGAGGCCAGCTGTACCCTAAAAAGCTTGGCCAGTGTATTACACTGTTGGTTAGGTTTTTTTCTAAATCTAACAACTTACAACCTGGTGCACATCACAGCTACCTCAGCATAAAAATGCTTTTTACTAATTTGAACATTCCAAGTTTATTAAAATTTCCCTTTTAACTATATTATAAAACTGCATCTATAGCAGGTAGATTTTTCAGTCTATTGCAGCAGCCTGCAGCCACAACCTGTGCCTTTGATATATCCGTTATGGGATGAACTCTAATACATTTCTCTTACCTTGGGATTATATTCAGCATTTCGGGCACGAAGTGCAATAGTTTTTAGGTCAAGTTTGCAACCAAGATTCACTGTGGACACAATATTCCTAAAGACAGATCAGAGAAATATATTAAAAAGACAGTAAGGAATTCATGTGTCTTCCTCATTTTTAACCAAGCCTAATCAATTTTAGTTTTTTATTATTTTGTTTCTCCAAGTGAGTTTGAATGGCATCTTTCCTACTAACAGGAGCACTGAGCAGTGTTTTGGCTCAGGAACCTCCTTTTATAGGGCAGAAGCTCCTAAGGTATAATTGCTGATTCCTCTTTATCTGTCAGCTATTATGAAAGGTGTCCCATGAGAAGAATCTCTATTTCAGTTTGGCAGGAAAATGACTGATATTGAGAGCCCTCACCACAGTCAGGGAAGCTGCTGGAAACAGGAGAAAATGAGGTATTACCATCTGAAATTTTCCTTGCTATGCCCTTCAAGGAGGAAGGTGCAGAACTAAGTGGGAATGATCCAGGAGGTAAATCCATCACCAGGAGATGGGATAGCAAGTCTCCAGAAAGTTTAAAAGAAGTTCCTAGATAAAAAAATTTTGTTTTCTGGAAAAACCACTAAATTTAAAGGTCCTCAATGAGGAAAAAAAAAAAAAAAGAAAAAATGAGAAACTACTCTTTCAATTCAAGTTATCAACCGTGTCCCTTTGTCCCTTCCATAAATTTCTGAAATAGCCTCTTTAAAATTGAAGTTCACTGAAAATACTTCCATAGCTAAACCTAGAACTAGTTCTAGTGTTTTTTCCCTTCTCACAAACTCAGTGTTAGCCATGTGTTGGAAAAGGGAACATCATGAACTCCTAAAGTGCAAGGAGTTAAAAGTTACGATGGTGTTAAATGAAGACATATATAATCCTCCACTGGTATGCTCCAAAGATGTACCACTGACAAATCACCAAGAAACTGTTTATATTACTAAGTGGTTTAGTAATGAAGCTAAGCTAAAAATAAAAGCAAAAATCACTCATATTCCTACAGGACACTCGCAAATTCTCAGGACCTCCCTTCCCACCAAAATGCAGTACCTAATTCCTGATGTGACTTTGGTCCTAAGTCTTTAAAGGGCTGAGAAAGGACATGATGCACTAGCATAGGGGCACTCACTGTAGTTGTGGCACTATGCCAGAGCTCTCTGATGCCGGTGTTGCAGGAGTTATTGGAGTCATTGGAGTCATTGGAGAGGGGTACAGAGGTGTGGTTCCTGGTAAAGGGGCTGTGGTAAGAGTCTGTGAATGGAAGAGCTGGGGGGTTTGACCAGATGTTCCCTGTGTTGCTTGCTGTGACGTGGATTGCTGTGCTGCTTGCTGCTGCTGCTGCTGCCGCTGCTGTTCCTCCAATATGGACAGACTGTTGGTGCTCTGGACAGGCTGCGGTGTCAGTCCTGTGCCATATGGCATCATTGGGCTAAAAATTGGAATTCCTGGAGTCATTGCACCCTACAGAAGAAAACATGACACAGAAACCACAGATCATGTTGACTCCATTTTGCTTTTAAGAGACAAAGTTTTCAGGAGCCTAAAAATAAATCTATGTTAGCTGAGTTGCTCATATCAAACCTGAAGCATATAGTAGTAAATCATTAAAAACAGAAAATCCTTGAAAATGCAGCTGTTCTATAGAATAAAATACTACCCATAGGAATCTAGGGACATGACACGCTTCTCACACTACCCTGCAAGCATATCTCAACTATGACCCACAGTTTAACTTGAAATTGTTTGAACACCAACTGTGCTCACTGTATCCAGTGCATTCATAGCCCAGCAACAATCCATTATGTACATAGTTTAAGGAGCAACCACCAAAATTAAATTAATCCTTCCAACTTGTCAGTCATGTTTCAACTTAGAGAAACCCCATTAAGAAATCCCACATATATTCTTACACTCTGTGTATAAGAGATGTTTCCTATACTTCTGGATATAAACATCAATGGTTTTAAAACTCTGCTTTATACTATTAATACTATAGTATTATTCGATACCTAGGTATTCGATACCTAGCAGAATTTTTCAGATCTGGAAACAAAAGACCGTGAAGCTACATGCAAGAAACAGAAAATGCTTTCATAAAAGAAATTCAGATCATAGTTGCGTCTTAAATCATGTTTTTACCTGAGGGGAGGCTAAGCCTTGAGCGTAGGGTGGCAAACTGTTGTTCTGATCCATTATTCCAGTTATTTCTTTGGTGAGGCCAGAAGTATTTCCTTCAATTAATTTAAAGAGACTTCAAATCTTAGAGGGTTTTTAACCGTTTAAAACATTCCAGCAAAGTAGCTTTTAAAGCCAAGCTGAAAGTGTTAGGAAAACATCAGTTCCAGAGAAATATGTTGTGAGTCTAAAACACTAACCAAAGCCTGGAAAGAAAAAAAGTAATATCTTAAGAATAATATCTAAACACAAACCCAAAAGCAAACCTATCATCTGCTGACTCAGATAAGAGACACCCACGTACAAATACATATAAGAACATTCACGCATACACACACACGCATGCACAATCCATAAAAATAACCTTTTTCGGGCACGCTCCATAGAAACTTTGCAGTATGATTCTGCTGAAATCCCTAGCAGGTTACCTGACTCACATGGGCAGGCCTCTGTCTAACCAAACCCTCCTGAACAAACAGCTCAAGCTGTTAATGCCCTTTCTACTGCAAGCTTTGCTTTACCTGGAAAAGCACTGATTTTTTTAGAATTGAATTCCCCTGACTACTAACTGACAAATTGCTTGTAAGTCTCTTCCTGGCCATTTTAAGGCTTGGGCTTTCAAAAATTATTTTTTTCTTCTATGAGAAACGCATCGCTGGTCAAATCAGAGCTAGGAAAACCTCTTCCATCCAATTCCATAAAACAAAGCACTAACAGATTTCAAACTGCAATGACACGCATTTCATGAGAAAAAAAGAAATATGCGAAAACAAATTTCAAGTATATAAGTGAAAAGTACAATGATTTTCTTTTATGTTTTAACTATATTTCTGTTGCTGTGTTACGGAAATAAACAACACAAGTGGAGAATTTAAATGTTATGATACCAATGATATAAAATATTTTCCCATTAATTTGTAAGTTTCTTAACTGTTGCTGAGAAACATTCAAGGTCATTATCAGGCCAGAGGTAGGCCACCTCAAAATCTGAAGACAGCCTATTCAGCCTCTCTTTTTTTTAAGACATGAGAGCTTAGAATTACATTGACATTTACACTGCAGCTAAAAAGGCCTGCTTTTTTCCACCCATTACCATAAGATATTATCATCTTTACCCTGACCAAAGGTATCAAGCAGAACACCCAGGCTTTACAACCCGGGGACATTAGAAGCCTAAACATTATCCTGGAAGAAACAAAGTCAACTCCTCGACAGCCGAGCTGTTTAGTAAGGAGGCTGGATACCACGCATGCCAAAACCTGCAACCAGGGCACCGTCTACGCAGAGGTCCCTCCTGGAACCACTTAAAGCGGCTTGCTCGGATCTCCACTACAAACGTCGGGCGACGTTTTCGTCGAGGGAACAGAGTCCAGAAGCAGGAGAGAGCCCGGAGGAGGCCCCGACCCACCCAGCAGGCCCCTTTCGGGCTCCCCACCAGCCACACAGCAGCGCTCGGAGTGCGGCCACAGCTTGCCCGCGCCCCCCAGCCCTCCTCGCTCCCCATCCAACCCCGGCCCCGGCCGGGCGAGCCCTCGCCCCGCTCCCGCCCGCCCTCACAGGGTCCCGCCGCTGCCCGCGCCCATCCCGCAGCCGGCGNACTAATGGTATCCTGGGATGCATTAGGAAGAGCATTGCCAGCCGTCCTGGTGAGGCCACATCTGGTGTGCTGTGTCCTGTTCTGGGCTCCTCAGGACAGGAGAGACATGGAGCTTCTGGAGCAGATCCAGCAGAGGGCTATAGCGATGATTAAGGGACTGGAGCATCTCTCTTGAGGAAAGGCTGAGGGAGCTGGGCCTGTTCAGCCTCGAGAAGAGACGACTGAGAGGGGACCTCATTAATGTATATAAATATCTAAAGGGTGGATGTGAAGAGGATTCAGCCAAGCTCTCCTTGGTAGTGCCAAGCAATAGGACAAGAAGCAATGGGCAGAAACCAATGCACAGGAAGTTCCATCTAAATACAAGGAAGAACTAATTCACTGTGCAGGTGACCGAGCACTGGAACAGATTGTCCGGAGAGGTTGTGGAGTCTCCCTCACTGGAGATGCTCAAGAACCATCTGGACACAGTCCTGTGCCAGGTGCTCTAGGATGACCCTGCTTGAGCAGAAAGGTTGCACGAGATCACCCTCTGTGGTCCATTCCAGCCTGATGGATCCTGTGAATCTGTGGGGGTCCCAGGCCCTCACAGAGGCTGTGGTTCCTCATGTTGGAGCTGTTCAGAGTTCCACACTGCAGTGCTGACACCTTTGGGTCTCACCTCTGTGTGTGCACAGTGCCCATGGAGACTGCAGCCACCACAGCTGTGCTTCCCAAGCAGAGCAATACACTTCTCCTCAGGACCCCCACATGTGTTCCCTGCATCTTACTGTCCCCCCTTCATCCTTCTCCCCTACCATCTTTTTGAGCTTCTATCCCAACCCTTCCCACTTGTTTCCACTTGTGCCATGGTGCCTGGCACCACACCCCATGGCCTACCTTGAGGACCTGTTGAGAACCCACCTGGAGTACTGTGCCCAGCTCTGGGGTCCTCAGCACAAGAAAGACCTGGGCCTGGTGGAGCATGTCCAGAGGAGGGCCACCAAGATGCTTGGAAGGGTGAAGCACCTCTTGTAAGATGAAAGGCTGAGATAATTTTGATTATTCAGCCCGGACAAGAGAAGGCTTCAGGGTGACCTCTCTAGAAAGGTGAAAAGGGACTTTTCACAAGAGCATGTAGTGACAAGACAAGGGGGAATGGCTTCAAACTGAAAGAGAGACGGTTTGGATTAGATATTAGGAGGAAGTTCTTTGCTGTGAGGGTGGTGGGGCACTGGCACAAGCTGCCCAGGGAGGTTGTGGATGCCCCATCCCTGGAAGTGTTCAATGCCAGGCAGGATGGAGCTCTGAGCAACTTGGTCTGGTGAAAGGTGTCCCTACCCGTGACAGGGAGGTTGGGGCTAGATGATCTTTAAGGTCCCTTCCAACTCCAACCATCCCATGATTCTATGATTCCCGACCCTTGCTTTTCACAGCGGTTCCAAAGGCGCTCTCTCCTACAGAGCAGGAGCCACCCTGCTGCCCACCTGCCCAAACAAGAAGGGTGTGTGATGGCCTCACCACAGCTACTGATCAGCCTGCGTGTTTCCACGAGCGGGCACGCAGGTGACAGGGCTCGGCAGCGCTTGGACAAGAGCCGGTGCCGGCGCTGCCTGGGGGCCCAGGCACACATTTTGCCCGCCGGCGGGGCCCGGGCGCCACAGCGGCCCCGCCGCCCTCCGGCCAGGGCACGGCGCTCGCCGCCCGGCAGAGCAGCCGAGAGGAGGCGGTGCTACCCTCCCAGAGCGGCTCCGCTTCCGCCTCCGGTGCCGCCATTTCGCCGTGAGACAGCAGCGATCGGGGCGCCGGGATGCTGTCCACCGCGGGATACGAGCCCTCCCGGCCCGGGACGGGCTACGAGCTGGAGGCGCCCGTGCAGCACTACCGCTTCTCGCCATACACCTTCAACGGAGGGTGAGGGGCCGGGGCGGGGAGCGGGCGGGACGGGGCACTCTCGGCCCGGGACAGGGGGCCCAGGGGAGAGCGGCGCCAGATTGGGGCTGTCTCGCCTTGCTCTTTCCTCCCCCCGATGCTCAGTGCGGGTTTATCTCCCCTCACGGTCTCCTCTTTGTAGAGAGAGCCCGGCAGCACAAGGAGGAGGAGCTGGGCTCGGGCTTGCCTTGAGTCTTTGCAGCCTTTCAGGGTGTTCCTGCCTGTCCGTGTGGCTTTTGGAACACTCGGCTTCCCTAAGGTTTGACTGGTCTTAAAGTACACATATTTTGTTCCCGCAGAGTTGTTTCTTTAGAGTGGCTTAGGAAACCCAGGTAATGGTCCTGTTACAGAATCACAGAGTTGTTAGGGTTGGAAGGGACCTCTGGAGATCTTCCAGTCCAACCTCACTGCCAAGGCAGGGTCACCTCGAACAGGTGACACTAGAACGCGTCCAGGTGGGTTTTGAATGTGTCTAGACAGGCAGACTCCATGGCTTCCCTGGGCAGCCTGTTCCAGTGCTCTGCTACCCTCAGTGTAAAGAAGTTCTTCCTCTTGTTGTGGTGGAACTTCTTGTACTTTAGTTTATGGCCATTGCTCCTCGTCCTGTTGCTAGTAAATATGTAACTGGGTTGAACACTACCTTGCTGTTACTGTTAAAGGTAGGGGGTGTTTTACCACCTGAGTTGGTGACATGATCTGGCCAGGGAGGTTTTTTTTTTCTTATGATGACTGCTGTTTTTTAAAGGGCATCTCTTTGTACCTTAATGGTAGTACACCTGTGGTGATCACAAAACTAGTTGTTAGGAAGTAATAACACCAGATTTTAAAAGCTATGTTTATTTAAGTGTAATTATTCTGTTGCTTAATACTTTGCTTGTTTTAGAAGGATGAATCATTATCAGGCGTATAAAATGCCTTGTCCATTGGGTCTGGTTCTTGTCTGGTGTAGAGTCGGGAAGTTTTTTAGTTTCCATATAGTTTAAATCAAAGTAGAGGGCCATGTGCATATATTTTCTTCAATGTGTCCAGTGTCTTCTTCCTTCGGTGTTGAGTAGGGATGTGCATAGTGGGTAACATAGCAAGGAATATAAGATGCTTAACAAAACGTGAGTCTGGTATAGAATTACTATCTAGTTTGTTTCTGTGTTGCCTAAGAAGATTCTTGTGCTGAAGGTCATGATTTATCTATACTCTTTTTTAAGGACTGTGCTGGCGATTGCTGGAGAAGATTTTTGTATTGTTGCCTCTGACACGCGTCTGAGTGAAGGCTATTCAATTCACTGCCGGGACAGTCCAAAATGCTACAAGCTGTAAGTCCAAATCTGCAACAATTGAAAAAGATGAAAAATCTTTTGTATCGCTGACCATGTCACCTGCCTCCTGCTTTAAGCAGAATTCTTAGAAGAAAAAGCACAGTAACTAAGTAGATTTTGGGGTTGTGGTGACCCTTGCTGTAATGCAAGAAGTGATGTGATGTTGTAAATATAGCCAGATTTCTTGTTTCATGCTCTTGAAGTTAATTGAGAACAGAACTTTTTTAGCATGATACAAACTTAATGTGGTGGTTTTTGGCTGGATAATCAGAAGAATTTTTATCTTAACTGTAGCAAAACTTGATCCTGTGATAACTCATTCTGCTTCATCAGGAGACCTGGTGATGGTACTCAAGTGTGCCTACTGCTGCCAGTTGTAGTGTGTCTCTCTAGTTAACTACCTGGCACTTTGCAGAGGTAAACCTATCAGTAGTTCCATTATTGAACTTTCTATGCTCATTTTATGCTTAGTTCGACTCACCTAGGTAGCTTCTCCTTGGTTTACAACTACATGTTATTTATGTTCATTTTACTGCAGCAGGTGTTTGCCTTGTAGGCTGTCATCAACTGTGTAAACATTTTTTGTCTTATGGGTTATTGTTTCTTTTTCTAAATTGATGACATGAGATCAAAATAACTTAGATTTCTCCTGGCTAACTTGTTACTATATGTTTAACTCTGATACTGCCCAAATGTACTCTGGAACAGTACACATACTGCACATGATGGCTTTGTGTAATTCTTGTGACAGGCTGAGAGGAGATTTTGTTTAAAGATGTTTTCTGGATGACTGCTTTAGGTTGGTCTGTGGGTGTTAATGTTTCTAAACTCTTCTCTATTTCCTGGAATTAAAATTTTAAGTGTGTATTCCTGTGGTTAGTGTTCATAAAACATTTCAAAACTGAGCAGAGAGCTAAGCTTCTCTGGTGCATCTGCAGCCAGATAACTTCTGTTGTGCTGACACAGGAAGCCACCAGCACCATAAATGTCATGTAACCATCCTACAAGCTAAGGCAGCCCTCTGGTCCGATGGAGTAAAAATTGGACTGAGTGATAGGATCTGTGGCTCCCCAGTGTAAAATGGATCTTCTAGCAAGACTGAATTGCTACAGCTGGAGTCAGGGGTGCTTGAAGAAATTGAGAGTTTCTTTTTGTCAGTCTTACTGACAGTTGAAGAAGGAAGTGGGTTGAAGAAAGACGTCTGTGTGGTCCTGTGTTTAATGAGTTCTCTGCAAGATGTAGGTTGCAGGTGCCTTTCATACACCACAGATCTGCTAATACATTTTAGACAACTTTTTGACAGCACTACAAAAACTGAAAATGCATTTGGTGTTTTTGTAATAACCCACTGTGTAAGAAATTGCTGTAGCTCATGCTAAGTCTAAAATCGCAACAAAATTTTATGTTTTTCAGAACAGAACAAACGGTCATTGGATGCACTGGTTTCCATGGGGATTGCCTTACCCTTACTAAAATTATTGAAGCCAGATTAAAGGTAACTACCTATCTTATTTGTACTTAGAAACTTAAATTCTTAATAGTACACTTGAGTCTGATAATATGATACGTTTTAGACATCTGCTGGGGTTTTTTTAAGTGTTTGTATTATAACTGTTTTGCTAGTGAAAGATCTGGCAGGGAAAATTGGTGCTGTGTTCTTACTAAGTGTTACGCCACAAATTTATAGAATGGAAGAGCTGGAGAAGATATTGTTAGTGAGGCAACACCTATTAATTACAAAACTTTGAGATGTGTTAATCTCTGGCTTGTAAAAAGACTATACCATTTAGACCAAGGTGTTTTTACTAATCATGCTGGTTAATTTTGCTTAGCGTCAGATTCTTCCGTAGTGAAGTTACAGAAAATGTAATTCTGATTGAATGTCAACTTTAGTGTTTGACTTTCTTCTTGGATGTGCTCTACCACTGGCAGATGTACAAGCATTCCAACAACAAGACCATGACTACTGGGGCTATTGCAGCAATGCTGTCTACAATCCTGTATTCTCGACGTTTCTTTCCGTACTATGTTTACAACATAATTGGTGGACTTGATGAAGAAGGTAAGACTTTAGACAGAAAAACACAAAAAAAGAGAGGCTGAATTTCTGTGGATGGATAGCTATTGCTTTACATCTCAGATGTACTGATTGAATAACAAAGTTTGTGTTCCTATTCCTAACACCTGCCTTTTAGGCATTATGGTACTTACACAGATCAAATACATATTATGTATCTGACTTGTTTCCTAGTTTTTGTTATTTACTTGATCTTTCATTTCTGAATGTCTGAAAGTCTAAAAACTATGTTACAGTTCTTTGATAACAAATAAAATCTCTAAAATGAAATAATTCATACTTTAATGGAAAATGTTACAACAGTTTTGCTGGATTTCTTAATTGCATCTTTAAAGTAGATGTCACCAGTAAAATTGTATATGTTTTACTCAGACCTGTGAGTGTGGTAAAGGCTATTAAATATGAAGACTTACTCCAGAGACATGTTTCCACGAAGTTATTTTTAAATGTTAACTAACCTCTAATGAAAATCATGACTTATACACAGAAGCTGTAGTTTAATGTACAGCCCTTCCAAGACTTACTGGGCTCCTGTCCAATGATTTGGTTGAGTTGCTGAAATACTGTGTTCTCTGGCTTTGAGAAGGAGCTCAGAGGTGGTCTTGTTTGGATAATTTTAGCCATTCCCTGCAGTTTATTTTTACCATTAAATTACACTGCTTTCCCAGTCTTGCTAAGACATGTCTATGATTTGTGGGATCTGGCAGTGGGGCAGGGGATTAGTCTGCCCTGCAGAATGGTAAATCTCAGATTGTAAGGGTGCTGTAGCAGCTGATAAGAATCAGAGTGCAGGTTTGCTTGCATGGACTAAATTTGGGTCCGGCAAGATTGGTTTTTGATTTGGCTGGCTTTCTCAGGGCTGTTCAGCTTCTATGCTGTGCTGCCAAGGGTACTGGCCAGTTAATTGAATCGGGCAGCCTGTCTGAGCAGAAAGGTTGGGCTTGGCCAGTTCCTGCATTCTGACTGGCATGTCCTCATCAAACCCCGATGCTCCAGAGCTGCAGTGCTTCTGTATCTCTGATGTTGGTGCAAGCCAGTAAACTTTGTGCAGCCTGGCCTGGCTTCAGAGGGAAGTGTGCAACAAACCAGAGCATTATCCCTGGTTCTGGGAATGCGATGCAGAGGCATCCAAGCATGCTTTCTGGAGGTAATTTGAGGAATGTATCGTTCAAGAATGATGTCTGAGCTGCTTGTTTGTGTTGGAACCTTGGAACCCCTGGAGCTCTTTGTGCAGCACTATACTCTAGCACATTTTTCTGCTTTGATTATTCTGCATCAGCACTTTTTCTGTGGTAAGTACTGTAGGAAACATCTGTTGGAGCATGGTTGTGGCTTAAATAGAGAAAATAACCTTGGGTATCGTACCAGGCCGCAGCCATAGTGTGTCTGCTGTACAAAGCATCATCTGAACATACTCAGTGTTGTTTGGTAAAGGTTTACTGGGATCTGCAGTGTTCCAGACACTGCTTATCCAGAGAGCTGGTTTTGTTGAGAATGCTTATCAGTATTGAGCATCTTTCTGAATTGTGATTACATACTACTTTTTTTTTTTTCCCCAGGGAAGGGAGCAGTTTATAGCTTTGATCCAGTGGGCTCCTACGAGAGAGATTCTTTCAAAGCAGGTGGATCAGCAAGTGCCATGCTGCAGCCTCTGCTGGATAACCAGGTAAAATATCTTGTTGGGTTTTGGTTTGGTTTGGTTTTTTCCTTATCTCAGTAAACATTTGTAACATTCAGATTAATGTAGCTTTACTTCTGGGAATATTACTTTTGAGAGAAGTTTTAAATCTGTTATAGGTAGGATTTGTTAATCTGTACATTTATAAATTATGTGACTTTCTCAGGAGAAATCAAAGTTTTGCTTTTGGATCTGATTTGTTCAGGTTTTTCATACATTAATAGTGCAGTGCCTGCTTAAAAGACAGATGTTTTAATTGGGACTTTCTCATAGAAGTTGTTTGGAGGTTTTTTCCCTGGGTTTTGGGAGTTTTTTCTTGGCCAATAGCATAAATAGGCCTGTTACTTAGCATGAATTAATATCAAATGAAGAAGATAGAATTAATACATACATTTTATCATTTAACATACCCTTGGTTAAGTCTTCAGTTTTGTACAACTCGGATACCATTTTCCACTAAGAATGTTCTTATATAAAACTGCTGGAAACTTATTCAGCTAAATCTGTCTAAAATACTTGAATAATATTTTCATATTTAGTTGAAGCTGTTAATGATTGAATGGGAGAGATACCAAAGCATGTTTTACTCATTTTAATTTTTTGACATTGGTACTAGTATTTAGTCACTTGAACCTGATGTCAACACAACCTTTGTGCTTAAAAAAGTAGTGAGCATTCTTGACTCTTACCAGATGAGAAAGGAATAGAATCTTTCCTTTTTTTTTTTTAACTTTATTAACTGAAGGAAATATCTTCTGCAAAAACCAAGTTGTCATAAGTAATTTTTTATTGCTTACAGGTTTCAGGCAAAACATGCGACTCTTCCCCTTTACCTCTTCTGATGCTTAAGTTGACATTTACATTTATGAGCTAACTTAGGCTATTTAGTAGGACCAGATATGCTCCAATATAAACTTAGTTTTGAAGTCTAGGTATCTTAAGGAATATTTGCTTTTAAGAAATGTTCGTAACTGCAAGTGACCAGAGTGCTCATGTGCAGTTCCGATACTGCCAACCCCGTGAGAAGTTTGTGAAGAATTAGATCAGATCCAAATGTTCATTGTGATCTTGTATATGCTGAATGAGCAGGAGGAACTTCGCCGGCTGTGTATTGGGTCTGCTTCTAGTTAATTTTCTAAGAGTATTGGTACTAGCAAAGGTCTCAACTGTAAACTTTGTGGAGAAATACTTTCTCAGCTTTGGGTTTTTTAAAATAGACAAGCCATTTTTTGTAATTCATCTAAATCTGTTCATTCTAGTGCAGAGACTGAAACAGTTTTCATAGGTGGATAAAATGCATTTTCATCTTTTCTTAGATTGGCTTCAAGAACATGCAAAATGTGGAACATGTACCTCTGACCCTGGAAAAGGCTTTGCAGCTGGTTAAGGATGTCTTCATTTCTGCTGCTGAGAGAGATGTGTACACTGGAGATGCACTTAAGATTTGCATTGTCACAAAAGATGGAATTAAAGAGCAAAGTATCCAGCTACGAAAAGACTAATTCAGATCACCTGTAAGCAAGTCATATGTGATGTACAATTTACCTGTGTTATGAAGACATTTGTCTCATTAAATTTTTTCAAGAAGTTCAGCTACTGTGATGCTGAGTATTTTCTATCTTTGTTAGAAGTAGTAGTGTTTTTTGGAAGCCAGAGCAGTTGATGGTAAGGAAGCAACTAAGAGTTACAATTCAATTTCCTTAATCTATCGATCAGTCTAATTCTAATGCAAGTCAAGTTTAATCCCCTCTCACAATCCCTTGTGCTGCAATATGGGGGGGTTTAAACTTAGAAAAATTTAGGTTCACTGACTATTCTGATAATTCTTTCAGTTCAACCTTGGTTTAATGAGTAAAGCATTTTCTCTGTTCGTGCTGCCTTTTCTGCACTTCGTAGCTTGCTTTTCCTACCTTCTCCTTTATTTCTCTGACATGCTGTCCTGACATTTGACTTCTGTCTGCTTATTTGCAAAGACTGTATGGGTAGTCTGAAACCAGTATCACTGTGTTATAGGGGAGAATGTTAAATGGAATCTTTCAGAGTTTGGTCCTGGACTCTGCATCTGGGCTCACTTCTGTGTGTTTCTGTTTGGTTAATGCCCAGAGTTTGAAGCATTGTCCCCTTCTGGCTACTGATGGGAAATAACTTAGAATGGAGATTCCTGAGTGCCTTTTAATGCCTGAGGCCTTTGTTAGCCCTACTAACTGCTTTTGATTCTTGGGAAATTGCATCAAGCGTAGTTTGTTTGATGTGGTGTATCACACCCCTGGAAATTGGCCTCAGTACTAGGACCTTTAGGAAAACAGAGCTGCATCATCAAGTGTTAGATAATTTTCTCTTGTCCAAGAGTCCTTTCACAGTCTGTAGCTCTTTAAAAAAAGACATATAAAATATCTCATTGCTTGAGGTGGCATACTTATTCCTTAAAAGAACAATCTTGCCGATGTGCTTGATCCTATGGTAACCTTGTCTCCTGTTTGGATGTTCATTCTGGGTGCTGTATGTTACTCCTAGCGCTGGCTGGTCTTCACCAGTGATGGTAGTCTCAGGCTTCCTAGACAGTTCAGATAGTGGGTAGTATTTTGAACCTCAGTAATCGGGGAACTACTGCTTTTAAACAGACTCCGACTGTTCAGGAAATGCACCAAGTTTCCCAAAGCGTTTGTGAAGGCACTTGACCACTGGGTGCCAGTGTTGGGCCGAGTAAGGAGGGAACAGCTCGTTCCTGGGTAGTTGGGCAGTAAGAAAGGCACACAGCGTCTCAGTCTGAGTAACGCTGTGGCAGAAGTCACTTGGTCACGCAAGTCAGAACTTCCAGACATGTTCAGGTGTCTTAAGGGGATGTTTCACATTATTTGCAAAAGTCATCTTAGATGGAAAAGGCTGATGGTATAAATGACTGTAGCTGTATGCTGTCTGTACTGAGCAAATGGCACACAATGCAGTAATTCTAAGAACAGAAAGCCTGTGCCTATTTAAAGTACAAATCAGCAATACTGAACTAAATACATGCTGTGTTACTTCTGTAAAATTAAGTTAAAGCACCTTAAGCTCAGCTGGCTTTGATACCAGATTTACGTTGAATTGCTCAAGCATTTCACAACAGGCTGTTAGAGCTTCAAGCAAAGTTGTTGAAATCTACTGAAACTACATAGTGTTTCAGTTGCAAAGAAAAGCAGGAGAGGGCAACAAATCGACATGCCTGCCTTCGGGACAGGTCTGTGTGCAATATTTAAGTTCTAAACTTAGTGAAGGGAAGAGCAACAAACAAGGGCAACTATCTAATTTCTACATGAACTAATTTAATGTTCTTGCAGGATGCCAGATGTGTAGGAGAGTTGCAGTGATTTAACTCAAAAGTTTTGATAAATTTGGCTGTTCTTTTATTTAAGGGTAAATTTTACATCCAAAATGAATGCATGTTGACAGATTTTAGGAATTACTGGCTTTAGTTTGATGTGGCTAGGCTTGCCTCTCTAAGTTCTTTCAGGAGAAACACAAGGTGGTTAGAATTTTCAGGTGTCATTTGCAGACTCAGAAGAGGTACAAGAGCAGGTACCTGTTTGCCTGACACTGTCAGTGCCATCCTGTTGGTGCAGTTGTGCTGATGTGAGATGGCTGTTTTGTCTCCTTTTCAGATTTCCCTTCTTTTCTAGCTGAAGAACCAGCAGGGAAAGGAAGCTTTTTCACAGGCCCATTGGACTGAAAATGCCAAATTTCTTTCACAGAAGAATGTAGCACTGTGTTCACTCCCTTTGTGGATGGGTTTGGAGCCAGTGAGATGGGAAGGTTTGTTTCCCACATTTTTAATTTTCCAGTTATGCCCTGCCCTGATGTCAAGTGCTTGTGCTCAGAGTGAGGAGTTGCAGGAGTGACAGATGTGTGATTACAGAAGTATTCACAAGCTGCTCAGCTAGAAGTTACTTGCTTATTAGTATTAAAATATCCCAAAATGTCAGATGTGTATTACAGATGAAAGGTACCAAGATGTACCAAGTTTTTTTTTTTAATCCACCGAGTTCCCCAGCTCTGTTTGTGAAGATTGTCATCACCTCAGGATGAGAGGTGGGAAGGCCCTGACTATCTGCAGCTCTCCTTAGTTTTGTGCCTGTACTTCCCATATGGAAGTCAGCTTAGTATCCATCTAGCACTGTGTCTGCAATATAAATTAACAGTTTATGAAGCATTTTGAGCCTTACTGGGTCACAGAACTGTGGGCAAGCAGGCTATAGAGATTTAGCTAGGCAAAGCAATTGCAACAATGCCACTTGGGGCTGCTGGAAGCAAAGGTCTAGGTTTGGCAGATCTACTTGGGCAGGCATTAGATGTCTTTAATACAATTTTATGTAAGAGAAAAGAGAGAGAGCAAAAATGTTTATCTTACAAACCTTTTCTTAATTTTTAACATGTTACATGTATCTTTCGAGAGAGGGGTGCGCTGCAGGATTGGAATAACCGTGGAGCGAGCACTTCTAACTATAAGGGTGTATGTATAACAAGAGCAGTGTAACACTTCACCTGCAGCAGTACTGAGGGCCGCCCTAAGGTGGCAATAGCTGCTTGCTGTCGCAGGCCTCGG
Organism: Aleadryas rufinucha; assembly: GCA_013397815.1. Taxonomy (NCBI): domain Eukaryota; kingdom Metazoa; phylum Chordata; class Aves; order Passeriformes; genus Aleadryas; species Aleadryas rufinucha. Next base: position 293,109 of record VZTH01012104.1, read on the forward strand.
CACAATTCCACACGGGGTGGGTGGAAATAGCCATACATACTCCCAGTGCCCCACTGTAATGGGCTTTGTGGTACTTGCTTGTTGAGGAGATGGGAGGCTTTATTTTGATGTCAGCCAAATGGCTGCGTACCCTTGCTTCTGTAAGGGACTGTACAAGGTCAGAATCAGCCTTAAAAACTAGGTTTGTAAAGCAAAGTCTTCTTTATTAATTTTGGACGTGTTTTCAGCAATATTGTTTATGCATCAAATCCATTTTATATACAGAAGAGGGGGCTTGTTACTATGGAAAGTGAAAGTGCTTGACAGGACATAAATATTGCATATATGCTTCTAAAAGCTTACTTTACTGTATCAGTCAGAGATAAGTTTAATTTTCTTTTAACTAAAACCAAGACTTTCTTGAGGCTGAATCATAAGATGTTATATAAATCAAATACCAAGCTTTCTCACTCTAGGGTGACATTTTTCCTTTTACACTGAGATATGCCTGTAACATTACATATCCCTTAGTGTGGTGGGAGCCATGACCAGGCTGCTGACTAGAGAAAACCATTTAAATGGAAATTATAAAACACTATATGAAGTACAGTAGTTTGAAGTGGTCATACAGCATCTTACTCCTTTATATTCTGAAGCATTTATTTACTTAGGGGACAAAGTTGTAATTTTCCACATTGGATAAAACTTTTTTTGATACCCATAATCATACATTCCAGAAAGCTGCTCTGGCAATTTTTTTCTCTCTTTTTAGCAAGTCAGGATTTTACAAATCTAAACCTGGAGAAAGGTGGCAGGAGCAAGTGGGGACTGATTAAAGCAGCATTCACATGAATCCAAGCAAAATAAAGTAGTCCTGTTTCTCTCCAGTCTGGTTGAAGATAGTTTTTAGGAGCATAGAGTAACTGCTGCCTTATTCAGGTTTCCTTATCGAAAGTCAGGAACCGACTTTTGAGTAGAAGGGATTTGGAAATGACAGCTTTCAAATTCCTCTTTTCTCTTTCTTTCAGCCATTGCTTTTGTTTAGTGTGAATGTCCTTTGCTTTTAGGCCATTTGGGGCAGTCGTAAACCAGACAATAAGGCACATGGACCTGAAGTTAACTAAGATTTGTCTCCAGATCTCTCTTCTCAAGCCAAATTCCTTCTGAGAAGGGGTTTTGTCTGTGTGAGTGCAACAGAGTGAGACCAGTTTTATATTCTTTCAACACTAATACGTAGTTAGTTTAATTGTATGGACCATTTTCTGTGTACTTCCTTTTCCAAGCAATTTCAACAAAGTATTCATAATTACAAAAACATGGTTTAGCAGAAAAAACAAACAAAAAATCCTGAGTATCTTTCCTGTTAGGCTGTTCTTGGCCCTTTTCCTAACAGTTGCTGGCAAAGTTCAACTTCACTGTTCATTTCAGAGGCTCAAGTGGGGGTAGGGATGGACTTCACTGTAGCCTACAATAATTAATATTCTTTGGCAAAAGACACAGTTTGAAGGGCTACTGGCTAGAGAGTAGTCACAGTACCAGAAATTTAACCAGTCCTTTGTACTTATGCTCAAAGAACCATAAAAGGAAAGTTAAAAAACAGGATTCCCTTTTGTGCTGAGGAAAAGCAAGAAGGTGTCGAAGTTTGTGGTGTTCCGTAGATACTTGACGGTTGAGGTAAAGTGCTATTGACTTTCCTGAGACGTGGCTTCTCTGAAACGTCGCTATTTCTGTTGCTCAGCTTTCTGCAACTACACAGGTTTGGTGATCTTGATGGTTCCACAAGAAGTCACCAATATGCTGTTTCACCTAGATGCCCACCCGGGTGTGGGTATGTGACACCCACAGTGCCTGGCCCGCTGAGGTGGCTTAGCTGAACAGGATTACAGCCCCTCTGGACCAATCCTGTATTTGACCAGGCTTTGTGGAAACTGGCCATGATCAACTTGGCAGTCAGGTCGGGTGGATGACTGAGCTGGTCATTGCTCTTTCAAGGCTACACTCCCATACTGGAGCCCCTGGGTGGCTCAGCTGAGCACCTCCTCTCCACCCTGGGCAGCTGATGGAGGCATACCCAGCTGGGGCTACCTGGCAGGTAAGAAATGCTGTAGAGTGCCTTGACAGTTGGTCCCCTACCAGGAGCCCATCCTCAAAACATCCCAGCAGGAAACATACTTCTGTTTGTAGCTTGCTTACGCAGTCTTTGCAGAGAACCTCATGCACTGAGATACCAGAAAGTTAAGAGTCCTGATAGGGAAACACCCCCCACACACAACAAAAACCATGAACTGAAGTGGAGCCTTTTTTTCAGAGTTTATATAAGTGACCGTTTTGGAGAAAGCTGCATTCCAGTGTCACTGCCTTGTGCTTGATCTGAACTTTTCTTGACATGTACCCTTGAATGCAGAATGGTTAACACAATCTCCACTAAGTCCCATGGCAAACAAACATTTTGGTGCGGCTGGTATGTGTTTGCTAGTTGCAGACAAGCCGATCTCATTAGAACTGCATTTACAACTTCTGCCAAGCGTTTTGAAACTGGTTAACATGCACAACAGCTGCCTGAGCTGGAATGGCATTCCATTCCCTGCCTCCATCTTATTAGCACAGGGGATGGCTTGATTAATGACAATTAGATGGAATTTATAAAAATGAAAGATAATTTGTCTTTGGAAGGGCCATGCAGTGTATTTTCATCATCTGATTTAAAATAAGTCACAAAGTCTAAGTTTTTATGGCTTTTCTCAAAAACTAAGAGAAATGCTTACCCTGAGCTAACCCACAAAATTTGAACTGAAAACATTTTAAAGGGTGATGCAAAGTGTTTTCAGCTGGTACGTAGCTCGATTTCAGACAAAAGCATTTCCACAGGAACAGGAGGACCTGGTTTCCCCCTCATTTCTCCAGGCCCTCAGTGCAAAGCTGTTAAGCTTGCAGCCTTGAATACAGAGACTCTTGATTCAGTGTAGGCTTGATTCAGTGTAGTACATCAAAACCACTCAATGTATTTTGTTTGGCTCTACAGCCTTTAAAGTCAGTGGCTGTGGTGCCCTTCACCTCTGTTAAGATGCTTCTCTGTCAAAGGGACACTCTCCATCAGGCACAGTGAAGCACCAAACAGACAAGATGCTCTTCTCTGAGCAGCTGGAGAGTTACAGTGGCCAAAGCGGTATCTATATGCTGGCATTCACATGCCTAATTTAACCCATAAAATTCCTGCACAAACATTTAACAGGGGTTTCTGGTGGTTTAGTTCAAGCCCAGTGCTTAGTTTAAGCCCAGTGTTAGCAGAAAAGCTACACTGATATTCATTCTCTGCACAAACCTAGAGCTCTGAACTCCAATTCATGCTCCCAGATAAATTCAACTATGCTGCTAGAAGTCATCATTGCAATTTAAATTAAAAAAGGACAATGAATCAGACTCCTGAAGTAAGTGAGGTCCTTTTGACTAGTTGGCTCAGATTAAAATAAAATAAAAAATAGACTTCTCATAAGAGAATGCACTTGCAGTGTTTTAACTAATATTTTGACCTGCACAGGTAGAGGGTTGTTTTCATGAATGTTTCCATTCAAAGCCAAAATGCATTTTGGAACTACTCCAAGAATTTAGTTTCTATAAGAGGCTACACAAATCTGCCCTTTTCTTGCACCATGTCCTCCTCACACTCTTGCTAATGAAAGAACATCCAACAGGCCAAGCTATCCAGCAGCAACTAGTGGATGGCCCTCAGGTGTCCAGTTTGAGATCCCAGCAGTCTTGGCTCTGAGCTGTTTGTTGAATTTAACTGAATTCCTCCAGTTAGTCTCACTACAGAGAAGGTGAAGTCAGAGGTGGTCTGATACATTCGAACTTTATTTTAGGAGCTGTGGGATGAGTTCACAAGAGACACAGTTTTCCATCCACATCCCAACCCACGTGCAAGCACTTGGTCAGCCCGTGTGGCTCCAGCTACAGTGTTGGACTACAGGACTGCTGCCTTGTAAACGCCAATTGTAAGTTTTAATGAGACAAACCAATTAGATGGCTTGACAGACCATCACAACAGTGACGCAACCACACTCAACCCCCATTACAGGAGCAGCAGAATTTCAAAGAACTGCTATTAAAGAAAAGTCACAGAATAGCTCGCACACAGCCCTGCAAACAACAACATCACCCACAGGCTGTGGAGCAAGGGGAAGGGCGGTGAGAGTAAAGCAGAAACAAGTGAAAGGAATTCATCCAAATACTGATTTTTTCCTTTCTAAAACTCAGCATGGGCACAGCTTGGGTTTCAGGTACTGTAATCTATGAAATACAACTGCTGTACATAACTCCCACTGTATTATTGGTCCAACAGAGCCTAAAGAGAGCTATAACATGGCCTTTGCAAAAATGCATATGTACAAAGTCACTTGTGCCAGGCAGTGCGTTACATTGTCCTACAGATACCAACTGACACACACGGCTGTATTCACTGGTCCTCCTACACCCACAAGGCATTTCCTTCCTGAAAGCCAGAGGAAATATTTGTCACTCCACACCCTGACTTGCAGGTGTGATCCCTGCAGAGGATCAAGGGATATGGATTTTGGAATTTTGTCTTCTCTTCATCCTCCCTTGGGTACCAGTTCATACATCACCTGCTGTCCCTCCTGGTTTGAACTAGGAGTCTGGCCATCCCCACAGCTTGCTACAGGCAAGCTCTCTGAATGCTTAGCAGAACACTTGTTTCCAGCATGTTGAGCCCAACACGTTAAGTGTCACTAAGACACAATCCAATTAATGGAGTGTTTGGGTGACGCTCCCAAGATAAAATTCCCTTTGCAGAGTGTGCATTGAGCAGTTCTCAGTAGTTACAGTCCTCTCCTGTTGACACTGAAAGAGACAACAAATAGAAGATCCCACAGGCATGGCAAGGCCCCGGTTGTCAAACCAGAGAGCATTTTTCAAAGCTCTTCTTTCCAAATGAGCCACTTTGCCTTATTTTTACATACGTGTCAAGGAGGATCCAAGACTAACAGAGTAATTGAAGTTGCTGGCTACAGAATTCACTGTGGCTTGTCAAAGTTATTTTCCCTAAATTAAAGACCCATAAACATACCCCTTTGGACTGCATGGCACACGGATCATAAAAGGAAATCTCAAGACTTGAGCTGATGCCGAGAGGACACTTTGTTTGTGTTAATCATGAGAGCGAAGGGGACCCCTGTGATGCTGCAGTACACTGAGAGGGATGCGGGCAGCAGGAGCTCACGTGACTGTGTGGAACATCTGTTCTGCCCCATGGATGCTTTCCAAGTCTCTCTTCCCAGCCTACTGCTAGTCATTATTCAAAGTATTACACAGTGTCACCTCCTTTGCCATCAGCTCTGATTGAGCCCTGTCCCCATAAGCTGTTGGTGGGAAGCATCCACCAAGGACTGTGAGGCACCATTCCAGGGTCTCAGTCTCAGATCCAGTAACCATAACATAGCTGGAGCTGCAACGCAGGCCACCACAGGCTGCAAACTCTCTGCCTGCTTTTCATGTTAGTATAAATCACTTGACACCATGTGAAGTATCTCTGCCAGCTCTTGACAGCCTCTCAGTAAGATCCAACAGACCACAACATGTTAGAGTGGGAGTTTTGCCTTAACAAGTCCAAACCAAGCTACCCCAACCCTTGTGAGCAAAGACCAACACTTCAGGAGGAGAATAGATGAACTTTGTACACTAGAAGCATGTCTGTATTTGTTTCTGTGGGGTAAAATATTCTGTCAAGCAGCAGGTCATTAACACATAACTAGGTAGTTTTCAATAAACTGGTGCCCAGCTACTGTGGCAGTAAATGATAACCTAGTGCCTGGTAGCCTCAGTGAAGCCAAAGGATGTGCCATTCCTAGCCACCACACAGTCATAGCTGTGGAGATTCTGATATGCACAGCAATAAATGATGTGCTTTAGAGAGAGGGAAGACAAAGCTGAGCAACTTGGCACAGAGTAGAAAAGCTAGTCTGCAGACAGCAAGCTCACTGTAGGTGCAAAATGTTGGCAGGGTGGGAAGATGCACACCCTGGAGCTGCCCTTAGAGCCTTTGTCCCAGCCCCAGAGCAAGGGGTGTTCCTTGAGAGTGCATCCTCTACGCACGTGCATTACAGACACCAGTGAAGAGCTGCTGTCACAGGGATGTGGTGGGCAGCACGCACAATGACTGCTTTCCAGGGACATGGGCTTAACGAGGGGGGACAGCTGAGTGCTGCACAACAACTGCCTCCTTTTCCGCACTCCATCCAAAGCACTAGAGCCGGTGACAGGTCAGACCTCTGCAGACTTATGTCAAGGGTTAAACAAAAGCCAAACTGCTGTCAGCAGCAAAGGGAGCCTGCAACTGTGTGCCAAAACGTGGATGCAGGTCTGCAGCTTTCTTATCTTGCAGAGCACCCTGATACACTACTCAGGAGGCAGAAAATCAAGCCAAAACAAAACAAACAAAAAAAAGCAAGATAGAAGAAAAGCATTACATGGAGTTTATAAGGTCATTAACTGCAAGATGGAAATCTTGCATACAGTGACTTCATGGTTAGTCCAGTCAGTGAAACTCAGAGCAATGAACAGCAATACCATTTAGGAGGAGCAGAGCAAAACTGCGATTTTCAAGATTTTCCCTGGCCACAACTTTGATCCTTATGTTCCCCAGTAAAATGACTGAAATATGAACTTGAGATAACACACAGGCACAGTGTGAAGCTCTGAGGCCTTCCTGCCCTCAGCCGCTTCCTTCCCGTTTACTCAGGCACCTGTGTGGTAGCATCACAAGCTGTCAGAACGCAGCCTCGGTGCTTCACGCCTATCTCCCCTCTGCCCCCCAAAACCCGCCCGAATTTGTCACAAAGGCTCAAGAGGGAGTGAGGCTCGCTTTCCTCCGCTGGCCCCCTCACAATAGAGGATTGCCCTATTTGTGTGTGAAGGAGAGGGGCAGCCGCCCCAGCCCTCGCATCTGTAAGGGCTGGAGACAAGCCGCACAGATAGGCAGAAATCAATAAGCTGGCGGATCAGAGGGCCCGGCGGAGGAGCCGCTCCTTGCACACGCACAGGGGCCGAACATCTGTCAGGCAAACAAAAAGCAACCCAAGCGGAACAAAAGAGAGGATTATTTTAACTCAAGTTCTTCTTCAGTCTCAGCAGGCAACGTTCAAGCCGTCCTCGTATTCAGACACCGAGGCCTTATGGAGTACGGGCTGTCCGGGAAATGCCAAACGCTGTTACCAGAAGACAAAAGAGGGGGGAAAGAAAAAAAAAAGTAGATACAGAAAATTCAGAATGTCTTGTTGAGTGCGATGGAGCAGGGGGAAGGTGGAGGGGCACCAATAAGGGGGCAGAGGGCAGGGAGGGGAGGAGGGCAGAGTGATGATGCAATGAAGAAGTTGATGACAAATCTCCACAGCAGTGCTGGAAAACAAAGCTGATCATATCAAATCTGCCAGAGAAGCATAAAATATTATCTCAAAGCTATGGATTGACAAGCACTGAGGCTGCACCCCCCAGCTCCCTCCCTCAGGTGAAAGGGCAGGCTCACTGCAGCCCTCCCACTTGTGCAGGCAAACCCTGGGCAGTTGGCAGAGCTGGCCCCACACCCCAGCACCCTCCTCACCTGGAGGAAGCCCAGCTTTGACCACAAGCCCTCGGCACTTCTGGGGGAGCAAAGGATTTAGGATAAGCTCGGAAACAAGCTGCCATGCCCCTCCCTTGTGCCTGGTGTTAGCCAGCATACACGGTTACTTTGCAGGTTGGTTTGTCCAGCACAGCTGTCTCTTCCAGTCAGCATGTCATATATGTGCTAGAAATAGGTGCAAAACAGTGAATTCAAGATAAACCAGATCTAGTGAAATCAGATTTGGGCTTAAAATGCCAGAAACCTTTATCCTTTCTGAAAGAGAGGAGATCATGTCATAGCTGAGAATGCCCAGTATTGCATTCACATGCTACTGCTCTGTGCTCTTATGCTCCTGTTGGCTTGGTGCATTTCTGAACTGATGTATTATTAGAAAAAAAAAACCTGCTAGGTTTTGGGTTTTCTTCAGCAGTTTCACAGTATATAAGCTGCCTTCACTGCTGAAAGCAGAAGCTGTTCTGGATAAAGGTGTACTTGTTTAGTTGAAGATTCTGAAGCTGCAGTTCTGTGGCCTGGGATGCATGCATCCATCAAATATTAGCCCACACATCCCACAAAACAGATATATGTCTCAGCCTTAAAAGGGACTTGCCATAGAAGACATGGGTTCTTAATGGCATTTTAGGAAGCATCACAAAGGTATTTTGAGCCAGCTTCATTTTATTCCATTCTGTTTGGGGTGGGGGAGGGATGTGAACTGGAAGAGGTTTTGACTTAGAGGAAACTGGCTCCTTTATTAAAAAAACTAAAACAAAATAATGATTGAAAAAAAAAACCAAACCAAAACATATGGTTAGCTGCTGCCTCATCTTAGAAGGTTCTAAATTTCCTTAGCCTTATTTACAGTGCCACACACAACTGGGCTGGCTGTCTTAACAGACATGACCCTTTAAAAAGGGTAATCTCTGCTTTTATTTTGCTTGAGAGAGTGAAGGAGAAAGAAGGGCTGCCTTGCTTACCATAGGGAGGGTCTGGGCGCGAAGTCCCATCTGGCCACAGGTAACTTCCTGGATCTCTTGAATTCAGCCTCTACACAACAAGGAGGAGTAAGTTAGACTTTGAGGGACTTTAGCCAACTGTGTATTTTACAGACATGTACCACCTACCTGAAAGGAACCAGAGGCAGCAGATGAGGGGCTCTGTCAGTAGCTGGAGACAGGCACAGCAGCCTGGTGCTGGCAGGATGCTCCTTCATCACCAGCAGACAGGGGCATCTGCCACAGATGCAGCACCTCTCTTTCTCAGAAGCTTTGCTCAGGTGTACTGTGAGTATTTCATAACCCACAGGCAGGACAGTAACCTCTACCAGCCACTGCAGGTGCTGCAGACCTGGGTACCTTCACTCCATGTACCCTGGAGACTCCCCACCACTCATGGAGAGGACAAACTGAGGTTCAAGCAGCAGCAGACATACCCTGCATGCTACACTGCAGGTCTGTGCAGGGAGAGCACATCCAGCCCCCTGCACATCCTACACAGATCATGCACATGCACCTGGACTGTCTGCCCAAATACTGAAAGGGTTCACAAGGCCAGAAAGATCAAACTCTCTTCCTAAAACACAATAATTCAGATGCCAGCCTTTGGCATCTCCTTATCCAAGCTTCATTGGTTCTGAGCCTTCACCTCTTCTACCGGGAGTCTCATCCAGCTTCCCCCTGAGAAGAGCCCCACACCTCAAAGCAGAGTTTATTTCCTACTGCTGTTTCTGGCCTACCCAGGTTGTTGTTGACTTTCCTTCATCAACATTTACTCAACTCAGCTGCAGCCTTTGCTGGAGGCCTCACTTCACCTGGGCTGCAGTTTTTTGTAAGAAGTATTTCCAATCAACTGCTTGGTCATGTCAGGAATTTCAGAGGTCCCCTATTTTCCTTTTGCAAGCAGTTCTCATACAGTAGCAAATCAATACCTTCTTATCTCACTGTTAGGATATTACTGATATTTGTCCATAGTCAATGTTTTTCCTTAAAGCCAAAGTACTCGAGTTTCTTTTGCTCTTTTGGGTTATTTTTTGCAGATCTTGAACCACATGCAAGTCTTATGTTAAGCCATACAAGCAAATGCTTCTATAGAGCTGGGCTTTAGAGAGAGGCTGTTAAAACAGAGGGTTTGATGTTATGCTGGTAAATAATAAAAAAATAATACACAGATGAACATTTACAGGAGAGAAAACTGTTTAATGCGAGGAAGAGTTATGGTAAGGGAACAGTATAGTACATTGTGCAGTAAAACAGGGAAGACGTTGCCCTTCAGCTTCCATCAACAGAAACATGCTCCTGATTCTCCTTGGGCACTAGCTCCTCCAGAAGCTGGATAAGAACCAAAGGAAAAGACAAGAAAGGAAAGTAGTAAAACTAATAAAAGCAATGTGCATCTTTTATGTGAAATTTTGCAACTTCGCCTTTGGAAAATAAGTTTCTTTGATGTGTTTAATTTTGTTGTTATCTACCAGCAATGAAAGAGAAGCCACCTCATCAGTAGGATCTTTTTTGAAGGGGATTAGGCCTGAGTCATTCTGGCTGAGAGAGGCCCTTGGATTAGGGTCTTTTTTGCACACAGTCTGGCATTGCTGTTTCCTTAGAAAAACAGGCTTTGGGGTTGTTTTGATGCCTGTGAGGTTGCTCCACAGGAAAAGGATGGACCTGGAACACGCAAACCAGGGACAGGGAACCTAGACAGAAGAAGGCACTGGTCACCTGCAAGTGGAGACTGACAGACACCTGCTCTGACAGCAAATAAGTTGGTGTGATGGGTCCCCATTTCCTCTGGAGCCATGGAGCATCCTGCATGTCCACACTCCTTCTCAAAGCGTTAGAGGGACAGTGCCAATGTGTGATGGAATGCACATGATGTGTTAGAACGGCTTTGCAGATTAGTTGACATGGTCCATTAGACTGCACCTTGGGCACTCCTGCTCCAAGAGCCTAAAAGAGAGACAGGACTAACCAGCAGCCCTCAGATAAGCAGCTGTGACGTGTGATCACAATAAATTGATGGTGGCCGCAGTTTTGACAGTTAAAACTAAAACAACCAAACAATCAGAGCAAATTTTTGTCTTGTGGCAGCAATGAATTACCTGGTGGCTGCACGCAGCCACTATCATTGTCTTTGAGAGTCACTGCCCTAAGAGATGAGTTCTTAACAAGTGAACAAATTACTCAATTAGAAATTGAAACAGTACATTCCTGAGAGGAGTTCAGCAGCCTCTTTTTCCATTAGCAACAGGGAGTCGCCGTGCTCTGCACATCACCCAGAGATAGCTCTTCTCCTTCCTTCAGCAGACAACTCTGCTGTAACTGATTTCTTCACAATGTCATCCCAGTTTTCCTCTTTTAGGTACCAGTTGCTGATACGTGTGAATGTGCCGATTTTTGGGCAAGTTTCAGCCTAGAAAAAAAAAAATCCTATTACACAAAGCAAAATGGAAAGGGCAGGGAATTGGAGATCAGATTTATGAGGTGATGAGTGAAATTTTGTTGAAAAGTACTTACTGGGTACTCACTTTGTGGATGAGCTTGTTCTATCAAGAAGAGAGAAAAGTAAGTAATTCTAGGATCTAAAACCATTCAAGAAATCAAACTCGGGCAGTTTGAGGATGAGAGATTGGTCAATCTGAATTTTGTGAGAAGTACAGATATATTAAATTTTCTCCAAGGTAGGAAAGAGAGAGAAAAGTATTTTTAGTAAATGTATTCAGTGGATGTGGGAAGTCTCCTGCAAGGAATAAAATGTCCTTTGAGTCTATGTCGTGGTAGTGTGGTACTGAAAAACAGAAGGCATGAAGGAATTGTGAACAGCTGGTGAGTGGCAGTCCTATACCAAAAGAATGAAGTGTGGAGGAGGGGAGAAAGCAATTAAAAAAACCCGAAACAATAACAAAAAAGAGCTAAAATCCTAACAACAGTAGAATAAAACCCAAACAGAAAAACAAAACTGAAGTGTTGGGAGTGTACTGTCAAACACCAGCTTCCCATGGACTGCAAGAGCAACAGAAGCCATTGTCCTCTCTTGGGGATGGGAACCATGAAAAATAAGCTGGGCAGGGAACATAGCTGCTGTGTGCTCTCAAACGCATTTCTCAACTAAGCCCAACGCAACTCTGACTCCTCAATATGCTGGATGCTCCACAGAGGATGAGTGCACCCCCACCTAGCTGGGGACATGATCTCTGAGCACTCACCATCCTTAAAGTAAAAATAAATTCCCAACAGTTGGAATGTAATTACTTCATTAAGGCTCTCAGGTGAGAAATGAATAATCGCTCCATGGCAGGGCGGTGGGGACGTGGGACAGGGACAGGCAGCCAAACGCGTGGTGCAGCCTGAGGCCAGCTCCAGGGAGAGGTTTGGGCTGGGGTGTTGGCAGGCGGCAGCACGCCCGGCTCCCGGGCACGCAGCTGGCGCAGGCTCTGCTGCGGGGCTCCTGTGCTCACAGCTGGCACAGGCTCTGCTGCGGGGCTCCTGTGCTCACAGCTGCACTCCTTCCCGAGCAGAGGAAGGCAGAGGTTCATGCCCAGCCTCAGGCGACGTGCTCTGGCTTTCCTGGCAAAGCTGTCCCCGTGGCACAGCATTACGCAAATTTGTCCTCGCGTGCTTCCACCTGGCACGGCAGTGTTTCGGAGGTTTGGCACTTCTGCAGAAGGGGCTGGGAGGAGCTGCCTGCTCCCGTCCGGATTGCCGGGGACTGCTCGTGGCTGAGGCAAGCTCGGCACGCTCCGGAGGACCACGGCACAGCCCAGCACTTGCCCCGTGCTTCCTACCCCAGCTGCACTGGAAGTTGGGTGAAATACTGCACAGAGGTGCTTAAAAGCAGAGGTGATTTTTGAGAAAGGGGAGACTGAGCAGACAGACTGAGCAACAAGAGTGACATTAACATTGTGACAGACACAGAGAGGCAACAAGGGAAAAGTTTTTCACCAATTCTCACAATAAAAATATTAAAGGGCTTCACCTGAAACGATGAGACAGCAAGGTCAAAACAGAGGATGAATCTCTTCCTGTATAGAATCAATTATAAACACAAAGAAACAAAGCTAGACAAGAATGGTCTATAAATGCAATTCAACACAAAGATATGGATACAACATGGACTCAGGAATTCTTAAGTCGCAGAATACCAGCTACCAGGAAGATACACAGAAAGAATTGTCTCCCTTTGCCTGTTCTTATACAGTTCTCTTGACCACTGTTGGAGGCTGGAAAGATCTTTAGTGAAAGCAAGTCTTGTTTTTGATTTTTCATTTTTCCTTTAAAACTTGGCATACTTAGTGATTAAAAAAGAACCTGTCTTTGAAATAAATATATCCAAATCACATGTATCCAAAGTCCTATGTTAACCTTACTGCCACATGTTTTGACAGTCAGTATTTTTAAACTTTTTAAAAGGCTTCTGCTCATGGATGGGCTCATCTTTTTCAGGGCATGATTGACAGGGGTCTATTTCAAAATACCTCCCATTAAGAAAAAAAAAAAAGAAAAGAAAACTACCTTAATGGTGAAGCAGGGAATGACAGCAGCAGACAAAAGGTCGTTGCTTCTTTGTTCTTGAAATCTGAAGAAAATACACAGAACTCCATTGTATGACTTTTTCATGCACAACATTGTCTCCCTTGACCCCATGCACATCTGCAGCCTGAAGTCCTCTGTTATCTCTGGATAACAGCTGTTGCATCACTGATTATTCATCAGTTCCACTTTAGTCTGCCTAAGGTGCTGTGAAAAGCCCACAAGTTGCTGAGTTTACTAAGTGAATTCAAAATAAAACCTAAAATTGCTGGGAAGAAAAAAATGGGAGTAACAACAGATAACTCATACTGGACATTTTATTTGGTTGTCTATAGCACATAGGCTTATACTTTAACATATTGGAATTGAAGGATCTTTTAAAAATCTCATAGAATCCCCTAATCTTCTCACCTAACTCCTTTATACTTTTCATATGGCTTTGGAGAGGAAAATGCAAGGGCAAGGAACACATGCACTCAGTACTGGAGAAACAAGCAAGCCCTTCAGTTATATGATGTGCTGAAGCAGAATTTGCAGAGCAATTAATTAGTGAGGATTTCCAGTTAAAAGAAGGGGGCCAAAGAGGTATGTGCACAACCCAGCCCCTTTGAATGCAAATACTCCTTGATCTTTATTTGGGGCAGAGGAAGTAATTTCTCTTCTCTCCTCTCACACTTGCTATGGAGACCACAATTCAGTATGCACCTCCTCCCCAGGTAATTCATCTTCTGGCTCCTCCATCACCACCTCCCCCAATCATTTTCCACCCCTACCACTCCCCAGTTACCAATGCTCATATTCCCACATGGGTGCTAAATCCCATCAGTTTTTCTGTCCGAAGGATAAGGATGGAAGAGGATTTCTTTGATCTCCAAGACTCTTTCATGGGTCATTTGAGAGGTGAGGATAGAAGAAGGTGAAGATTTCCAGTTTATCAGCAAAGCATTGATGACCACCAGATTGCTGGGAACATAATAGTAGATATTCCTGAAAAAAAAAAAAAGGTTGCTTTGCAGCCCAGCACTAAATTGTTAATGAGCTCCTGGTGTAAATTCATGGGGTGCAGGGACTGACCCTAAGCAGGTGGCTCGGCAGTGACGTGCAGCCTCCAGTTATTTACTTACAAGTAAGTTGCACAGCTCCTGTCTCTGAAATATCTGCATACTAAATATTAGAGTTTAGATTAGTGTTATGGAGTCCACAATGTGCTGGGCATATTACCAGAAACATAAGCCCACCTTGCAGACTGTAAACCAGAGAAAACATTTTCTGTAGGGGCCCCAGAGGAGGCATAGGCTGTATTGTGGGGTGGTCCCAAGTCTTGATACTAGTGGCTCATTTGCCTTATGGCCGTCAGTAAAGCAGAACGCTTGCAAGCGCCCAGTCTTTGAGCTCTCCAAACATGAAGGTGCTGCACACACACAAATGGTGCAGGTAGCTGCAGTTTGTCTCTAGGAGTTATGAGTGCCATAGCTCAGGTACAGGATGCCAACACCTAAGTCTACTGCAATGACACAGAGGGACTGAGTTAAAGGTACATGTTCAACCTTTGCTCTTAATTCCCCAATTTGATTGCAAAATGACTTTTTTTCATGCTCTCAACTTGTCTTTTGTCTCCTCCAGTTCATCTGCATCACATCCCTTGCAATTTTATCACACTCCTTTTATCCTTATGCCAAGAATTTGCCAAGGACTTGCAAAATCCTCATTCCTGATTGTTTACCTGTTTGGTACAGCATTTCTGCCTTTCTCCAGAAAGAGTTCTGCCATAGCCTCCTTCTGTTGGGCAAAATTATGCAAATTGCACAGATTAAATTGCTGTATAATGGTTGATCAGCTTTTCCTTATTGTTTGCCATTTGCTACACAGGATTTGCGTGCATTTAAGAGTTTTATGTGTTTAATAGTTATTTAAGAGGCTTAGCATAGCTAATACCTTCAAGCAGTTCTGCCCCTGCACACTAGAGAGAAGTAAAGGCTACCTCTGACATCGGTGGTTTTAACTGGAGGAGTTTTAAAAATTGTTTTAAAAGCATGAATGGTGAAGATGCTGGGAGTCACTGATGCAGTGACTACTGACATTGTTTGGAGAGTGTTGCTGTTTACCAAAACTCTTTTCTGTCTCTCTTTGATAAAAGGAGCTACAAAGCAGACCCAGCTCCCACTGGAGGAAATGGTCCAGCAGGATGCGGGTCTCCAAATTCCATGTTTTCTATTACAGCCTGTTTCCACTCATGAACATGCAAATGCTTGGATTCACTTTGGCACGAGCATGGGCTCCTATTCCGGCTCGAAGCTGGTTGTAAGAGAACACATAGGCATTTCCTCTCAGTTGCCAGATCCTGTTCTTGTTAACATCTTGCCAAAGCATTAATCATATCCCAAATCCCACATGCCCCTGAGCACTCTCCCTCCCAGCTGCCTCATCCCCGTTCCTTGATAGACAGACTTTCATCTCTCTCCCACTCCTTACACATCCTCAATCTTTTCCAAGAGTTGCAGCCCCACCAGAGCAAGTAGGACAGGAACAATGAGTGCTTTGCTGCCATCGAGCTGGCTTTTAGGCATCCTCACTGGCCCCATAGTGGAGGCCACTCCAGTGCACTCAGCAAAGCACACAGAATCCAAGCAATACCTACGGCTTTTCTGTAAGCAATTAACTGAAGAAGTCAGGTTTGGTTTTCTTAAACAAATTAGCCTTTTAGTATTGAGTTATATACACCGTTGAGAAAACAGAGAGTAAAGTAAATACGTCCTTGAAAAGCAGCCCTTCTCCCACGCAGCCCCAGAGAGTACTACTCACACATTTGCCCACTGCAAACAGATGGGCCATTTTCTTGTGTCTCTATTAGGTAATAGGCTCAAGCTGTGAACAAATAAAGCCGAAAACACCCAATATGCCAATGTGTTAATTTTGTCTTCCTGTAGGTGTCCCTGTCGATTGCAAAATTGAGGCAGCCCTAACTTTTTCATTTCTTTTTTTTTTGGTTGTTTTTTTTTTTTCAACAAAGAAAAGTTATAACCTTTTTCCTGGGCAAAATAAATTCTGAGCATTTTTCATGGCAACAGATATATAAAAGTTGTTGAATAAGCCATATGTGAGAAACAACAAAACTATAACAACTAGATTGTCTGTAGCTGTGTTATTTATATTGATAGCTGGATTCTCCACTAAAGTGTCCATTTCTATACACATTCTTTACCAACCCAAAGTTTTAATGATATGCCCAGAACCATTGTACCTAATGTGGAAATGAATACACACGGTATATATAAATATTTGTCACTTGCATGTGGCACATGATGCACTTCACTGGGGTATAGCTCAGGGCAGCATCTGGCTCAGGCTCCACAGATCCTAAAATCTAGTAACATGTGTGAATGGTTCATCATTACTTTAATGCACCACACTGTCCCCATGCTTGCACTGGCACTGCCAGAAGGTTTCCACAGGGAACAAAATGGAAGATAACAACTCCTAAAGAAGTCTAGATATTGTCTAAAAAACCACAAACAGCTCAATATTCTTTTTCCAAGGTACTCAGTCCAATTCTGCAGTTTTACTTATTTTGTATGGAAAGTCTTTCTTCTGGCAGAGTTGAATTCTTCAGCCCAAGGAGGAGCAAGTGCTGAGTGCCACAGGGCTTTGTGTACTTCCCAAGACAAATTCAACAGTTCTTAATGCACTCAGGCCTGTACCCAAGAAATATAAAGGTGCTTCTCTTTCTTTAAAGCTTAACCTGATTAGAGTCACTCCTATGACTCTTAATTTACCACTATCAAACTGCCTCTCCTATTGTTATAACCTTTCTTTCTTTCACGAGGGCTCTTTGGAAGCTTTTCACATACTTGTTAAATGCTCTTGGTCACAAAGCCTGCTCAAAGTTCCCTTGATCATGTCATTGCTATGGTGTAAAATTGAATTACTTTTACAATGCGTGCTCTACCCTGGCAAAGCGGAGCCTTTCCCACAGTTAACAGAGATGGAAGGCCTCAAAAATAAATGAATAAGGGAGGACCAAAAAAAGTGAATTTTCATTAAAAGGGGGAAAACAACTTATTCTTGAAATGCAGGGGCAAGCTCAAACGGCTCTTTAGTAAGTGTCTGCCAGACACATTATATCACTCTTTCAAAAGAGAAATGGACTGCTGGGGAGGGGTTAATAAGAGTGAAAAGTAAAACATTTAAAGTTTGCTTGATTGTTTTTTTGTGGTGATTATAGACAACATCTTGTCTCCCAAGAAGAATCAAGAACATGAACAGCTTTTTTGTTGCAGAAAATGGCTGTGGGATATTGTAGGGCTGTGGATCACAAAGTTAGTTCTCATCTTTACTTGTGCCCTTTTTATAGGATTGGACATCAAATGAATGAGTTTATCCAAACCAGAAATAAATATTACAACTAGGCAAGCATACACTGAGAGCATACGCCCCATAGCCCCAAAAGAAACCCTCTCACACATCCCTCTCCGGAAAATAAGCCAGGCTTTGTTACTCGTATTGTATCACCTAAATGAAGGACTTTGGTTAGCCCTGCTTGTTGCAGATTCTCGTTACACAGTACAATAGCAGGGCCTGACTGGCAGCCCTTTCCTTCCTGCTGGAGCTAGCAGAGTGCCCCTTGGAAGGCAAGGGGCACTCTCTTGGGAGAGGTCCATGGTGTTGCACTGTCTACAAGGTGTGAAACACATGCAGCAAAACACAGGACATGGCTAACATCTTTCTCGAGGTCAGCACAGTCCTCCAGTGACCCCGTTGATCAACTGTTTTACCTGGTGTCAAGAACTCAGGCTAATTTTCCTTTCCCCTCTGTTTTTGGTGCCCGACCTGTCCTTTGCTATTATATTGTGAAGCTCACGGTCCCTTCTGTCACAGCCACGAGTGGCTTCCTTCACCTTCAGGTTTTCACATACTTAGCAGAACATTCAGTCCTCAAGCCAGCAGGCCGGGGTCAGCAGGAGCTCGTGGCCAGGGGTGCAACAGTCATGGCCAATGCCCTAACTGGAGAGGGTCTACATGCACCCATTCTTATCTCAGACTCAGGAGTCCATAAAGTTCATGACAGTCCTGAGTGGTTTCAGTCCTGCCTTTTCCTGTAAAAGGGGCTGTGCTGCCATATCACAGGGCAACTGCCATCTTCCACAGGTGGTGTTCTTGCAGGTATAGATTCTGCTAAAAACATGCTTTTGTGAGAGCTTGGTCCTGTCAAGAAGGGTAATTTCATTGTATTATTATCGTGAAAGGTGTTTGTGTGGAGCTGCTTCTACAGTGCCCTGCCCTCTGATGCAGGCACAGCACATCTGGACAGATGTGACCCCTCCGTTGCTCAAAGGGATTCCCAGTTAACCAAGCAGCAAGGAGAACAATGGGAGCAACACCCTTTTGACTTGCATGGTTTTCATCTTTCTTTTGCTTCCCCTGGATTTTCTAAGGCAGGCTGTGAATACTGAAGTGTCACCACTTGCACCTAAAGCCCTTGCAGGTGATAGTGAGATGCTTGTTCACACCAATATGAGAGGAGCCCCCCAGCAGGAAGTCAGTTCTTTCAGACTCTTTAGAAATGTGTGATAATCTTATAGTGTATCAACACTTTCTCCCTCCCCTCTCTGCCTCTAATTTCTCTTAAACAAGGCTGTGTTACTCTCTACCTTTGTATGCTGCTGCTGACATAGATCTCCTTTCTTTAAATTTGCCTGTTTCACACCTCACTACTCAGTGCTTTGAGGACAGGTTTATGCATTCAGTCTACACCTAGCCTGCTGTGTTGCACTCTCCATGATGCTTTTTTCCACATACTTTGGAAAAGACACATTTGGTGAATGATATGCAGGCCTTTTTGTGTTCTCTTTCTTTTTTATTTTTTCTTTTCTTAGCCCTTGTGCCTTGCCTTCTCTACAAGTGCTGGTTCATATTTAAAATTTGCACGTATGAATCACATTTGTCCTATTCTTACTACGTTCAGATCCAGTCAGATTTTTTTTTTTTTTTTAAACACAAGCAGCTTTTATTGTGTACCATAATTCTGAAGTTTTCCAGGAAAGGAAAGCCTCAGGTTCAAGACCCTCTCTGGAGTCAATGGCAATTTGAATGTGAATCCACATCCCATAGGAACACACTGTCAAAATGATGTTTGTTCTATGTATGCATTTGTTTCAATTACCAATCCACTAAATAACCTTTGAAAGATTGTTTTATCTTGATGTGCAATAAAGTTGAAGGGTTTGAGAAGAGGTTCCTGGCCAGCTCTATTTATGTCACTTTAGTCTCTGAGTTTCTCTAAGAGACTGATTAATTTGCCCATGCAGTTCAGCAAACAAGGCAGCAGCATATCAGCTTGGGTTTAAAGCTGGGAAATAAAGACACAGAGGACAGGTTAAGCAATTCTCCCAAGGTCAAACTCAAAACAGGAATGTGCTCTGCCACAAGGCCAAATGGGAACATGTCATACCAGCACCACAAGTGCCCTGATTTTTCTCACCACAAACCTGAGAGATGAGAGATGAAGGGCTTCAGAGCCTAGACTTTGGCTTGGTTGCACTCAGTGCTACTGTTTTGTTTGATGCAGATAGGAAGCAGCTCAGGAAGAACTTACGTGTGAACAGGTAAGTGCGTGGCTAAACCCACACCTCTGAGAGCTGAAGAGGACACCTCTGTTCACTCCTGACCTGTAAAACAGAGTGAGTAGCTCAGATTAGGTTTCAAGTGTCTCTCTGGTGACAGGAGATAAGGTCCCTGTGGCTTGCTTAGGGGAAGACAAATTATGTACAGTGAAAGGCCTGCAGGGAAGGAGGGGAAACTATAATGAGAAAGACAATACATTCAGTATTGCCCTGACCCTGTAAAAGAGAAAGGGGGCAGTGACCAAAGCCCTTATCTAGATTAGATCCAGAGATCTGGTTGAGGCTGCAAAAAGATAATCTTCAAAGCTTAAATCCTGACTTCAATATTTGTTTTCTCATCTTGGGAAAGAGCTGGTTTGAGGCCACTGCTTCAGGCACACCTTGAATACAAAATTGTGTGAAATTCAAAGTGATCAAATAAACAGATAGAAATAAGTCATTTGAGAGATGAGAACTTTAACCAACACTGAATGAAATGATACAGAAATTCCAAGATCAGTCAAGTAGGGTATCTTAACATATTTTATTATGGTTAAATGCCTGTTAGTGTGGGCCTTTCCAGCAAGTGTCTTTTGATGCATTAGAAAGAATCGCCAAAAGAGCAGTTCTCATGGCTCTTTGAAAAACTCTTTATTTTTAAAAACTTAAGTAAGAGTTGGATTTCTGCCTGAAATCCTGTATCACAGATTGTCTCTCCCAGGGTGAAACCCTGTGTTCAAACATGTACGCATCTTTGCTGTATCCAAGCCCTTTATTGTTATGGATTATTCTTTTTAGAGGTCCCTGAGGACTTTTAAGTAATTTTCTTATAATTAGGGGTACATGGTGAAGCATGCACAACAGCACTCAAAATGGAAATGTTCCTCATGCTGCATTATCTGGCACACTCCTGAGGGGTGTCTGGTTTGGGCTGTAGGGTTTTTCTAGTTAGTGTTTGTAGAGTTTGCCTTACATCAAAAGAGAACTAAGAGAAAAGGGAACAAAATCTTAAACCCATTCTCTTTCCTCTGCCACTACTGTGAAATATGTTCCCAAGAATGGGAACAAGAATGAGAGCAGGTCAAATTATTCAGCGTTGGTATATAAGTGCTCTGGGAAGGGTTACCAGGGCATTTCCATTATTTGCTGTGGTTGTTCAGTGGTTGTGACATTTAGAGGGTACTTTGAAGAAAATAGCCCGGCTGGTAAATGACAGCAGAGAAAGGGGAAAGAAAGCAAATGGAGAGGAGGGAAGTTCACAGAGACTTCCTGACAAGATGAAAGGGGGAAGAAAACTCAGTGTGTTCTTATTCAAAAACCATTTTGGTGGCCTCTGTTTGAATGAGAGAACTGTTTCTTAGCGTGCTTAACAACTACTTGGTCCTGTCCAGGAGTACGCTTCACCAAATGTCTGCTGTGTTTAACACCACAGTCAACTTTGTGATGTGTGATGAGAATTATTTTTACAGCTGACCTTCTTAAGAGAGGCCCACATGTGTGTAAATCCTGGTGGGTGTTAACACACCTCTGTTGCACTAAAGAGAGGAACGCTGATCTTCACCAGGATTTATAAGGTACACAGAAGCATTAATATCTGATGTTTAAGCCAAATGAAAAGCAGACTGAGAACCTGGTGTCCTCTTCAGGCAACACAGAGTGTGCATGTGCTGAAACAAGGACAATGACAGTACTTTCCCTGTTGATTCTCAGCACAGTTTTGGTCATGTTAGATCCAAACCCTTACACAGAGAGTTGCTAATGATAAGAAATCCTCTGTCCTTTGCTCATACCAATAAGCAAACAGTTAAAAGCTCTAGCTTTTGCTGAAACAATGGTGAAATGGGCAGTGGAATTTGAAGGAAAAGAGGCCCAAGCCCTTCAGCAGTGCCTCCATGCCGTGGGCAACCTGGCCTCCTGTTTACAGCCTCTTTGTCCTTGTGGAGCTCTTCACCCAACCATCAGTACACTGAAGGTCATAATTTCCTAACCTGCCCTGTTGGTTCCCCATGGGATTTACTAGCTCTCTCCTTCTGGTGATCTCATTTCCATGTGTATGGGATGAGGTGAGAGCATGGCCATTTCAAAGCCTCGGAAATAGACCTCCAGCACTGGGGTGCTGAGGGAGGACAGGGGAATCAGCATGAGAATGTTATCCTAACACCTTGGCAAGAATGAGAGCCCTCACACAAATGTTTATTCAGAGGCAGAGGGATGGCCCTGCTGCAAAAATAAAATGCTGGCAGCATTTTATTTTTCACTCTTAGAAGTGTGAAAGGGGGACGGGTAAAGAAATTTACAACTTGTAATTCCCCCTCTGAGACCTACAAGATGCTATAGAGTTGTGGAAACGCAAAAAGCTTTTAAGATGTGAGAGGGAATTCACTGCCCACGGTGAGCTTAAACCTGAAGCTTGTTCTTCTGACTGTGCTTGGAAAGAATTCAGATATAAAGTTGATGTCAGCAGAAGATGGATCAGAAAAGAGCAATGGGATTTTGCCCAAGTCATGGCTTTCAAAATCAAACAAGATCATTCTTGTTTGTGGCTGGAAATGCTCAGCAGCCTGATACAATCTGGCCACAGAGATGTGCAAGGGGTGAGGTACCTACCAGGAGATCAGCAAATCTGGTCAGGTAATGAAAGTTATCCTCTGCCTAGTAAAAGCTGTGAGGACTGATCTGGTGCTCTCGAGAGAGCACAAGGCATGCTAATTAGTGTCAGACACTAATGAAAGGCTAGCATGGTGATTGCTGCTGAGCCAAAGCAGTGGCTGCTCCTGCTGCTGCTCAGCACTAGGTGCAGGAAAATGCAGAGAAATGGTCTTGTGTTCTGAACCAGCCCAACCTGCCCTCAGCTGTGTCTTGGGAGCTGCCTTCAGCTTCCAATAGTTCTTCTCTCTCATGTCTTCTGTCTATAACAAGAGCAGGACACATGGTTTTCCACATTAACATATCACACCTTTCTCCCGCATGAGTGCACATATGTGATATTTCTAAACATTTTGTCCAACTTTAGGAGAGTTTTGCAAAAAAATAAGCCTTGTCTGCCCCCACAGTATCTCTTGGGAGACCATCCTGTACGTATATTTGACATGCATGGAGCAAGAGCCAAATATAATCAGAACATACTGTAGACAGGCGTATTTCATACCCAGAAAGTCCATGAGATTTTTCTGACCCGAACACTTGTGTCCCAAGGATCCTCAGCCATGGAACTTCAGCCCATTCTTGTGAACTGAGAAGGGCTTTGACTTTGGGAGCATGATAAATTGATGTGCTCTGAAGGAGATTAAAGCAGGTAAACAGACAGCATGGCCTTACTTCTCACGCAATTCACACAGGTGAGTTCACCCAGTTTCTAAGGTTTACCTGCCTGTCAGTGACAAGCAGTTTGCGTAAGTTTCCTGTTTTAACCACCAGCCTCTGGCTACCTCGTGTCACAGGTGTTACTTTACTCCAGATCAGTGAGTCCATCCCATGAGTGTGCTTCTGTCCAAAGCCTGACCAGCTGAGGAGGAACTGAAGGGATAAGACTAGCACAGTAGCTTGATCTTACTGACCAACCACTCTGGACAACTGAAAGAGATCACCACATTCATCTGTACATCAGAAGACAGTGGCACATATTTCTAACTTATGTTAATGTGAGCAGGACTAGCATGAGCAAGGCCACTTCCACGGAGCAACGTGTTGAAAAGTTACAAATTTTCATTATATTTAGCTTTTAAAATAAAAGCAGGCCACTTAATTAAATGTATAGGCATGAATGTCTGTGTTCAAATGTCACAGCAGACTATTTTCTAATTTCTATTTTCTAATCAATATAGCTTATATTTTCACTTCATGAAGTGAAGTCCAAAGCTTTTGGTATGGCATTTTTGTCCCACAGATGGTAACACTTAGTCTTCCTTATCTGGGAGAACAACAGGTCCCAGAGAGAGATCTCCAGAGAACCAACAAAGCTCCTGGGTTCTGCAAAAAGTCCTCTCTCCCTCTATTCTAGTATAAGGCTTTTGGAAAATAATCTGTTTTCATTCCAGTGCTATCTGAGCTGCCCATTTCCAATAGTCAAAGGAAAAACAGCACTTCCCAAGAACAGATTTGGGTCTCAAGTGAACAGAATAACTTCTGGTAGAGACTGGCTTTCCCCCAGCTTGAGCAGAAGCAAAGGAACCATGAGGCTGACTGGAACAACACACCTCAGGGAGCCAGGCCACCACCAGGCTTCTAGCTTGTGTCAGCACTGCAGGCTCCCTTTACAGTCAGAGACTAAACAGGCACAGTCAGGTTCCTGCAGGAGAATATTTTCCCACCTATTTTAGGAGGGGCTGAACTGCCCTCTGAAAATACCTGCTATGTCCTGGACTGACAAGCAAAGAAAGACAAACTACCAGTTTGGATCTGCAGCTTTCAGACAGCCAGTTCTGGATGAGTGCCCGTAGGTATCATAAGTTAGATGCCTCCAGTTAGTTGATGGGAATCCGGGCAAAATACCTTTGTCAGCCTCAGAGAGGAGCTTCACATTTTCAGAACTGAAACCCTTTAAAAAAGAATCAGAAAAAAACAGCAGAAGAGATAAATTCATATTGCAGACTATTTATTGGACACTTATATCTTCAAATTGAATCATCTTCAGCTATATGACAACAAAACAAGAGCAACCAGAAACAGCTGCAGTGATTTTTGCAGAAGGACTAAGCCTTCCACCCTGGGCTGAGATCTTGCACGCAGCCTGGTCACTCTGGCTAGTACTAATCTCACCAGCATCTTGGAAGATCAGATGATAAGCTTGCACATCCACATGGAATTTTCCACAGCAGCCACAGGCAAAAGTTATTTTCAGTGATCCAACCTCAAACTTCCTATCAAGGCATTTCAATTCCCGTATAACTGAAGACAGAGCACAGCTGGCTACTGCTTTTGGGGGTAGTAAAACTGTACGGAAAACTGAGGCTGTAGATATAAACCACTCAAATAAGTATAATTAGACTCAAGACGCTCTGAGTTCCATGCCTGACTAGGAAGAATCATGTGCAAACAACTGATAGTGAACCAAAGAAGCATTATACATTCTTTGCAATGTTACAAAGAAGCATTTCTGATTTCCTGATAAATTATCAGGCTCAGCCCATATCTCAAGATAGTGTCAGGCAAACTGAACTGACGGTCTGATCTGGTGCAGCAAATCCCACTTTGTTTTGATTTCAGCCCCCTTTTTTCCAGCAGCAATAGTTAATGTTTGATATGCAGGGCACAGGGATAATTATCGCCACATCTGTTTTCCCAGTTACAGACTGCATTTTTAGCCATGTAATCACTTACAATTGGATGGAGGATTCTCAGAGTATGTTTATCAAAGACGAGTATTGAGAGGCATCTGTTTCATTTAGTCTGGAATGGAAAAAAAAAAGAGTCAAAATTGAATACTTACCCTGGAGCAATGCTGAAATTATGCTACACACTAAAGTCCAAGCTACTGCTCTATTAAATCAACTTTTAATGCCTCCTTGTTAAATCTACTAACCTTTCCTGCTCCAGACATGCCCAGATTTCATGAGCATCTTTGCCAATACTAGGAAGCAACTGATGGTAACCAAGAATAGAATGCAGCAAAATTTAATTCCCAGAGTCAAACCATCTTGTATTTTCCACTGTTATAATAAGCAAACTATAATTAAGTGTACTAAGCAAAGCCCTGGCTTGCAGAAGCTCTGCACAGACTGCAAAAGCTCTGAAGGGCAGGAGATGTTTTATTTGACAGCTTCTGCTAGAGAAAATAAAAATAAATACTTACAAGGAACATTCACATAACCCCTTGCTCATTTCAGAGTCTGTGGTTTGCAGATCATTGCAGACAAACTGGAATTGCAGTGCTTGGCTAAGTGAATTCCCACATATCTGTCTCAAAGCCTTGTTCTTTGAAGACAGAGGAAGTTTCAAGTATTAAAATCATATTTAAGATCTTTGTGAGGCAGTGTGACAAGGTAGTTGGTGCTTGTAGGGAGATGAAAAACCAAAGAGCTGTAATTTTTTTTTTGCAGCTACTCTTACGCTACTGGTAAAACACCTTGGTACAAGGAGATACTCTCTTCTCACCCATCTGTCCTCCTCTCACCCCTCATCTCCCCCACAGTTCCTGGCAGAGTTGCTGGTAGAGAACCTTGGGCTGCAGAGCAGAGACATCCATTGTCTAGGAGCTGACACTTCACAGGTCTCGGTCGTGCCTCAGCTGTGCCCCACTCTGCCCTGCTTAGTGGCCCGTAGAGGTGTCGAGGTCCCCAGATCCAAACCCTGAAGGATCAGGTGGGATAAGTTAAAAACCTCTCTTCCTGTAGGGAAGATCAGAAGTTGCTTTGCATGAGTTTTGTGTCTGCATTAAAACTCTTAGGTGTATGGTGACTTCCAACAGGATCTGGAACTGTCTGTCTGTCTATCATCCATCCATCCATCCATCCATCCATCCATCCATCCATCCATCCATCCATCCTCCCCTACCAGTGTTAACTGGTGTTAATAAACCACTGCATAGTATTTCAGTACTTAGAACACCCAGTAGTGAGAGGTCAGATTTAAATAGAAGCACATGTTTCAAATTTAAAGAAATGACCACCAAAGGTTGACTTCATGTTAGTGTCTCAGCTGGCTGCTGCCAGTGTGATGAACTAAGCAATTCCATTTTTTAATGCCATGTAAATGATAGCGCTGTGTTGTGATACATCAATTAAGTTCTTTGAATAAATTAATCAGATAATTCTGTAAGGATGCTTCTTTGCTTTCTAAAGGGAAAAAATAGTAAACCCAAACACATCCCCAGGCTTTGTGTTTATCTGGTGGTTTGTTTTCCTCTGGAGTTAATTCATGGGTTGAAATCTCCGTGCATATATATTCACACATGTAAATAAGGAATGAAAGGCTTCACATTCTGTGTGAAAGGCCTCAAAACACTTCTCATAATTTAACTTAATAGACGCTAGCAACATGCCAACTAAATAAAGTGCCTTACACACATTTAGATGAAGCATCAGTTTTGCAGCTGACTGACTACTGCTCCATTATTTCTACTAATTACATATTTATCTGCCTTAAGGAGCAGTTTTACTATTGATTCAACTAGAAACATCTTGCACAAAGCCAAAAATAAAGCAGCATTATGAAGTCAGACTTTTAGATGCAAATACAGGACCCAGTTAGCAGGGTATAAAGCAGCAGAGTCATGTAACTTCAGAAAGAGCTGCACCACCTCGTGTAACAACCAAAATTGTTTCATCTCAGGTTTTAACACGAAAGCACAGAAGTTGTTTACAATTGGAGGAACTTATGAATAACACAGTACATGTGAATGTCCTGTGGTCAATGTGAACACATCAGTGCTACACAAAAGAACAAGAGTCAGATTCATAAATGCTGAGTGTTGCTCAACATGATACTAAGAGCTTGGGACCTTCAAAAGGGATCATTGCTGTGTTTTGAACAGACCCTAATTTCTCAAAAATTAATGGACTCTTCTTTTTGCTTAAGTACTCACAGAATGATCTGAAATCAAATCTTAGTTATGCTTGAGTTTTGCTGTAGTGTGACCTATGTTCAAATATTGTAAGAGTCAACACCCTTCCTAGCTAAGTCTGGATTGCTGCATCAAACTTACATCTTTATGCATAGTTTACATCCTGAATTCCATTTATATAAATTAAGTCATGATTTTCAGTGCTTACAGCTTCTCGGGGGTGGCTCTGGCTATCTGAAGAAATGAGTGCAATGTTTATCTGTTGCACAGAGCTCTCAGATGCAGATTTTGCTCACCCATCTCCAGGTACAACACACTTTCATCAACTCACAAAAGGTGCATCCTATCCTTTGTCTTCTCTAAACAGCCACACAAACCAAAAAAGAATGGAAAAAAGCAAACATTATCATATGCCATGGATCCAAATCTCACCTGGCATGGGCCAACACACTGATGTTGAAAGTCTATGGAGTTGCACCGATTTATGCAAACAAAGAGACTACATGCTGAACGGCTGCAGTTTCAAAATATGTCCCTGTAATGTTCTCCAAGACTCAAAGCCCGTAAGTGAACATCACAGCCAGGTCAGGCAGCAAAAGTTGAGGTCTTGCTGGTGACAAGACTTTGGGAGGCTGCCTTACAGTGTGTTTTTCTTTCTCTCTTTCTTTCTTTTTTTCTTTCTTTCTTTCTTTCCTTCTTTCTTTCTTTCTTTCTAATAATTAATGTATGTGTTTAGGGATTTTGACACCTAGCATATGGAAGGTATGTATGTGATTACTGTACGCAAAAGGAGAAAAGGTGCATATTGTATATAATGCTGAAAGTGTATGCATGCATGTGTAAATGTCCATACATGCTATGTGTTTTCAGGGGAACACAGGAGTGCTTCTTCTGGAATAATGAAGAGAGCAGTAGATGACTGGGGAGGGTGGAAAAGTGACCCCATTCCCTTGCAAAACCAAGCATCGTCTGTACTGCAGGCTGGCAAAGAAGCATTAATGCCCTTAAACAATGTGTTCTTGAAGAAAAGGGATGGATGTGTTGAGGGAGGGGAGATTTGTAAATATTGCCCGCAAATCATTCAGTGCTGCTTTCACAGTGCAGCACCAAAGACAGACTAAATTAGCAGTCCACTTCCCCCGCTCTCCTTCCCACTCAAGTCATGTCTGTTTACCCTCAGTAATGACAAAACGTAGACAACTGTCTGCTAGGACTGTGGTGACATTGGCACACACATACCAGACAAGCAGAATGTTGTGGGAAACAGAGATTGAAGCATCTTGATATACGAGAAACAATTATCATGGGAATTGTTGTTTCTCAATGCAACAGCTATAATAAATAGTTGCCATATGCTAAGCACAGATGCCTCCTTGAAAAGCAGCCTTGTGATGGCACAGCCCATGTTCTCCAGAGTCTGGGGCTTTGATGAAATGACTGCATTTTTGCAAGAAGAACTGCTGCCCCAGAGAGAGGTATCTCAAGCCACTGAAGAGCTTAAGGGTAAAAAAAAAAGGGGCAAAGTAGCAGCTTTGCATTTTGCACATGAATTTTGCAGTGGAATCTGAAGCTGATTCCTTCAGTCAGGAGGGAGAACTGGGATGCCTCTCAGTAACATGATTTTCACCTCTGCTTGCTTCTCAGAAAACCAGATAAACAGAGAGGCACAGAAAACCTTTCTGAGGAAGAAGTACTGCCTTCAATACGCATGCATCAGAACTGCAAGAGGATTTGGTGCTCAGCAGGGGTCTCAGGCTTTGTTTGATTTCAGGACTTACAGATGGAATGCTTCATATGCATACATATATGCAGTCACACACAAGCACCTATGCACATGTGCATGCATGCACGTATCTGCACCCATATATCACAAGACTGTTCTCCCAATCTAGACAGGAAAAAGTTATTTTTGTAGCAGAGGAAGATAAAGAAGCAAAGGGAAGATGATGAGGTTCTCCCACCTATTTCACTAATACATCACAGGAGACTTGTGCTCTTCAATACAGAAAGCAAAACAAACAAAAAAACCAAACAGGTCAAAATAAACCAGGCAGTCTGACTTGCACAGTATCCTGTTGAGGCTGTCAGAAATGATGCTATTTTATCACCACTCCTGATTTTCCATCTTTCTGGATCCCACGTTCTTTAAAACCGTATCTTCCCTGCATTCACAAAACCCTGCAGGGCACATTCCCAGCCTTTACCCCAGCACAAATCAAAAGCTAGATTGTTTAGGTGCCTAAGAAGAGCCCAGCCCCTAGGCAACTCAGTGTCTGAAGGCAGCTAGCTACCAGGTTATAGTGACACTTAGAAGGTTAGATTCTTCTGAAAACAACAACAACAAAAAAATTCTTATCTTTATAATTAGGCATCAAAAACCTAAAAATACCCCCCGCCTCTGTGTTCTTTAGGTTTTACAGCACTCAGCAGTCTCAACCCTTGCACTGTGCTATAAACAACTACTAAAAATTTCTGCTTCTTCACTTGTGCTAAAATGGAATTCCAATCTCAATCTGGGCATCCAGGCGTTATTTTAACAGAAACATCTGTTTAACACTTGGGTCTTCCCTGCCAGGACACACAAGACCTGACACTCCAACAGGTTCCACTAAGTGAGAAAAGTGGATGAAAATCTAAACTTGCCAGTGATTTGGGGGGGGGGGGGGGAGGGGGGGTTGTTTTTGTGTGTGTCACTTTAAGAACATGGCAGGGCATATATTTGGAAAGCCAGCTGTAAACCCCTTAGACGGGCTTTGGAAAAAGCCAACCCATCGTGCACAGCAGATGCTGGCTTCATAAATGTCACAGAAGGCAATGATGTAACCTGCTGTACTGTTTGGCTGACATAATTTATGTGTGCTATCATACAGAATGCTAATAGCATTTAAAATATATGTTTAAAAGTGTCAACCAAACTAAGAAATGTGTTACAAAAATATCAGCTAGTTTTTAATTTCTCCTATGATTAACACAACAGTGTTTTACAGCTATGAGGAAATTCCAGTAACTTTTCACATTTTTCATTCATGCAGTCCCTTTTAATCAGAAACTTTCTTTTATCTGAATTCAGTTGTATGCTTTGCTAAGAACTGCTACATCAACAATACCAGGAACTTCCTTATTATTATCCTATTTATGCCAAGGATTCTGATTGCTACCCCCCACTCCCATCTCAAATTTAAAGGAAAATGGAAAACTGTTAAGGAAAATTAAGCCCTGCCGAGTGGTTGCTATGCATTTTGAATAGCCCTTTTGTGCATGTATTATACATACATACATACTACATGAACCTTTTATTGGCTAAATTTGTATCTAGTGTATGTTTATTAAACAGCCAAAAAAAAAAGGCACTGTGAAGAGGCTGCCTGTTTTCAGCTCTTACTGGATTTGCAACAGCAGAAGATAGCTGAATAAAGGACAAACGCTGAAGTGTTAAAGATCCTTTTTTTTAGCATATGAAGACTTTACAGCTTCACACTTGGAGTTCTCAGAAGTGCCTCTGTTTCCAGGATCTTTTTGAGCACTTACTTAAACCTGTCAAACTTGGGATTTTTTTTTAGCTGACCTATTGGTCATTAGAAAAACAACAACAACAACAACAACAACAACAACAACAACAACACACAAAAAAACCCCCCACCAGTATTTTTCCCATCAGCCTTTCTATTAGCCTACTGAAGATATCATACAATGATGACAACATCCACACACAGGCTATTTTAACTCTGTGAATTCCACAGCACTGCTTTATGTGAGGGACATACAGACTCAGACCCCATGGCTGCACCTGGCTGGTGACAGAGCAGCCTTTTCAGTCTCTTAGAGCTGAAGAGAAGGAATTAAGTTCAATACTGGCACTAGAGTCTGCTTGTCTTTAGACCAAGGGTTGGAGGCATTTTGCAGCCCTTACCTTAACCTTCTCTTCACAACATTTCTATAGAAAGCAAGGGAAGCACTAG
The DNA here is from genome assembly GCA_013397815.1 of Aleadryas rufinucha. NCBI lineage: Eukaryota > Metazoa > Chordata > Aves > Passeriformes > Aleadryas > Aleadryas rufinucha. Next base: position 324,284 of record VZTH01012104.1, read on the forward strand.
CTGGAGTAAGAACCCCATAGGATTCAGCCTGCAGGTAATGCTGTGCAAAACAAACTTTTTGCTGAAATGAGGCTGCCCTTGACAAGTGTGGCACAAGGAAGCAGTTTAGCCTATGAAGTGCTATCCAACAGTTCAGGGAAACACCTGCAAGAGAGAACTGAAACCATGTGAGCAAGATGGAGAAGTTCAGTTACTCCAAATTTAGTTGGAATTTAGCTGCAATGTGCAAGTTGGCACTTGCCAGCTGTGAAAAGTAACAAAAGAAAGAGTCAGGAGCCTGGCTTTACAGTCTGTTTGAAGGAGAAGTTCAGGCACATCAAACAGTATCTATGATGGACCCGAACTGTGTTCGTAGAAGACAGGAAGCATTTCTCCTCTCTTAGCCCATGCTCATTAAGGAGGGCAATTTCCTTCTGTTTCCTCTGGATGAGAAGGCTTGCTCTGGAGATATTTGCAAGTGAAAAATCTGACACTCAGATGAAGGGAAGGGTTAGAAAACCAGTAGCTGGTGGAGTTAATGACAAGAGGTATCTGCACCTGAGTGTTGCACGGTGGTGTGCCTGACAGGAGTGACACAAAGCACTCTGCAGAACAGATCCCGTTGAACGGAACAACACTCATCTGCTGAGTTACACATTTTGCCAAGCCCTGCTAGCAGGAGCCCTGTCCCAGCCTCCCTGTACAGATCTCCTAGCTGAACACACTGATGAATCACCAGCACATAATACTACCAATACACAGCCTCAGGACCTAAGAGTTGGAGTTTTCAGAAAATATACAGCTCTAAACCATTTCCATATTTCTTCCTATGACCCCAGGTGGAAGTATGTTTACCAGTAATGTTATGGCACACTGTCTGCAAGGAATTCTACAGGAATGCCCTGAGCTTGAACTCTAAATGTAAAGCAGTGTCTCCACCATTTCTCAACCTCAGCAATGACTTGGAGCACAGCTGCTCCAAGTGTTCCCTGAGCTGCAGCAGCTGTGGGACAAGAGAGCCATCACACCCATGTCTCACCAGCCACTGGTTGCCATGAAAGGGATGAGTATGGGTGGCACCAACATGTCCCACTATGGTCCAAATGCCACCACAATGGAAATACTGAGGGAACAAAGGACTGAAAATACATAAGTGCAAAATGTTACTCTTCACTCCTGCCTATGGAGTGCTTCTCCGCAGCCAAACAATTTTGACATTTATTCCATCACCTCTAAGTACCTCAGATGATTTATTTCAGCAACATCTGTATTTTTTTATGGCAGATCAGATCTCAAATATTGTCACACACCCTATTGGCAGTAGTTACCTCATAGCCCTGCTGTGAATGGGGGCTATCACAGCAATCCCAAGGGACACTTCCTGACCATGCTGCCCACTTGACTTGCAGGGTTCCCTTTCTTTCACCTCCTCTGTCCCAGTGACTAATTACTGATGGACAGTGAGGCCTCTGGGGAGCACAGCTCAGCCTGCTGGGCACAGTGGCTTTTGTTAGCCCTGCTTTCTGACCCGTCTAATTCAGGGCAGTCTCTTAAGCTTTCGGCTGGAGTGTCAAGAGTTCCTGTAGTGGGATCTTCATCTAATCTCCTCTGGGATAGTCTTAAATGCCTTGTTTTCCCTTTTCTTTTTGCTTGGGCATCGTTCTTTTTGGTTTGCATGTGGCTAAATTCTCAAGTTGACAGCAGTTACTGAGAGTATGGAGGTAACTTCAATTACTTCTTTCATGGTGAGAAATTCCTCCTATTTTCCTCAGCTCTGCTTTGCATAGACTGAGTGGTTGCTTTGGCTAATTACCTTAATTGTTCTGCTCGAGGACAGATATACTACCTGTGTTTGACTCTCAAGTTTTCCAAGGCATAGGGAAAGAAAAAAAGGCAAGAATGACCAATGGTTTCAAGCATGCGGGGCATATTTGAAATAGAACAAAACCTCACATTTGGAGACCAATGTTTATGTTCATTGTAGCTGCCTAAATTTTCAAAGGCAATAAGCTGTTAGAAAAAGTAACCTTCGCACCAGATTCCTAATGGACACATCAGCAGATAAGAAATTGCCCAAAGCATCAAGGATTCACAACTGCAACAAAAGTCCTAGGAGGATGGAATATTATTGCACAGAGATTAGAGCCTGGTGTTTAACAACCATTTTAAGCCAAGTTTACTAAAGATTTTTTTAGTAATTTTTCTGCATGTTTGCTTATCTTCATGTCCACTCAACTCTCTTAATGGCCTTCAAGTTAACTGGCCACTCTCCACCAGGTTTGATGGAAGGTGAAATTATACTACGAGTTATTCAATTCCTACAAGTCTCATGTAAATAGACACTTGGGTTGAAGAAGGTGGTCCTGTTTGTGGCCTCACTGAAGACAAATGCTTAGCAAATGCTAAAACTTACAAATGCCTTACTTACAAAGTGCAGGGAATCTGTATGGGAGAAGTTACAAATGTCTCAGTCATGGGGAAAACCCTTGACTAGGGTCAACGTTTTATTAAACATCAGAGTATACAAACACAAAGGAGAACTCCTGCAGACACCATGCTCCTCCAGTTCCTCTGGAGGAATTGCCATGAATTTCTTGCCTTAAATTTTAAACTAATTTTCTTAGGTGGATGATTCTCAAGTTTCCCTGCCTTGCTCATTCTGGGCCTTTTAAAACATCCAAATCAAAGTGAAAACACAAAGCATTACACAGGCAGTCAACCCCCCTTATTAATCAGATTATTAGTCTTGTATGCTTGTCCACTCGTTAAACCTACCATCCAAATGCAGGTGATCAAAGAAAGGTGAGTGGGAGAACTGTACTAACAGTGTTCTGCACAGGATGTTGCTTTCTGAGGGTAATATTTATTTCATTTATGGCACTACCAAATACTGCTCTCTGGGCCTAATGAGGGCATTTGTAAAGACATAAATTTTTGCCAAATACGTTATTTTGTTAAAGATTAAATGCTTGCCAGGAACATATCCATTTCAACAATTTTCTGGTCCAGATCTGTCTAGTCACTTCTTATTACAGAGACAGTAAAGAATGAATGGAAAGGTTTCAGTTTTCAAGAATATATATATGAAAATCCAGTTACAGGGGAATTGTCTATCTGATTCTAAAGGGGAGACAGAAAAATAATAGTAATATCAGAAATTTATGTGAGTTGAATAAAGCAAAGCTTTGAATTAAACCAATTTGTTCTGATGGAAATCCATCTTTGAATTATTTTGCTGTTGTATCTTACTGAGTTGTTGAATACTGCCTTTTTGCTAAAATTTCACACCCTCTGTGTGGTTAAGGGAAGTCAGGGATAGTGTAAAGAATATCTGTATTCCTCCTCCTATTCCTGTTTGAGTGTTCACTTAGGTGGCAATAGAGCACTTTTCTTCTTAATCAATGACTCTGGTAATTAAGTGGTATAATTCAAAGGGCCAAATTTTGAGTTAGGAAGGATTTATTATATTTTATTTTTATATTAATAATCAGACTTTTCATTATCTCTTTGATTTGGCTGTTGTTACAGAACTCATCTACGTGTTTTAGCAGTTTGATGACAAATTACTGCTGTCAATCTGGTTAGTTTTTCCAAGACAGCAACCAAATAAATGAAACTGAATGCCACAATGTCATTTTCATTCTATGTGTGCTCATTCTGTTTAAGTTTACATGATGGTGAACTTTGCTGCTGCCTCCTATACACACATCTTTTATTGCAAATTTGTTACATCAGTGAAAGTAAAGAGTGGAGAGAGGAGGAGTCAATGTTTCTGAAGCAACACAGAAAGTGCACACACTTCACACACTTTTGGAATGCCAAGCTCTAAGCTAAAGTCATATTTGAGTGTTCATTTGAAAATACTCTTCTGAAAGCTGCCTAAATCTGCAACCAGATTCTGTTTCAGGATGCTGCCTGAGGCTTGAACAAAAGTGAAGCATCACATATTCACGATTATGAAAAGTATGAATAACCATGGCCAAAAATAGATCTTTTGGGGTGTCATTGGGTCAAAGGGTTAAAGCAGCAAAGGCTGCAAAGGGAGACACTTCTAGAAAAACAAAAAACCAGGATCCAAGTAGTATGAATTTGTCTTCAAAAGGAAAAGAAGTACAAAATTAAAACCCACAGCCCCTCAAAACATTCCCCCCACCTCAAATAGTAGACAAGACAGAGGACGAGCAATCGCCTGTACGATGTAATGCACCATGTGCTGATGCACAAGTAAGGAACATTGCAAAGAACCAGGATCCTTTCCATTTTCAATAGAGAAACTGTGGTTGCAAGAGTTCACTAATTTCTGGTGGTGTTGCTATTTTACTTTCAAGCAAACGCAACCAAAATAACAGCACTGAAAAACACCAAATGGATAATCCAAATTTTGAATATTTCACAGGAAAAAACCCTTTTGCATACCAAGTGGTCTTTGCATTTTTCACAAAGTGTCTTTGTCAATCCAGATATGATAGCAACTTTTATCTCTAAACAAGAGTGGTTCTATTGAAAGTGAAAAAATAGAAACCAAGAAATAATAGTTCAGCTGAGAAACAAAACCTTTGGAGCCCAAAGGACCAGGTTTGAAGGACACACTAGGTATGCATCAGCCAGGGTGACAAAGGGAAAACAAATCACGTATCTAGACAACTTGTTGATGGATATGCTTGCCAAAGATAATTTAGTGCTTAACACAGAGCTGAAAGCAACCAAGTAAAAATCAATAGGCATCCAAGTGGTGCTGTGTGGAGCAGTTTTACAGAGGACAGCAGACATCAAAGTACGCAGTGAGAAAGAGCTGTGGCCTTTTCAGTCCTCAGAACTGAATTAAGTCGAATGCACATGGCTTCTTCATACAATGCTAACAGGATAGAAGGAAGACTTAAGCCCATCAGCAAGAACAGAGCAACGAATAAACCTCTTTGACTAAGACTTAGTTTATTTAGTCAGATGGGAAAAAAAAAGCAATCCACTAAAGCCCCCCTGAAACCATCACTATCCCATCTGTCTGTGTTATTAACAAAGACTTGTCTAAAGGCTGAGTGGTGTTAACAAGGCATCTCTGCTCATTTGAACTATACAAAGGTGCAGAAAGTCATAAAGTTAAAACATTGTTAAGCATTTACCAGACAATAACAACAAAAGGTACTGAGAAATCCAAGAGGATCCACTACCCGCAAATATTTCAAGGACACAACTGCAGGATGTGAAATCCAAATTAGAGACAAATTTTTCTCTTGTCCCATCAGCAAGTCAAACCTCATGAAATTCTTTCTTTAAAGATGGGCTGTGTGTGTGTGTAAATCACGACAGTAAAGTACATCTCAATTCCACTGTGATCCCCTCTTTCTTCCTAATCAGAGACCACCATAAGAAAACAGGAATTCTCAAAGAAGGAAGATGTGTGTTATACTGCACGCTCAAACAATGGGCAAAACCCAGCAGAATTATAGATCTTGGCTGATGCATGAGAAAGTCAGAAAACAGACACAAAGCATCACTCACTGACAGTAATATAATAGCGAGCTCCCTCGGGAGTGACGCATGCAGGGCACTGATTGGCCTGCACGTCTTCTGGGGATGCAGTGCTGTTGGTGTTTTTTTCAGACAAAGGAAAACTGGGAGCCCTAGAACTCACGCAAAGAAAATGCCATTATCAATATAACTTCTCAGTGTTTGGACAACCCTGGGAGCTTTCATCAGGCTTCTTTCAGAAATTACAAGAATTCACATGCCATCTGTTTGTCCCTAAAAGTGCAACAACTGATGCCATTATCAATCCTTCCCTGCCAAAAGGGATGAAATCAACTCCAGCCAGCTTCCCCCATGCAAAGATTGCTTATTCCAGCATGAACTGCATGCAAACCATTAAGCAGGAATTTGGAGAGGATTCCTGCAATGTGAACCCACTCCACTGGATCCAGCAAGTTATGGCTGGACAACTGATGCCAAAGGGAATTTGGACATTCAGTGGATGCCTGAATCATCATCACCCAAAACTGTCCTGAAGCTTATGAATTACAGATGTGTAATGTCCATTCCTGCCAAATTGATGAATGCTTATGTATTAGCAATGGATTCAAATACACAGAGATATACAAGTTCCAAGCTATACCAAGTAAAAGACTGATGGTGAAAAGGAACAGTTTGCAAGACCACTTCTGTGAAGATTTGGCAGAGAAAGATAAAAAAAGAGAATAATCATGTTATATAAGACCTGTGAAGCAAATATCTGACATAATTCCACAGGGGGAAAATATAATGTTGTTTATTATGATATACTTAAAATTATCAGTTCTCTGCTTGTGTTCAGAGCCCTTTTTTATCAAAGAACTTTGTACTCTGATAAAGTGAAGATAAAGTTCAGTGCTGCTAAGCATGAATAGAAACATGCTTAGCAGCACTGAACTACCCCACTGATGAAGCTTTCACACCTGAACAAAGTCTAGAGGCAGCAACACCTGCAAGGAGCTTCAGAAGAATTTTGACCACAGGAACCATCAGCAAGAGGAATGTCTGACCTTGGTTCACCAGATGTCGGCCGGACAAGACACTTGCGCTTTGTAAGATCTCCTCAACTCTCTTCTTTTGGAAGGTGAACCAGCTGCTAAGAATGCGAAACTGTCCTTGTTAAATGGAAATTAAATAAACTTCAGTGGAGACAATAAGATAGTGCTAACACAGGGAAAAAGTGGTCCTGCTCTCTCTGTGTCCTGGATGTCACTGTCCACCCTGGTGGTACTTTGCCTTGCCCACTGAAACAAAGGCTTGTGTAGTCATGCAATGAATTAGACTGGGGAAAGTAGATTCAGGTACACCCTTGTCCTCTCCCAGCTCCAGCTGAATCTGCTCCAGTTCACCATTAGGCTAGTAAAAGTACTGTGAAAGGAAGAGAATAACATAATGATGAGAACAAGCAGTCAGAAGCAGAGGAAGTGTGGATCTACTGCTTTTATCAATACTGACAACTTATGCCGGCTTAAATTATTTGTCTGACTACAATCCTGAGATCTTCCAAATAGCTTCTCATTTCAGCTTATATATTACCACTCCATAATCCTGTCATCACCACCAAAGCTGGTCAAAACACTGCAAGGGAAGAGTTTTTTGGAAAAGAGGGTTTCTTTTTCAAAAAAACTAAGCTCAAGGCTTTCTTCATGCGTGAAAAGGACTGAATACCTGAAGACTACTCCTGCACATTTGGATCACCTCAAAATCCATCTTGTCTCATTGCCCTTGACAATCACTGCTGCCAGATTACTGAGCACCGGAAGTTTAAAGCAGAGAATATCCTACTGTAAGATGATTGAAGAGACTGAGGAAGAAAACCAAAAATCAAAAGCCAAAGCTGAATAAATTGCTCACACTCATTCAGAGACCAGCCTAACTTAGTTTCAGCACTTCTCTCCCAAGTTATGGAAGCAAAACCATCCCCCTATTTCCCTCTTTTCTTGCATGCCACACACAATGTCTTGCTGAGCTCTGATAGTGTGCAAACCCCATGAAAGTCTCCCATCTCCAATGGGAAAAACAAGCATTCTTCACACAGCTCTGGCTCACTCATTTCTGTTCTCTAACAGTGTTAGCAACAAGTGCCAGCTTGAAAGCTTTAGGTCAGGATTTTAAAGTAAATGTCTTGCTGCCCATTAGAGCCCCCATCTCCAGGATGCTTTGATTTTTACATTGCTATGCAAAAAAAAAAATCCTTATAAATTTAATTTTATTAATTTTGTCACAACTTCTTTGCTTCAATTCATGTGTTATTAAAGTTTATTGGCTTTTGTAATCAAATTATTTTAAACACGTTTTAATAATTTTTTTTTCAAAAACTTACCATAATCTGCCATATTTTATCACGAATTAATAAGCCTTTTAATATTGCACTTTTGAGTATTTTAAAATAAGGAGCATAAAGAAACTGACATGACTGAAATAAGAATTTCAGCCTTACTGTAATAAAAATATTCAATTAATCTGAAGGAATAAAAAATGGTATATCTCTTCTTTGACCTAGATAAACACTTTTTCCGTCCACACTGATTCTGAAAACAAGGATCCATGACATTCATGTCCCATGTACCCCCCATCCCTACAGACCCTGTCTGTGTTGGCTGACTCAGTGGTACAGTGACTGCTGCTGCATCTCCTTTGGACAAAGCAGACCACTTCCAGTGCTCTCCTTGAGTTGCAGCTCACTAGTAACAACTTTATGGACATTTTCTTTGGTGAAATTGATTGTTAGGCTAAGCTTTTGCATTCAGCACCTGCAGTCCTCTGATATCTGCATACTCATTTGCTTCACCTGAATCCAAAGCTGCTTTGGGATCAGGGCTTTTTATATGGGAAGCAAACTCAGGCAGAGTCAGATGATGATGTTAACCATCTCAGTGTTCAGAGGATTATAGAAGTCTCATTTCAATCTAATGATCCAAATCCACATTTGCTGTAGAAACCTACTCTCCCAGGCAGCCTATAAGACTGTCTGGAAAACTCCTGGAGCCCCAAGAATCATTCTTTCCCTCATACCCCTCTCGAGGCGCTTGCATCAGTGCTGAAAATAATACCAGAAACAACTAGAAATGCCTCCTGGAGGGAGGACGGTGCGTCCGGGAGGGTGGCAGGTAACGCAGTTCCCTCCTTCTCCCCAGCAGATCCTCCCCTCAATGGGAGCGCACACGAGAGGTTTTATGAAGTGACATATGTCTAATTGGCTGAAAGGTAATATTCAAAGGGACGCCGCTCCTCTCAGAGCTCAGGGACTGCAGCTGGCAGAGTGTTAAATCAGTTAACAGTTGGGCCCTTACTGCGCTGCACCACTGCTGCTGCTGCTGCTGTTCCCGGGGCCGCTGCCCAGTTTGGCTCATTGAGCTCCCCAGTCAATGGAGAAGGCATCTCTATTGTGCACCTCAAAGCATGCTCACAGCCCCTGAAAGAGAAACAGGCCCCAAACTACTGGGGCAGATCGTATGACAGGATTACTTGCTTGTTGTTCCTCTTTCTTTCTTTTTTTTCTTCTTTAAAGGACTTCTATTGGACTACAGGAAGGAATTACGTGAGGGGGAGACCGTATTACATAGTGACAGCTGGAAAACTGGGGATTGCAGACTAGTAACGGAGCTGGGTTCCTTCTGTGCCAGCTGGACACCTACCTAAGGCATCTTTTAATTAATTTGTGCAGAGTGTGATCTCCAGAGCCCAGGCAGCGCAGACCAAATCCTCGTGCGACTGATATTGGTGGCAGCCTGCCCCCAGAACTGTGGTGAGGATGGGATTTTTTCACAAAAGCACACACGACAGCTCCTCACTGCCAACCTTAGAGCACAGAAGTGCAAGCATTTATTGTTCTTACAGGATCCAGACATTCAGATTCAGGAAATGTGTTAGAGCTGTGATTAAGCAGAGCTCTGAATGCCTGACAGTCCAGTCACAGCAGAGATCAGGTTCTTGGCTGGCGAAAATCAGTATTTCTCTAATGGTGTCCATAAACATTGCCTGTCTGATGAACTTCCCTGGCAGCCCAACAGTGCTTCTGTAACTGGCTCTGATACACCTGCCTAAGCAACATCAGGCAGGCAATTTATAACCACCCCCTGCCTTCTGCAGGCCGAGGCTGTGTGTGCACCTCAGACCCCTGTACCTGTGCTTGCAATAAGATGTCTACAATTTGCCTTCCAGTGCTGTAAACAGGCACAGTACCAGGGACCTCCAGCACTGCTTAAGAGGAGGACCGTAATCATTCCAGAGGTGCCCATGATGGCAACAAGGGAACCGCTGTCTGGAGTTTAAACATGACCCTTGGCTGCTACACTTCCCTAGAAATGCACAAACATTGCACATTTCTGGTAAAGTACATGCAGATGCCTCATCTCATCTTGTTAGTAGCATCTCAAGGCTTCAAAGCTCTTTAATTGACCACTCTCACTGTTCAAATAGCACACAGCTAAGCCACAACATAATCTATCTTCTCAGCACATGTACAAAGCAGTGCCACCATTTAATCTTGGCCTAAAAACTGCACAAAATGTGCAGTCCTGTCCTGGGTAATAATAGCACTTTCAGTTGGGAACTACAAATCCTGCTGGGGGCTGGACTTACAATGGCTTATGATATCAGTTTTCCTTCACATTTTTGGACTCAGGGAAAATCAAGCTGTCAAATCTTGAAACAAAGTGTTAGAATCTCTGTTGTTTTGATTCAAAATACAGAGTTGTCTAGTTCTGTAAAGATACCAAAACTCCCAAGCTCTATGACATTCTGGGAGAGGAGAAAAGATTGGCCCAATTTTCATCTACATGCTGACACATCTGCACCATTCTGGCAACAAACAAGGACACCAAAGTGGATTTCAAAGCAGACTGGCATGAAACAAGTTGCCACAAGAGAGGGTTTGAATTTAGACTGCTCAGGCTCCGTTGTGGTAATTGTGATAAGCTGCAGATAAATGCTTTTATCATACCCACAATAAAGGCAAGGTAAGAGACCCGGCTTGCAGCTCGACACAAGCACAGGGCACTACCTCACACGTGCCACAGAATAAGACCAAACACTCAGGCACTCACCACAATGCAGATGAGGCAATGTAAATCCCCACCCTTGCTGGCTTTGTGGTAATTTGTTCATGTGCTTGTCCCTGGGGTGAGTAAAACCAGCCTGTTCTGCCAGAACATCCTGAAATATCAACATTTGCTGAAATTGTACATTATTATTAACACCTAGGATTACGTCAGCATGGATCGTATCTTATCCAGCTCTACCACACGTCATGTAGTCTCTGAGCACACAACATTATTGTACTATTCAGTCATTTAATTAAAACAATAATTGATGCATAGGATGAAAAATAAAGAGTCTTTTTTTCTGAAAAAACTTACAACTTAGCCTTATGAAAAGATCGTATAGATACCTGACAGGATGCATTCAAAAATGGGAAGAGGATTTTTGTGCCAGGAGCAGAAGAAAAGGGGATTTTAGAAGCATGAGGAATAAGAGGAGCTGGTAGAAAGACCATTTGGAGTACAGCTGACTGGCCAGGCTACAGGAATGACTGGATTGTGGTAGGAAACAGAAAGGATAGGCTGGATGAAAGGCTGAAAAGTTTGCTTTCGCAAGCTAGGGACTGCAAAGGGACAATATATCTGAGAAAAGATTTTCAGAGAACTTGAAAGAGGCAAGGCTGGGGGGAAGGGAAGTGAGAAAAATGGAAGGATGATGGGATAGTCTTCAGTTCCAAAGTTGGGGCTGAGAGATCAGGTAAATGACTGCTGTCATCCAGGAACCAAAACCCCAGGGTCAGTGAGGAAAACACTGATGAATACCAACACAGAAAGTGAAAGACCAAGACATTTCACAGCTTCAGAGTGTTCAACATTCCCAAGCATCCAGCCTTTCTGTATGCTAATGGCTGTCACATTTCACCCTATCTATTGTGGTCAGCTTCACCAACAGCGTTCATTTATCAGATGCTGCTCTATTCCCTTCACATGTAAGATGGAAGGAACTACAGGACAGAGTCTTCTCAGCCCTTGTGTCTGGAATGCAGCTCCTCTTGGCACCATGGCAGAGCTGGGGCTCTTGGTGTGTAATGAAGGGCAATCTGGTCTAGTGATCTCAGCAGGCGAGGCTGGGAGGTGGGCATGCCGCGCATCTCGTGCCAGCTCTCACACTTGCTTCTCCCTCTGTGAACTGGGAATACCACCTGCCAGCCCCACAGGCTTGTCATGAGGATTGATTAATGTTTGTAGACATTTTTAAGAGAGGGGGAAAGCTCACCAGACAGAGCTGCTAAAAGGCTGTGTGCAGGCAAATGGTTTTATCACCGTTATGGCTTAAACTGAAGCCCACACCATAGAAAATTGTTACATTTGGATTCAGTTATGTCCAAAAGATTTGTGGCTGTCAGGCACAACTATAACATGCATAAGTCTCAGAACAAGTGACTCTTAACCAAGGGGAAAGTAGCCCATCCCTTGCCTTTTGCTTGGCTCCAAAAATCCCTCTGTAGCCTTGCATGTCTTCAGGGCTATGGGTGTTTCTGCATGATGCCAGTCACAGTCACATCACAAAAGGTTTCTAACCACTACCAGACATACTCCCTCAACCCTGGGCTCCCACTGGAAAGCATGCCTACCCCTGTGTCCGAGCTGTAATGCCAACAGTTAATTCACAGGCACATTAGCTCTGCTGCAGCCTTTTAGTAGTTTGCCCCAAAACTTGCACCTTGGGTTTTGACTGCGCTCCCCGCCCAGGTCGAGGGAAAGTGCAGGGATGGGGTAACCCCTACCAAGGCGGAGCTGCCATTCCAGAGCACAGATAAAAGTGAAACCTGAGCGGAAAATGTTTGCGGTGCCACTGGCAATCAAGGGCCGGGTTGTCCCAGCAACGGGAACACTTCATCAGCTCAGCTAACAGATGGTCAGTGAGCAACAGGCAGCATATGTTCCAATAAGCACTGACATCAGCACAGATGGAGGGTGGGCAGGAGGCTGGCCCTGCAACATAACCTGACATTTCCTTCTCATTTGGTGCTGCATTGTTATAACTCACACAGGAAGATTAGCAGGGAAAAGTGAATAGCATTAGGGAATCTGCTCAGGAACCGATTACTAACACTTCACTGCAGTTTTAGATTTTTACTTAACCAGAGTGCAACATTGTTAACAACATTCAGGGGCAGAAAAGGAAAATGCACTGCGTTTTAATGATGGGGCTTTATTTTCATCACAGACAGGTTTTCCCAAGAACACTACTTAACAGATTGCCACCTTCTAGGAGTCTAGATCTCCAGTTCCACTATTTCTACAGCTTTTTCTTTTACTCCTTCTATCCCTCCCCCAACAAAATGCACCCAAATACCCCACAGGATTAAATAAAGCTCCACAACATATTGTCACAAAGGGCATAACTTTCCTCAGCCCAAAATAAACTTTAATGCTTGCTACAAAAGACAGAAAAACAGCCACAATAGGAAAAAAATTTAAAATTAAACATATATTCCTGCTGATGAACATTCAATAAAAAATAGGCATCAAAGGAGACTGTAGTTCTTGGAATCATCAACAGATTGATCTGGGACCCAGAGAATCAGTATGCAAACAGGTTGCACACAAGTTGTATATTTATAGACTTGCACTGAGGATAATGGGCAAGAATGCTGCACGGCTCCAAAGTGCCTCTTTGTGACAGACAGCAAGATGTCAAGTAGACACATCCAAATGATGTAAGTGTACAGCTGTATCACAGGCAGATATTAAAGAAAGGCAACATGTGCAGCCACAGCCTTCTGTTACCTCGTGAGATACCTTTAGAAGCCTTTTCCTCCTCTAGCGCGTGGGAAAGTTTAGCAGGCACCTCCCTTCAATGCTAATGGGACTTGTATGTACATCCATCTCTTGTGTCAGCAGAACAGACCTTCCACTGAAGCCTGTCTGCAGTCCTGGGGGACTGCCAAGCTGTTTTGGAAATGGCAAATGCTTCCATCTCTGCTCCTTGTGCCTTTCTTTGGAAAGCATGGATTTGGTCAGAGATTTGCAGTCTGGATAACCCCCTGTACACCCTACTGTTTATTCACAGTTTCTTCTCTGGAGCTTTACCCGGATGCTCTGCACTTGTACAGCCCAATTCACACAAGGATCTCCTGCCCTTCTTCAAACTATAATGTCTCTGAGCGGCAAGTACAGCTCTTTAGCAAACAGCTGCAGAGGGAGTCAACTGCTGATATTTTCAAGTGGCTCCTAGTTTTGCACAGCTCAGTATCTGGCCTCAGCATTACAGAGTTGTTGGGGTAATACTCCACACATTTAGTGGCCACACACTGCAGCAATCACTTTCCATGTCTCTAAGCTTCCTAGAAACTTCTAAAGATGGCAGGCTGTGCTCCAGCTGATGACAACGAGTGTCACATGATTCTGGTATATCTTGAGCAAGGTCACGGAGTTAGTAAATGACAGATCTAGGAAGGTGTAGGGGAATCAATCAGGTTTCCTAACTCTGATCCCCACCCTAATGATTAGGCAGAATCCCCTTACAGCAGAACAAATTAGATACTCGTCAACTCTAAAAACGTGTTCAGTGAGAGCTCCCCAGTGAACAATGTGTGTCAGTGAGTGGACAGACACACACACTGCAGATTGCTGCATAAGGAGCGAGGCGTCCCAAGACTGTGCTCTTGTTGCTAACTTCCAGAGGCAAGAACTGCAACTCTAGCAAAGCCACTTAGGAACACTTTTAACCTGGGAAGACTGAGTAGCTGAGCCATTTTGGGTTAATTTCAAGCACAAGGATGCCAAACTGCTGAGAGATGCCCATTTTATGCTCTCTGCTGTGTTACGCTTTATGCCATCAATGACTTTCAGTATCAAAAAGGCAATCTGAAAGTCTGGGACTGTGCTCTTGGAAGTCCATCTCTTTTAGTGCTGTTTGGGGAATGGTGTTCCAGTCATTGGGGATGCTTTGTTCCTTTTCTGCACAACATGTACAACCAAAGTTTGTACATACTTAGTAGTTTGGTGCAGCCTCACTGTCCCACTTACACCAAAGACTGTATTTCAATCATCACCATTTAGTCCTCTGGCAAATCTTCACTGAGGTTAAAGCAGTGTAGATCCTTTATGGTGAATGGTCTTCTTACGTGGACGACAGTCAATGATAGCCAAAGTCAAAATGAAAACTCCAAAGCATGTGTTTTCATTGCAGCAAGAATGCTGACTGTTTGCAAAACAGCTGCAGGGTGAGCACATACACCCAGTATCTGCCAGTTAAGAACATTTGGAATGACATTTATCAAATGAAGTCTTTCAGGATCCAGAAACATTGGTTTGGTTTAATATAATGTGCTTTTTATGAGTAAAAAAATTTTTTCTGTATCTCTATTTGCACTACATATGTTACAAAATATGAGGCAAATGGGGCATTGGGTTTATTTATCCAACAGAACAGGCCCTGAATGTGTTATTTCTGGACAGAGGTAGTTTTTCTAGGAAAACCAGCAGCCAAAGGCTGCTAACATTGCTTAGGTCACCAGAAGTTCCTGCCTCCATGTGCATCTGATAAGGAATCAACCTGGCCAAGCATTCCCTTCTAGTGAGTCCCTCAGTTCTCTGAAGCCCTATGGATAAGGACTTGAACAGATGGGTAATCTGAGCAAGGAACAGAAAGAGGGGAGATTGCTTCCACCTCTCCTTCACTCTCCAACTTCCTGATCCTCAGAGTGAGCAGGACATTCATGTTTACTGAAATAAAAGTTCTCTCTCTCTCCTATGTCCTGCTTTCATTCTGACTCCCTGCAGCCATCATTCCTAATGTAAGGCACCTACTTGTCAAAAGTTAACCTCTATTGCCAATGACACTAAACTGGCTGGTGAGATGGACATGTCAGACAGGAGACACATCTTACAGAAAGACTTGGACAGAATGGAAAACTGGGAAAGCTTTGAGCATATGCAGATACTGTGCATGGCCCAACACAGGCAAGAATTGCAGCTGTGGAAACACGTATGAAGAAATTGGAAGATAAGTTGGAGAAGAATCACCAGGAACTCAAGAAGGAGATTAAAGAGGGCCTCCTCCAAATCTCCTATCTCACAAAAGATAAGAAATGCGAACTGAAACCACTACATTAATTGGTGTTTCTGCCCGGTTAACGAACCAAATCCGCTACAGATAGCAAAAACAGTATGAAGTTTAACAAACAGAAGAGCCAAGTCCTGCACCTGGGGCAACACAACCAAAGTGTCCTGTACAGGCCAGGATCTGTGTGGCTGGGGAGCAGCCTTGCTGGAAGGGACCTGGGGTCCTGGTGGCAGCAAGCTGAACAGCAGTCAGTAGAATGCTGCAGCAGCAACAAAGGCAAATTGGATCCTGGGCAGGAGCATTGCCAGCAGAGATAGAGATGCAGTTACCCCACCCCACACAGCCCTTGTCAGGCCACACCTAGAGTACTGTGTCCAATTCTAGTCCTCATAGCTCAAGAAAGAGAAAAAAAGTCTTTCGCTGAAAGACTGGAGAGGATCCGAAGGAATTCATGAAGTTCATCAAAAGGCTGGAAACCTGCACTACGAGAAAAGGCTGAAGAAGTGAAGTCTTTCCTCTCTGGAGAAGAGAAGGCTCAGGGAGAATCTCAACACAGTATTCTAGTACTTAAAGGGCAGCTACAAAGAGGACAGAGGCTCTCCGTTCACAAGGACCCATGTGGAGAAGACAAGGGGCAAGGGGTACAAGTTGCATCAGGAAAGGTTTCATTTCAATATAGCAAACAAATTCTTTACAATGAGAACAATTATTCACTGAAACAATCTCTGTGGGGATGTGGTAGGGTCCTCATCACTGGAGGTTTTCAAGATGTGATAAGACAGGGTGCTAAATAATCTCATCTGGGCTCCTTCTCCCATGGAAGATTGGGTCAGGTGATTTTACAAGGCCCCTTCAAACCTGGGCTGTTCTATGATTCTATATCTCCCAATGTTAAAAAAAAAAACCAAAAAAACCAACCAAACCAAAACCAAACAAGTTTTACAAAATGCTTTTGGGAAGCAAGACTGGTTTCACCTTAATGTGGAGCAAGTCCTTCCCCTTAAGGGAAGGGAAGGTCCTCACCTGCTTCCAGCTACTGGTGTCTGTCCCTTCTTTTTGATGGCCACAACAGACAGATTGACTGATCAAAAACTAGTGTTTGTTGTTATTTTCTTGGGGAGGTTAGCTCTCAGTCAAGCCAGCTCCCTGACTTTGTAAACAAGGCATGAGCACAGAGAGTTTGTGGACAGTAGTTTTCAACTTGCTGTAAAACAGTCCACTGGAAATTTTCAGGACAAGCAGGAGTAACAACGTTTGACTTCAACTTCTGTGGACACACAGCCACAAACGTGTCCAGGCATTAAGTGACAGACACCAGTGGGTCTTGTCTTCAGTTCTAACCACTGTAGCTGCAAAGTGCGACCACAGGCAGGACCTATAGTGGATGTGCTACACTCACAAGTAAAATCTCATTCAGGCAGAGAAATGAAACCAGGGCATTGCCAATTCACTGGAGGCTCCCTGAACGTTTGCCTTGAGGGCACTGAGAGCAGGGGCCATGAAGCACAGAAGAGTCATTACTGAGAGCATATCCTAGAGCACATCCTGAAAAAGCAGGGCGAATGGTGTAGCTTCTCCTGACGTCCCCACCAATATGAGGGCTCCAGTGGCAGGTTATAGAGTTGCAAATAGAGAGATCCCAGCAAAACTTGCTCCGAAGAAGCCTAAACAGAGCAGTTCTAACAAGGCTCGTGCAATGTTGGGAGCATATTTCTGCAGGGACTGGCAGTGTCTTACAAGCAATTGCAGGTGCCTGATCTTAATGCTAGCAACTGCTTCTTTTTGTCTGTACTGTAGCCAGGACTTGGGAGTGTGAGAGAGATTGAATGCTTTGTAATGAAGGTATATTGTAACATTTCTCTCCAGGTGGCACTTTGTTAACAACAATTAGATCCTGATTGATCTTTGAAGGGCTAATTCTTATGTGGTTTGCAAGGGTCCTACAAGGAGCAAGTGTTGAGTGGGGGCACTTTAAAAGTATTAGTGAGGGGGGCAAAAAAAAAGAATAGTGCCATAAGAAATTTGCAATACAATGCCCAAGCCTCCTTTGCACCCCACAGTAATTTGTTCTTATTCCTGTTATTATCCCCTCGGGCACTAATGGTCACTTTATTAATTAGTTGAAAATTGCATTCTAGGTCAAATGGCAGCTTTTTTCCCTCCCATTGTTGCAAATTGCTAGTGGTATGGCCCAGTAAATGGCAGTGTTACTGCAAAATGGGAAAGATCCCTTGCTTTTCAGGATAAAGCCTATGGACCAGCTGCACTTTCCATGACATTTCTAAGCAGAGCATTTCCCCAGGCCTGCTTTTAAGCAGTTAGGAATTAAACAGAACTCACTGTCATTGTTAAGATTTCTAATCATAGGCTGTTACTGTATTTGCTCTCACTCTCCTCACCCTTCCCCCCATTTTAATTCTAGCTGAGCCTGTTTTCTAAGGTGCATCTCTGCAGTGCTTAGCCCCATTTTCCAGCAAAGTAGGCAGTGTGTTTAGGTGCCTTCGTTTCTGGTGCTCTGATGGAAGTACTTTAGAGACATCTGCTTTTGCAGGAGAGGACAGATGCTTAGCTTATTTCTGAGAAACAAGGCCATACCTGTGGCCCCCCGAAAATTACAAATCACTCTTGAAAATATTTGCTGGCTACTGAATGTAGAAATAGAGCAAACCACAGTCTCAGAAAACAAAATGGAAATTACAGATTTTGTGAAAGTTTTTTCATAAAGAAAACTCCTACTGGGGACAATGGATGTTTAGCCTCTAAACCAGAGGATCAGCCCACCAGAAGTGAACATCAAAGCAGTCTATTTTCCATTAACTACTTTCTGCAGCCTACTGTGCTGGATGCAATCTGTCATGCCAGTTTGTAGTCCAGCAGTCAGGGAAACTACCAGAAATCAGAAGGCCTGGGCTAATTTCCCAGCACTGTGAGCCTAACACATCTAAAAGGATGCAGTTAACATGGAGTAAGTTGCACAAACTGTCTAAGACAAAGCATAGCCTTTAATTTCTGTTTTTTCAAGCAACCCTGGCCTCATATCTGCTTAATTTTCTTCTGTAAAGTTACTTTGGTAGGCCCAACTTAAAACCAACAGAATTCAGGAGGAAACAAAGACCCTCCATCTGGCCCTTCAGGGATTTAACTGAAGTCATATAAAGAGCAAGAAAACTTTGTATGGGAGAAAAATGCTACAGGGTCTCTTACAGAAACTTCACACAGGCTACCCTCACATACCTAAAAGTACAACTGTTTTGTGATTGAAACTCTTTCAATCCTCGAAGGATAGATCATATCTAGCACACAGAGAGGCATCTTATCCTCCACCAGGCTGGACATTCATCCTCTCAAAATCTAAATGCTTGAGCTGGCACCAGCTGTAGCCCCTAGTCAGCATTACACAGAGCAGGTAACAACCTCCTGAATCACTCACTCCTGGACCACAAGGACAGAAGAAAAGCTTTATTTCCCTTTTTGCTTTTTGCCCTCTCCTCTCCCCCCTCCCTTTTTAATTTCTAATATCATAAATGATCAGCCTTGCTAAGTTGGACTCTTTCTACAGGCAGATGGGTGTGTTTATGAGGGAGAGGGATGGTGGAGTGATTAAGCAATAACACATTAGTGTAAACAAATGCACAGTGACAAATTTGGGATTTCGTTCCTACTCCCAACAAGGAAGTGTTAAGACATGCAAACTGGCTCCTGTTAGCACTTAATATTTTTTCTCTGATGCTATTTTTTAACTTGCTTGGAGCAAAAGTTTCTTACAGCTCTATTTGTGGCCAAGAATCAATATAGTAACCAGCAATGCAAAGAAGTAAAAGAATTCCCTCCTCAAAATAAAAGAAGGCTGAATTTGCAGGTTATTATTTCTCTTGTTCAAAAACTTCAGGAAATCATTCAAAATCTAATCTTTATTTAAAGCATAAACCACAATCAATGCCTAGACGTGCATTGGTATCACACAGTTACAAAATGAGCCTAGATACGCAAACAAATCTGCATTAAGTGTATTCCAAACCAGTATATGCTCAAGGTTTCTGATTTGTTGTAAAAACCTAGAAGCTTTGGTCTAGATGCACTGGCCACCTTCTAAATGCTGTGTGGTACTGTACATCAGCTGTGTAGCTGCTCTCCCTCTTTTGTTTGGAAATGCAATTTTGTAGCAGATTTGTTTGAAACTCTCCTATTTGCTCCTTTGTGAAATCCCCCCTCTGCATAGGGAAGGTGGAGTAGAAATTAAATCACACCTACAAAATGAAGGCTTTTTTGAAGAGAGAAGTATTGCAATTTGCTCAAAGATGGTGAAGATTTGGGGGCAGCCTTATCACCCTATTTAAATGTGGTGATCTTTCATATGCGTATTATGTAACAAGAGGTCTGGCTTTGTCACCAGCACCCTGCCTCAGACCTCCATAAACTTCACTGGAATTGAAAACCCTCCAGCAGAATGTAGATCAGAAGGACTGAAGGACCTGATGGGAAATTAAACTAGGGGACAAATATGATTATCAAAAAGCAGCACATTATACACTCACATCCATTTTAGATGAGCTGCATCATGATCAGAAATAAAAATTAAAGTATTATCAGGAAGTAAATACAGAGCCTGCTGGTCTTCTGCCATTAACAAATAACCTCTTTCCTAAAAAGAAAGCTGAACGTGATGAAGGTAACTCCTTGATGAATGGTTACCTTGACCTAACTTTTCCAAATGCCATAATTCCATGCAAGTTTCTCATCACTTTTCTAAAAACTATGATTACTTTCACTGAATAATGAATTTTTAAACCACCTAGAGCATATTTAGGAAACACATCTGATATCAGAACAACTCTTACAGTACAGTTTTGCTCTTTAATGTGAGTCCAAAATCCAGCTGCAGACTTGGCTACCTAATTTTTGAGACGGGGGCACTATTTTCTATTAAAAAGCCTGCAGTCATCAAGCATTTTCAGAGAGCTTATATTCATGATTTGTTTTTGTGCCTAGTATTTCATGTGTCTTCTGGCATGAAAAAGAGAAGCTTAATACCCTTGAAATATCAATGTATTCATCTCAAAAAAATCATGCCTAGATTAACTATATTAACAATTAATATATCCCTGTTTATCTATGTGACCACTACTAATAAAAGGTCATTCTATAAGTGATCTAATGAGTAACTGGAAAAATCAGAACCAACACAAAGACAAAAGCCTTGAAATATTAAATGTTGTATGCACCCATCCCTTGCATTCTGTCTTGTCCTTGCTTCCCTAGCCTGTGTAACTTTCAGGTTTGTGATTGTATCTGATCACCAAATCAAGTCCTTCATCACCAAAGGAATGGTAAACAGTAGTCAAAAATATCATCACTGATGAGAGGTGAGTCTTTTGGTGATGCTTATTCACAAGATACAATTTTGATATCAAATATGAACACCCAGTGCAGAATACAATACTGTGTGACTGAAATTCTGCACTCAGAACAGTTCTTTGCCCCAGAGAAATGCTTATTTCCCTATTTCACAGAATCACACAGAATCACAGAACATGCCCAGTTGGATCATCGAGTCCAACTCCTGGCCCTGCCCAGCATCATCCCCAAGAGTCACACCATGTGCCTGGGAGCATTGTCCAAACTCTTCTTGAACTCTGTCAGGCTTTGTGCTGTATATTTGTATGTGTAGTTTGTAGAGCTATGGAAGACATCAGTTGCAATTGCTACAGCTGATGTCCTGCCTGTGCTCCAATTTCAGGCGTGTTAGTGAGTTTTAAGCTGTGCACTACCATAGCTGCTACCCAGGCAGTCAGCAGCACCCAGTACAGGACCTGGGTCAGTAACTGGTTTGGATTCCTTACAAACAAATATTCCAGACTGTAAGGTTAAGGGGTTTTAAAACAATAAAGATGTATTTTCCCAGTTGGCACAAGCAAACCCAAACATTAGACCTTAATTTTGTAGTAAGATTAAATAAATTTAGGCTGGCAAGCACTCAGACAGAATACCCTGCCAGCTGCCCCTGTCTTTTACAGACAACTCTCCAACTCATCATGTGTTGTCTCAATGCCATACTTCTAGGTAAAAACTGTAGGCTAAACTTAATGCCTGATCACCAGCCTAGGGCTCCAAAAGCAGTACAAGCCAGAATGCTCCATGAGTGTCAGTGTCAAGAATGTACTCTTTAACAAATGAGCTTCTGCGCTGTGAACCAGCTTCACATTTGTGGTGGGCACTGTTGAAGCACAGGGTACCCATTAGCCTGGCTATGGGTAAGAAAGGTCTGGGTGTCACCTGCAAGGTCTAGGAAAGCAATGAATGCAAGGTCCTAATTCTGTAGGGATACACAAAGACACTTGGCTGGTTTGTAGCCATTTCCAGTTTTTCCAGCTGGTTTGTAGCCATTTCCAGTTTTTCCAGCTGTTTTCAGCCCACAGGCCATATCTATTGTTTTGACACCATCCAATGTAGTAGTTTCAGCCAAACTTCCTTACCCCCTGTGCTGCCAGGGTCTTAAAGCTGTCATGGAGCAGCAAGGGGGGCCTGCTCCACAAGAGAAGGCAAGCCAGCAGTGGAGGGGCAATGCAGGACAGTGACCTGAGTGGTGAGGGTGCAGTCCCACAGTACAAGGACCTGGACTTAAATGCAGCTCTTGAGTCAGGGGTCTCCCAGGAGACTCTCCACAGCTCTCTCACACAGGTCTTCCTCACGACCAGCTGGATCCAAAGTCACCCAGCTGCAGGAAGTCAAACCCCTGTGAGGACCTGGAGGAGAGCCTTCAGGCATGGACCTATCAGTCACCTCTGCACCAGGGACACCAGCAAACACTGGTGCTTGTACACTCACCGTCACTGAACCCTGTCCTGAGCAACCTCAGCTGTTCTGAATGACCTACACCAAGGAACTTACAGCTCCTTACAGTGCAGGTCATCAGCATGTGCCCTGCTGATGAGGGAAGCCTCACTCGACTCACGAAACCTCATGGCATTCCTATGCTCTCAAGCATGATATGCCTGTATGGCATAAACATACCAAGGTTTCTGCTTATTTACTGGGCTGACCATACTTCTACAGAACCGAAAGATACTCTCTAAGAAAGAGGCTCTGCACCGCAGAGGAATATCCCATCAAACTTCCTAGTGAAGCAGCATATACTAGCCTGTCTCCCAGTTTAGCTGCCAATGGGGAGTCAGTGTTTAGATGTGAAAATGTAAACCTTTGATCTTGCTCCCCAGCATTTAAATAAAGACCACCTTTGCAAAATAATACCGTATGTTGGAGTATCCTTATAATTTTGCTCAGACAGCATGGCACAAAAAGATCTGTAGAGCTTTAGCACTGCTGTTCCCCTTCATCTCAGCACAGCACTTGCTAAGCAGAGCAATTAAAATTGTAGTCTCTTGTTTTATAAAAGAGGCGTAAACTATTGTTTTGATGTATGTTTTGATACTTGCAGTGCCACAGCATCTTAATTTTAACTCAATTGTTTCAGTGTTTTCTTCAGTCCAGACTCAGATTGCCAGTGTGATGGTGTCACAAATGAGCAAAGTAATTTAAGAGGAAGGATACATAAAGAGGAAAGTTAATAGATGTGTTCCTGTCAGTCACTCTCTCACAATAACCACGTCACAATTTCTGCTGAGTCACTGTTGACTAAGTTACTGATGTTATAGAATGTTCTCTGGATCTCCTTCCAGAAGGGGAACACATAAAGCTAATAAATCAATCCACAATTTCAGTGAACATTTGATGAAAGGCAGCTACCCAGTGCACAGGCTAGAGAAGACTAAGCAGTGCAGCTGAACAATAATGCTTTTCTTCACAAACATATGTTCCTTCACTTCAAATCCACGTCTGCTTTTCCTCTGTTCTGGAATCATTCAAAACAACCTGTAGTCCACATATTAAGGAAACCCTATTAAACTGGAACCTTTATGGTCATGTTCTCCTATATGATTTCCTTCTAGAGTCCATAAACTTTGTGGTACTGTGAACAATTCAGAGTTCAGTGAGACAGGAAGGCAGCACCTTTATGTTTCAATATGTTTCATGCTTCTGCTTTCCCTCTACTATTCCTGGTGGGAAAAAAAGTCTTTTGGCTTGGAAATAATAATAGCAGCTTCTGCTTACGGTCTGACATTAGGAAGAAAAACAACCTCACAGAGACGCTATCAATTCTTCAGTAGTCAGGGTAATTATTACCAACAATTCATACCACAGCTAGCACAGCAAAACTCCCACTCTAACTGTATTTAACTTTGTTTATTGAGGACAGCAGACATCATTTCTCATATCAAAGCCTGAAGAGGGGATTACCAACAAATTCTGGCACACAATCACATTCTTTTAAAATACACTATTATACATCATGAGATCCTTGAAACCAGAGAACTTTCCATAAAATTCAGACCACATTATTTCAAAAGGTTTGGAGGGCAGGGATAAAAATTATAGTAAAAAAATGATAGTACGATTACAGTCAGTGGCAAATCCACTGAAAAAGGAAGCAGGAATACCCCTATCACGACAGTACATTTCCTGAAATGCAAATCAAGACACTGTGTTATGTAAAAATGGTGTCTGTTCAAACTTTTAACAGAACTACAAATCCTTACTGCTTATTTATTAAGTTGGATTGTTGCTATATACAGAGTATGAAAAAATATATTTATTGGTCACAAACAGAAAAATACATGGGAGGAAATTGAGTATAGAGTTATGTATGTCTGACAATGCTACTCACTTTGACATAACATGGATGCTAAACAGGAATGAAATTCCATTGACAGTTGACTCGGAGGAGTCACCTGCACAAGGCCTAAGAAACAACATTAACTGAATAATCACAGAATCACAGAATGGGTCAGGGTGAGAAGGACCACAGGGGGTCATCTGGTCCAAGCTCCCTGTTCAGTCATGGTCATCCCAGAGCACCTGGCACAGGATTGTGTCCAGATGGTTCTTGAACATCTCTGGCGAGGGAGACTCCACAACCTCTCTGGGCAATCTGTTCCAGTGCTCGGTCACCTGCACAGTGAAGAAGTTCTTCCTCATAGCCAGGTGGAACTTCCTGTGCATTGGTTTCTGCCCATTGCTTGTTCTATTGCTTGGCACCACTGAGAAGAGCCTGGCTCCTCTCTTGACACCCCTTTGATTTTAGAACTAAACAAAAAATACATTACTGAAACTGAATCACAAAGTGAAACATCAATTTTTCAGAAATAATTTTGAAGGTAAGTGTTTAAATTAGACTTCTGGACAGAAGAGAAACATTGAGTTCTCATAGGTATTATCCATTACAAAAGTAGAGCACAATAGATTCTTTCTCTCCTCAGCTGAAAAAGATATAAAGTTATTTAACTAAAAGTATCAAATGTAAAAGCAAATTTTGTCCTTTTTAAGAAAGTGTTATATTTTACAAGAAGGTCATATTGTTTCACTGGGAGATGATGCTTACATCAGTGATGTCATGTTTCAAACTTTTCAGGGTTTCAGGTATAACAATGGTATAACCCTTAAGATACAGATATAATCCACAATCAAGACATAAACCACAATACAGTATAGACATGACACATTATTTACGGTGAGGAAAGTCTTGGAATATAAACAACTATTACAAAGATATGCAAAAAGTATAGTTTGTCTTAAATTTACACTCAGGAATATCTCGCAATGTTATAAAAAACAGTTCAGACTTTCCTTTGTCAAATGGACAAAACAGTGTAGCTATACTGGGATGCTACTGTGCCTCAGGTACCTGTAACTTAAGTTTTAGTGATTCTGGTCTCATAACAAGCTTAGACCTAAATGATAAGTGATTAACCAGCTGAACAGCCTCAGCTTTGTGTGATTTCCTCCACAGTCACATGGCTCAGTTACTCTGCAAAGTTCATCAAAACAGGCTTTCACAAACAAAAATTATCCCAGGGGCAACTATTCCACCATCTCAGTTTGCCGCTTGTAGACATGAATTCTTTACCGAGGAGGAAGGTGATGTCTCCTCCCGTGTGGATGTCTCGATCCTCTGCCTGGAGAGAGTAAGAGAGGAATTAAATATATTCAATGAATATTGAAGCAGGAAAACAAGCGCTTATTAAGACAGCCTGCAAGAAAAGTTACATTTATACATATCTTAAGAAAGTACATGTCCCTGTCCAGTTGGTGTGTAATTGTGGCTAGTATTCAGAGATGTTGGAGGATAAAGTCCATGGTGGCTCTTCTTAAAACTCTTGGGTGACTGTAACTTTTAAACCTAGTCCAATTAACGGGTTGGGATAGTGAATCTCATCTGTGGCTGGTAGATCTGACTGTATGAATTCAGGTAAGGATAATATGGTGTTTAGAACCAGACATAAGCTATATTTACAAATATTTTCATACTGGTTTAAGTGTGCCTGTGCACAATACTGCTTTAGTTAGAGAGTCCTATTAGCAAAGCAGTATTCACAATGTAAATTAAATCTTTTCAGCACTGAATTTCTACTAGGTCCCATCTGCATTGCAGTTCTACCAAAATCCTATTAGTCAGAAACATGCTTGAATGCAACACCAGTGTGGAAGCCTTGATTAAGTATCTTGCAAATGAGAGGCTGCTTGTATTATCAGCAGTTATATGTTTTACAGTGTGCTAAGACTGAAGTGAATGTACCCTTTTGATGCAATTACGTTCTGTGAAGAAATGGATAATTAACAGTAATTTCCATAGTTCTTAATGCTCCGTTTATTTCTAGGTTCTTACAGAATGAGTTAACATTGTGATGTAAAACAATGGTGGTCTTAACTTCTAATTAATGAAGTCTGTCTACCAATAGGGTATATGCGCTGTGGTGCGGTGGTGCAGCCACAAACCTAAAATCCATAGATCATCAAACAAGAAATATTAAGGGAAAATCTACCTTCCTGTGAGGCTTAGATGTCCTGCTCTGAGCAACATGGATGTGCTCTTATCCATTTGTAACACACAGCCAAGAAATTTATGGAGAGAAGTTAAATGAATAAAATCAAACAAAAAAAAATCCCCAACCCTCCCAAAATGCAAAAAACTCCCACAGCTGAATGCCCTGAACTCAAAATACAGCTAGAGGATGAGCTGCTTATTACAGCAGCTGGGTGGTTGCTATTGTCCATATAATGAAGGATGCCTAAGTCCAGTTCTTGTTCTGCCTGAGGGGATCCAAGCCATCCTCTCAGAGAAATACAAGTGCTTCTCGGCTTGATGCTTTCTTGGTGGAGGCACTCTTTCCTCCACAGGTGAAGTTGAGACATTGTCACAGAATTCTTAAACATTAACTGATTAGAGAGAGCAAAGTCTGCCTAATCATTATGTACACTCCTGACACAGAAGATATGGGTCCCATGGTTACAGTTCCATTACTTTTTACTGCGTTTAATCCAATGATTCATACATAATATGCAACAGCAGGAGCCATAACAGTGTACCATGGAAAGGTACATAGAGGATGGGATAGATAGATATCAGTAATATTACCAGGAAGTTTTATCACATAAGCTACCATGAACAGAAAATGGCTACTTTTATGGGGCTTTTTTCTCTCTCTTTGGTGAGACACACATATAGCAGAGAAGACACCTACATAGAGAAGCAACCCAAATACCTGTGTTAATATTAGCAAACTCAGGAAAAGAATTTTGTCAAAATGCGTCATGTTGGCAGATCAGTTTAAAAGGAGCTCTAAAACATTGCAGGGCTCTTTTATAAGGACAGATGTATTTTTCCAATAAACCTGTTTTACTTATAACACAGGCCATTTAACTGCAGTTATGGGATCAGGTTTTAAGAGTGTCCTGAGGGTAAGGAATAGGGCTAGTGTTGAAGAAGCCAAGATGTTTAAATAATGCCACTGAAAGACATTTATAACACAGCAGCACAGTTACTGTGGAACATAATTTGTGAAATACACCTAGCCATAAGATCTCTGGAGCTGGTCAGAGATGATCTGACCTCTGAATATCAGGTTTCTTCAGATGGTCAAGAACTGGTAACAATGACCAATTTTGGTTTTGCTTATGGTCAGCATACATACTATAAATTTTAGCTTTATATTTTACATACAGGATTGAAGAATATTATTTGTGAATCAAATAATATTATCTTACTCTCAAGCATTCAACAGTGGCAGCTAAAACACATTAAAGACTTCACTGTATTTATTTGTTAATCTTTCCTAAACACGTCATCAATCTTCTCTGAAGAACTCACCTGGAAACGTAAAAGAAATTCAGGCTCTGCAGACGTAATAAAATAATTGATGTTTCTTAGACACTTCTCTTCCTTTTGCTTATTTTCTTTAATCTACGTGTATGTGGTTCAACTCACAGTAACGAGGAAGTAAAACTGAATTAAGTCAGCTCAGTAGTGTTACCCACAGTGGTGTTTCACTGAAATGTCTGTTCTTTTCAAGAAGTGAGACTGGTGAATGACTTAAGATTAATGCCAAGGCAAGAGAGAACTTGCATTTGTATCACTTAGGCAGTGGCCTGGAAGCAGAGACCCTGATCTAGAAAACCACTTAAGAATGTGTTTAACTTTATTCATATGCTTGAGCGTTTTGTTGAAGTATGAACGAAGATCTGCAGCTAAAGACTTCAGACACATTTCTGTGCAGCTGTGCCAATTTGTTTTAGAACTATTACAGTTTTAAACACAGTTCAGCTGAGACCAAGCATGAAAATTATAAATACCACATGAAAGCTTTTTTCCCCCAGAACACTGTGAGTAGATGACTGCAGATTACAGTGCTACACTCCACCTCACCCTGCAGAGGCAGTTTTTGCAAGTGGCAGTACACAACTGTATAACTGATGCAAGTCTTGTTGCTGACTGCTGTAGGCACAGGGTAACTGCACACATAAACATGAACTGCAGACAGACACAGAGCTGTTATACCGTTGATAGGGACAATTCCAAACCCATAAACATGTACCCATTTTTTACCTTGTGACTGTGGATGTCTCTGTGCGAACCCCCTCATCTGGTTATGATACGGAGAAACAAAATGACTTCTGTGTGGTTGTTGGAACCTGGGATTAAAATCTCTTTGTTCTCTTCCTGAAAAACAGTATTCACTAAGCAACTCTGACAGTATGTAAGATTAAATGAAGAAAAAGAGAGACAGTGTATTCTTTCTCAGGAAACAGTATTTCTCAGTTTTGTGCCAAAATACTCATGCACAATTACGATCTTTCCAAACTAAAGTCAGCCTAACAAGCCTGGTTCTTGTCCTCATTTCCATCTATGCACATCATGATTACCAAGCTGTTAACAAGTGTACTTAGAAACTAGATCAAAATTTTATGACACAGATTTGGAGACTGCAGTCATTAAAACAAACAGAAATCTCTGTCCAAATTGGAATCACAAATCATAATTAAAATGGTTAAATATAGCTCTCAAGGAAAAGCAGATGCTACCAAGGTCTGGTATTATAAATTACAACAGATATCCTTAATTTTGAGTGTCCAGCATGAGCATGTTGTAGAGCCATGTCAGAAGTATTGCTGCCACATAATGCAAAGTACTGAACTAGCAGAAAATCATTCTGTCTGTTATAAGTTGCTCAAGGAATTCTGAAGGGGTAATTTTTATCCTCACAGCCATTATAAGTGATCAGGTATTAAGCAAGTAATAAATATAATATGAGCATAAACACTGAGATTCAGTGTAAATGATTTCAAAGTCTCAAAAGCCTCAACATTCAGGCTGATCTGTGATTGAAGTTAACAACCTTTTAGATGGGTTTTTCCCTGAAAGTCAGGCAGATCAGGTAGGGAAAACAAATGCCTTTAGCAAACTGAGCCATAAAATTGGGGGAAAAAAGCAAGATCTTAAAACAAAAAAAGCACAATTCTACAAATTGCCCAAAAGCTCTCTTCTATTTTGAGATATGTCAGTGAGTCCAATAAGAAGTATTGCATCTTCAATGCCTCACTCAGATCTTCAACTATCAATGTTAAAATAGTTCCCCTGAGGGAATGAGAGAAAAAGCTCTGAGTAATTTAATTTCTCCTATAAAATAACTTTAGTCACTGAATAAATAGTCATGTTCCTGTCAATGAATGATACTTATTGCATATATCTCACTAACTACGTAGCTAGATGGAAATATTATTCTATGTAAACTTGGGTAATCAAATTCACATAAATTGCTAAAAAGGGAAATATTTTCTTAGATCTCTTCATTTTCTTCTTGGAGAAAGAACTTACAATTTACTTAGCTTGATGGGCTGCCTATGTAATTGCTGCTGCTGTTGAAGGATAATTTAGCTCATCAGTATATTAATTCATTGAGAAAATTCACAGAATGCCAACCTCTGTTACATCCATTCCCTCTTGGTCTGCTCTGTATCGTTCTGTTCTTTGCCATGCAAATCTTGCAAATGAGAGACTTCAGATTCTGAAAGGGTGTATACAAAGACTCCTGCAGAAAATACAGTTAAAAATCAATGACTCTTCTGCTCTTCTTTCTTCAGGTGTAGCACAAATTAAACACATACACAACAACTACAAGGCTTGTGTTAGCCACACTTGTGCAGGCATGAAGGTGCTTCACACTTTTACAGGAAATAAAGTTTGAACATTTAATATTAAATGTGGATACTTGAAGGGATGAGTAGGGGTGCAGAAGAAACGTTTTCCCCTTTCTCAGTGAAGTTTTTTCTCCTTCTCTGCTCACATCTGTAAATCCCTTGCTGTCCTATTCTATTACCTTGCACCTGTAGATAAACATAACTGGACTTCCATCAGCAACACCTCAGGCAGAGATGGTTAAAGCCTCCAAATAAGGACTGATGAACTCATGGAAAATACACCAGTTAAAATCAGTCTCTTAAACTCATACATTAGAAACAAAATTTAACCCAACAGTAATACATCTGCCCCAACTCCTGACTAATAAAACATAACTAAGTCTGAAAAGAAATGGAGGAATTAAATTCAAGTGTTCACCTTGTGGTGTGATGAAAAATTCTACTGTCAAAAGGACAAGCTGAAGCTATTTAAGGATGCAATATTGGGATGTGATACATCCTTAACTTTCTCTGATTTCTGTGAGCTTTGAAAAAGTGACAGATCTTAGAATGTATTTCTTTTTTCCTGATTGGTACCAGCTGTGTGGGATTTAGTACACAATGTAGAGAATTAGGAAAAGAGAGATTTTAGAACAATAGCATAATTTGTGATTTTCATAAAATTGAACTGATTTTTACAGGATGACAATTCCTTTTTTAGGAGCAGGAAGGAGAGAAGAAGATGACAGGATAAGCTAAAAACCTAATAGGTATTAAGACTGCAGTAACTAGAGAGGTTTCTTAAAATAGAGGTAGAGTGTGACTCCCCGAACCCTGCTGAGAACTTTCCTAATACATTTTTTAAGTTAACAAACCTCTTTATAGAGATGTAAATAAAACCAACAGATTTTTTTAAAAATTTTGTTTTACCACACAAACTGGGTCCAGCCTGTGAGGAACACCCTCTAATGGGAAAAACCTTTCATTTTATTCTTGAGAGAATAAATTCAGAATGTATGGAGGTCGGATGAAAAGCAAGATCAGAAAAGAACAAAACATCATTTATGCCATGTATGCCCATGATGTAATTTGGTTTTAATTTCAAAAAATTGATCATAGTCATACTCATTAGTGAGAAGCACAATAAAAAGGCTAATAAAGTGATAATATCATTGCCTCACTTCTTTATGAGACTATTATAGCCAATTTTCTATGTGGATAAACAAACTAATATGATTACAGTTTTGAAAAACAGAAATTAGCATAATATGAGCTTCGCATAATTTTTTTAAAAAACAAGATGGCTTTATTTTTATTCTTATCAGAAGCTGTCTATTTTTTATCTTTAGCAGCTGTTAGGCTACAAAGAGCTGAGCTACTTAGAAACTTGCCCACGAAAATATCAACTGTATTTAATGTATACATTTTCTTCTTTTGGTATAAAAACCTGTAGGAAGCAAACCCTAAAATTTCTGCTACACATGTAAATATTTAATCAGGGCTGTATTTCCACTGTAATTTTCAGAAAACTATTAACTGTATTTAAGCCTATCATATTCAAAACAATGCTGATTCTGAGATTGCCTCAAGTCCCTGAAGTAATGCAACTGTCCAGAAAATAGAGAAAGGACCATAGGAGTTAGGAGATAAGCACTGAACAACCAAAGGAGTAACTTTTTCCTGTTATTTTTCTTTTCCATAACAAAACATCCCATGTAGAATAACTTTTTTTTCTGAATACAATGCCGTCACTATCACCAGATTAGATTTATGGTGCTCAAGGTTAGATTGTTAACAAACAAGTGCTGAAAGATCTTGGCTTCCAGCAGTACATTAAGCTCTGCCAGGAACTAAGCACCATTTTTATTTATTGAAGTTGAACTTAGAATAATAGGAAAAACCAATCACATATACTTGTTGCCTTGCCAGTATTCCCAGCAAAACTGGCATCTCTTGGCAATTCTCCCCAAAACAGATTCTTGCCTCAAACTGATAAGCTGGAAAGCTATTTTATTAGTCTGGGTACATATCTCTGCCATATATGTACCATAAAATTGTACCTAAAAAAGAAAAAGGTATTTAAACTAAGTTCACATAGCTAGAGTATTTTTCCTCATAACAGAACAGTTTATCTGGGGTTTGTTTAAAACAGAGCATCAGGCTTTTAAAAACCTAGACATTTCAGTTGACCAAGCATATTTCTAACTCTGTTCTAGGAAAGTACGATCGTTCTTCATCTTCGTTATAAAACAGAATAAAACAGAACTCTAACATTAACACACAAAGATTTTAAAATGTTAGCTGAAACATAATACATAACACATTTAAAAATGCCTATATCAATTAATATAAACGTTGTACAGATTTAAATATGTATTGTCAAAGTCATCCACTAACCTGAATTCTACTCAAATGGAAAACAAGTATCAATTACACACAGATCCGGATACTTTTACATTTTCCCATTTATTCTTTAAACCCTCTATTGTTTTGCAAAAGTCCTGCATGAAATTCCTGGATGAACCATTAGCCCAATCTAAATCTACTGAAATCAAAAGGCCAATTAATAGGAACCACAGGATTTGGATAGAGGTTATGGTCTTAATCATATGATTGAATACATATGGAAAGGATTATTCTCCTCCTTCATGCTAAAAACATGTTCATTCCACCCACCCACAAGAGCTGCACTCCTCACTTCAGACCAGCATGGTATGTAACTGGACACAAAATCACAAAAGAAAACCAGTTATACAAAAACAACTGGCATTGAATGCATGAGATTAAAATAAATCAAAACTGAAACCTTTTTCCTCTATAATTACTTTACTTTAACCTCAAGTGATTGGTTCAGTATCAGGTAAAAACATTTCAAAGGTAAGATTTTCAAAAGTAATTAAACGATACAGGTTTTTCAGTTCCACATTAAAAAGAGACACATTAATTGAAGGTCTTTAGAGCTACCTTCACAGGTGAGTACAGATCTACCCAAGCATCTCGCCACATATTCTGTGCTGGTGGGGCATGAGGCAGGTCTGGTTTGAGGCTTCACCAGTGCATCAGTACAGTCTTGCAGCCAGTCTAGCAGGCCCTGCCTCTGAGCCTGGACATGATCCCACTCCAACGCACTGTGCTCAGCGGGACTCTGGTACCTCCCTGCCCAGACATGTTTGAAATCCTACTGGTCTTCTGGTAATATAGCATGCAGATCTTAGAAATTCCCGTATTTGTAAGATAAAGTGGGACTGAGAACTAAATAAGTACTTAGAACTACAGGAAGGTACTTGGTGAGATTCTAAAAAAAATACCTGGATATATACCTTCTTCTGATTTCCAGTTCCTCTTGAATCTGCCAAACCTTCATCTCAAAATTTAGGTTCCTTAATGCCTTTAAAAATATCACTCTTAAACATTTTAAGATTTAGGGTTACCCAGTATGTTTTTTAAAGGTGTTCTTAATATGTTGCTTAAAATCTTATGGGAAAAAGAGCTCATTAGTATCTCAGTACTAGAAAACTATTATGGGCATTTTCATTCTTGAAACTGACAACTATTTTCCTTATATTAGTTTCTGAGTAGTGGGAACAAAAATAAAGGTAAAATTACAGCTTCCTTCATAGGCTCAGTATTTCTACTTTTTTAAATTTTTTTTTGTGCAGAGAATGAAAAAGGAATAAAAAAGACAAGAAAAATGCAAAGAAAGGGGAACAGTGTAAACATAAATATTAAAACAAAGAACAAAATGGACAGGTACATTTTTACAAAGAATACAGAACTAAAAGGCAGTGATTACTTACATTGCCTTCCAAAAGTTCTTCCACAGAGCAACCTCGGTGCGACTGCTGGTATTTTTCTTGAAAGAGTTTTCCATCAAACACTGCCCAAGGCATCAGATCATCCATTCTGAATGGAAAGCCGCAGGCACTGTTGGCCATGAGCAAAGTTGTAAGGCCACGGATAAGGACAGCGCCCAGATGTACAGCCCTGGAGTCTACTTGTGCAAGCTGTAAACACACACACACAAAGGCAGGTCTCACAAATCAGGAGTATGAGCAATCTTGCCATCACATATAAACATGCAAACAGCAGAGAAAATTATAAACTGTCCCAACGTTGTGACAATGATGACTCTCTACTCCACAGCAGAATTCGTCTGTGGGATCTGTATCTAGTTTTATTCAATAAAGTGAAAGAAGTGAAGTTTAACAAATACAGCATCTCACTCAAGTTTTTAAGAAAAATACATTCAAAATGTAAATGGAAAGACAAAATAAATGGCTATTCTCCATAGTATTTTTCAAGCATTAGCAGTTCGGCAGGAAAAAAGTTCTGTTAGTGGAATGCAAAACATGAACTGGGAGTACAAACTGATGTGTACAGTGATCCACTGACCCTCCAGAGTTTGCCTACCCCGGAAATGTTACAGCATTTAGAGCTCATTTAAATTACAGGATTTGACAGAACAAAGTTTATTGTATCCAAGCTTTTATTTTAAACACTCTAGAATTTCCTTTGACTGTAATCTGAAAGTCAAATTATTTCACTTCAACCTGGATGTCTCCAGAAGAAATACTGGAATCATGTGACAACATTTAGAAAATGCAAAATGAGAAACTCTAAAAGACAATTAAAACTCACAGCCAAAATAAACTACACAAGTAAATTTAACATCCTGTTGTGGCAGAGCATAGCAAAATATAAAAACCTTGAATCCAGTATGGGGAAAACTGTGATTTTAAGTATTGTTTAAATAGTAAAAAGCTTCTCAGCCTTTTCCAGTCTGTACCAAAACAGTCTGTTAGGATCAGGAGAGGTTTGTAACAGTGTGACCACCAATACTGTAATCCGTGGTAGCTGTTGTACCCTTACAGTATAAATTATACCAGAAATGGAAGAGTACCCAAAACAGTCCAGAAGAGAAAGGGAAAAAGTGACTCAAATTGTCTTAGCCCTAGCTCCTGGAGAGCTGTGAACTGTTTGTCTGAAATGCAATGGAAAGGGTTGGCCATTATTACTACATCTTGAAAGATCTCCAAAAGACTTAAAGGTATGGACATACACCATCGGTGCCTTATTTTTTTAAAATTGAGAAGTAGTAGCAAAATCCATGAAACGTAGTACTAATGAATCAGAATTTTTCCTTCCTAAGGTCCACATAACAAAATCAGGAAACCTTTTCTAGCAATAAAGAGCTACAAAGCTTCCTGCAAAAATGAAAATCACAAATCATTTGGAGAATAGAGCCAGAGCCTGGTGAAGGAGTTAGGTTTTCTGCACTATTATGCAATGAACTGAATTCTGTTGCCTAATTTGACTAGGTGAAGCTGACTTCTGTGATGGGGTTCCCCCCAACCACAGACAAGGGGCAGTAGGGCTCTGTTAAGCTGACTTGAAGACACGAGGTGCATCTCCATGGGCTGTTTTCTGTACAGTGCAAAAGCAAAAGAGGACCTAGCTATGAAGTTGCAGGCAGGGAGGTGCCAGGCAGGGAAGTTCAGAGCCCTCTGGGAAGAACTTCTGCTGTCTCTAGCGATTCCTGGAAAGGCATCAAGCTGGCCACCAGGGCACTGACCCAACAGGACAGTCAGTAGTTGAAATTCAGCCAGTGCAGACAACTGGAGACAACCACTGACATCCAGACAAATGCAGAAAACAAGCTAATTTCACAGAATCCTAGAATGGTTTGGGTTGAAAGGGCCCTTAAGTTCATCTAGTTTCAAGCCTTCTGCCATGGGCAGGGACAATACTTCCCACTAGAATCTGAGCAGTCATTTAGAAAATGAAAGGTCCATATTTTTCTGATCATGACACTTCATACTTGAGTAAGGAGACTCTCTTCTACCCTCCCTTTAAAAGAAATGTATTTTCAGGAGGGGATCAGGCCACTGAGTTTCAGGAAGTTATTGCCTCCAGATGTCAGCTACCATTTTGCCAGCTGAGACTAGTAACTACATGCACTCTCAAAACTCTCATGCTCTAGCAAGTAGAGCAGGGGTTTGCAAACTGTTTAGCAATGCTGAAGGGTACTTGAAAGAGGAATGTGGTTTAAGAGAACCAGTGGTATTTGTGTTAAAGTAAACTGCAAGAGTGCACATAGTCACTTACCATGTTGCAGCTGAGAGATTATTACATTGCATTTACTAGATTGTTTCTGCTCACCAGATCAAATCTTAAGACCTGCTACAGAAGTGTGTCCACATCATTTACAACCCTAGCTGCGCTTATTTGAATAACACTTGAGACATATTGATCAAAAAGATAAAATAATGTTGCTGGTGACAGGCTTGACAGGTAGAAGATTTCATTATCTAGGGATATCAGCCCAGAACTTTCCTAAAGCACTGTAGTATTGGGGGGTGGAGGGTGCGTGTGCGTTTGTGTGTGAGGGATATCAGGTAAGGCTTGGTGTTTTAATGGAGATTAGTATCAGCAAGACCAAAGCAAGAGCTATCAACAGTGCTTTCTTTATTTTAATAGGACAGGAAATACATTCACTAAAGGGTAGTTTCTATTTTCCATGTCTGGCAATGAAAACCAAAGAAAATGAAAGCACAGTGAGTCTGTAACAATGAGGCTGTGCACATGGCAAACCACAGAGCTGCCTTGCCATGGGAATGCTCACAACTGCTTGGTGTCTGCAATGTTAAGACGTCATGATGAGAAGTGGAAAATTCCAAAAGAAAAGAAGTCTTGTCTTGCAGGGCATTACACCCCAGAGATTACTTCCTTTCGGAAATTGTGTCTGTTCTTTTTACTATTTCTATAAACTCAGGACCCCAGTGAACTGTATGAGATACACCCCTGTGATCTCGCTGCTGCTACTCCTACCACCAGCTGATGACATTTGTGTGAGAGACACAGGGAATGTGTGAGAACTGCTCCTCCTGCACCAGCTGCCTGTGTTGTGCCCCTGCTGCTGTGCCTACCAGTGGCAGCTCCCCACCCTCCCAGCACTTGGGGAAAAAGATTACTTTTCCTATTTGCCAGCATCAACTGAAGACTGAGGATGCAAAAGTTCACAGTCCTCGGGCATCATTGCAGCAGAGGTTACTGATAGCAGAGGCTTGGTTTGAACTGGGTAAGCTACTTGAAAAGAGCAAGAGAAGTGCTACGGCATCCACAATGCTATGCATAAAGTTTTTCTCTAAAAATTTCAGAAACCTCTTTGCTAGAAGAGCTGTCATCATAGACTTATATCACTGAGTTCAGGCCCATCTCTGTGGCCATGTGCACATGCACTGGCAACAGAAAGGGACTTTGCAGGGTGGAAGGTGTTTGCTCACAGAAGCACTTTGCAAATCTATACCAAGAGACTGCATGCACTGCTGAACAGTTTTAACTTACAGGAAGAGAAAAGACATGGATCTTATATATGAAATGCAAATTTCCAGTTCAAATTTCATCATTATTGAATTTCATTTAATAATACTTAAAAAATAATCAGGACATGAAAATACCTTTATATTTTAAGGAAATACTATTAGTCCTCTGACTCTTCTTTGTGGATTCACATGGGATTTTTTGATAGAGGTGTAAACCTTATCCTATGCATTTTGAAAGCTGCACAAACTATTTCCAGGAGCATACTAAAAAAACCCTTTGCCCCTCAACTGACTGGAGTTTGAAGGGATCAAATTCTGTCAAAATGATAAATAGGTTTTATGAGAGTTGAAATGTGAGGGCGAGTATCTGAACATGCCAGATGTCAGCAGACACAAAGGAAGGCCAGAACCACACACATCAGCAAAGCCATCTCACTATCTGAATTTCTAGAAACCAAGGAGAAAAGACATGCTGATAATTTTACAGTTCTTTGCTTGTGCTACTTTACATGCCCTCTGTATCTCAAGGTACTGAATATAACATTTCATTTAAAAACTGGTTCCTTTAGTAGGATTTTCAACAACATTCTGGGCATGGTCTTTTTCAGTGTAAAAAGTCTATTAATAATTGTTACTTAGGTTAAAGTTTACTTTTTTCCTATTCTGTTGCCTTCTTCCTGTGGTGAAGTTGAATACAGAAGATATGACTGTGGCTAACATTTTGAGATATAAATTTAAAAAGAAGTAACTTTAAAACTGCATAAGGCATTTCTCCCACTCCTCCCTTCCTCACCTTCCCCACCCACCTATAAAAGATCATACCTGTTTTTGTGATAAAAGGGAAAACATAAAACTCAAGGACAGGTTAGTATTTGATGATTTCTAGTTAAAATTAATCAATTCAATAACAACAGTTACAAATCCATGCAATTTGTCCCATGCAATAAACTGCTGGAATTCAAGTGGTAGTGATCAAAATCTGTGTACTTGTCTAGTTTAACCAGTTCCTTTTAGATCCATTTGAACTCAGCCGGTACATCATCAGTATGCTGCTTCTTACATTAACTCCCCCAGCAGCCACCTGTACCTTAAATGATCAAATATTTAACCATGGGCAATTTATGCTTGAGCAATAAAGGCAGCAGGTAGATCCTATCTCAGGAACTTGTCATTAAAACAGTAAGGCTCAGCTTTGCCTGAGAGCACTAATGCACACTGTGTTCTAAGTATAGAGAGATGAACGCTCAGCTGATGACAACCTGAGTTAAAGTCTCTGCAATGGAAAGCATCACCAAACAATCCCAACCCAAAGACAGAGACCAGACTGTCCTGCTATCAGCCATTAGTATAAATTTCCAGTGGGAGTTGGCAAAGGATGCTAAAGCCCCTGCACACTGGAGCTCTACTCTCTGTTCTTGAGAGAAAGATAACCTAAAGTGGTGCAATGTTGGTAAATTTAAGGAGTGTCACCCCACAGAGGTGGGCTGGTGAAACAGTGCATTTACTAGGCATCAGTCAGCTTTAAGCAATAAGCTGCTGGGATCTGTCAAACTGAGGGGGGAGAGGAGCACCAGTATTTTGAAAACAGACTAAGGTTTATTCTGATAAAAGATTATGGCTTAAATTAAGCTCTTCCTGCTTAAACAAGGTCTGTGCAAAGGAAAATGGGGATTGAAAAGAGATCCTTATGAGAGCATTGGCTGCAACAGAAACTAGAAAAACCAGTTTTTAAACACTTCTAAGACTTTGAAGTAAATATTTAGCTGTAAACAACCCAATTGTTTAGTATTTATATGTTCAGGAAAGTTTATTTACTGGGTTTTATCAGGACTTTGATGTAAAGTGATACCTCTCTGTGGAACAACACTCTTATTTACATTAAGCCAAAACCACCACAGAAGTAAACTTAAAAAAAAAATTAAAAATTGCTTTTACCATGAAGAACTCTCCCATTAAGCACTCTACAAATAATAACACAAAAGTACTACTGCTAACCAATTTGCAACCAGAAAAAAAAATCTCCTTCAGTTCAAAAAAGATTACATCTCATTTCTTGTTTAATTTTCAGAAACAGTTGCCTTTATCAGAACTCTTAATCATATGCACAACAAATCCCAGCATAAGTAACACTTGGGTGATAATGAATTTCACAGGTAAAAAGTTTAGTCCTCTCAGCTTATTTATTCAGTTCTGCAATAGACAGCACATTAACACCTGCAGAAAGACTGAAATAACATTACTTCTCTTATTTTAGCCACAATTGCTCAACTCTGATCTAAAGTGCTTATGACAGTCCACAATACCTGTGACATCTACAGAATATTCACATCAATTCTGAATTATAGTCATCAGGCTAACCATCTGACCAGCCAGTAGCCATGTCCCTTCTAGAAAAGTGAATGAATTAATCTGGATTTTAATTTTCAGTGTCTTAAATATTTGCTCATGTTTTTGGTGACATACTTATCCTCGAATCTCCTCACCTTTCCATCACATAGATAATATTGAATTTAGTTGGTAGGAAAATATATTTTATTTGTTTGGGACTCTGAAAATTCTTGTAGTCTGATTTTTTCCCTTTTTTTTTTTATCATACAATAGTTAAATGTTGTGGAATTATGAGAAGGTGAAGTATTAGTAGCTCCACCTGCCCTGCAACTAATAAAGTTTGTCCCCCTGATGGGTGACAAACTGCCAGCAGACTCCTGGTACATCTGCACCATGAACTGATGAGCTCCTGAATGTGCTGTGTCACTGGCATCTGAAGTGGTTCAGTAATTATTAGAATTTTCTTCCCTGTGCCTGTAGCAATGTCTCCCTCTTACATAGATGTCCTAATAGAGTGATGCCATGCTTAAGTTTCCTCCTGTTGGGCAACTTAAGAGTGCCTTCTCCGTCTTCCCTGCTGTCTATTTAAAAATCCAGCAGTAAGTATTGCTCTCCCAGACTCCATCTCTGTCAAATGCAGCTGAAATTGGCCAACATATTCAAACATTATTAGAGGATGCAGAGAAAAAATTTTAAAAGCATGCAAAAGGTCATTTCTCTCCCAGTAACTTTCCGTTGTAAGCCTTCAAACACCAAACTTTTTCCACTCCTTTACTTTCTGACACTCACTATATTTTTCCGTATTCTATCCTACACTGTCCAGCTCCATTACCAAAATCTTCAAAATGAGAGTCCTCATTTGCTGCTACCTCATCCTGACCATACTCCTGGTCTAAAATCCTTATCCACACCTTAATCCAGCGCTATCTCTTTGTTTAATCATAGGACTGGTCCATGGAACAAAGTTTTAGGAGTAAAAATTCTGCCACCAACAGAACTACTCAGCGGGGTGCGCTTGGCTGCCTTTGCTAATGTAGGATGTCCTTCCACAGCCCCAGCCTCTATCAGCAAATGACAGCTGGTTAGGCCTGCAACTGCTCAGTTCACTGGTACAATTGTCCCAGGCTTAATTAGACAAGCTTAAAAATTAGTTTTCTTTTTTTCCTCCCTAGATTCAGAATAGGAGTTCAAGATTTACTCAATTGTCCTAATGTAGGACCATCCCCACTCTTAAGCTGTTTGAGTTTATACTTCTTAAGGGCCTGATTTATTTCCCACTGAAACCAACAGAAAGATCAGTGAATTTCAGTAGAATTAGATTAGGCAAAATTTAGCATGTCTGAAGCACTGCATCTTACAGAAACATTATCACAACTGTTATTCGTATCATAAGCTCTCCAAATAAAACTGTCATTGACTCAAGATACTTAGTGTAGAGAATTCCAGTAAAGCAAATATTGTTTGCCAGTGCAATATAGGTTTTGTTGGTGTTTTTTTTTTCCTCCTTGGGTTTCTTTGTATTGCAAAGCAGCTGCACAATAAGATTGTTGATACTGCGGTTCACCCTTTGAAGTGATATGGTCCATGGTAAACAGTTCTGGCTAAGGTACTTTCTGAGTGTTAAGTCCGCAGGTTGAAGAAAAAAAGAAGAACTTGTCTGCTTCTATTTCATGACAATCCCAAGGTCCAAGACAAATCCAATGAGTCATGCAGCAGCATTTCAGATGACCTGTGAAGGGAACTGAAAAACTGTAACCTGTGATCAGGTATGTTCAAGATATCAGGAATTCATTTGTAACTAAGCTGCAATAGAGTATCCACTTCCAGAACACCGATTCCTTTTGAAATGGAAAACTGCCACACACAGCTTGAAAGTTGCTGCCTTTTGGCACAAGAATGCCAACCCTGTGCTATGGTTTGGATGAATACATACAGAGAAATTAGAGAATCCTCGTTTGGTGCACACAGCTGTTGCATAAAGATGGTCTTCTGAGCTATTCAAGAACTGACTACAAATAAAGGTTTTAAAGAAAAAAAAGATTACTTACATGTAGTATTCTACGTTTTCTTGTATTGGCACTATGTCAGAGCAAATTAAAAATAAACAGGGAAAGAGTTTATGTGAGAGTAACTTGGCCATTTTTAAAGACGTATTGAACAGAGAGAAGAATGCTGTTTTAAAGAAAATGCATGCTCTGTAATAAACCAAACTCAAGGATTGCAGCCCTTCAGCCAGCACTGGGCTCTGCAGGCACTTTGCTGATAACATTTCAGCCTCAGGAACTGATCCACAGCCATTTTAAAACAAAGGGTACCTTTTTATTTTTTTTAATGCAGAAGGTGCTGTGCCAAAATAAACTTCCTGGAGAACACCACTACGCTTTCAGCCTCCTGTAATTGAAAAATACTACTTACCATTGCTCCTAGCCTGAACTATTCCTCTATTGTATTGAAGCCTCAGGGTACAAATACAACATACAATTGTATGATTTTGCTAGAAAGTTAAAAGCACTGAGCAGGTTGAGGGGTGGATTTTTAGAAGTGTATTGGCATAGCTCTGCTTTTATTACATTCAAAAGTAAAGCTCTCATTGAGGAACTTACAGAACTTAAGTCCTAACATAGAAACATTTTCTGCCAAGATGTGTTTGTGTATTCTATACACAGAGAGTACATAGAAAACTACTGCTAAATAGGAAAAGATACTTAGGAATGCATTATCTGTCCTTGCTAAAACCAACACCTATATAGCTTTGTATTTGGCAAGGAACTGAATGTCTCTTCTTTTAAATCTACCAGGGTAATATACAGCAGCCTAGATGAATGTAATACACCTTTTTTAGTTAATGTGCATAGTGCTGGTGTGACCCTACACATGCTGATGAGATTACTAAACAATAAACTAAATTGCTCCATAAATCACTAATTTTCTTTGGAGGTAATACACAACTACCTTTACACACTTGGTGTTTATTGTGCCTGTGTGTTCCTTCCTCATGTGTAACACTGGGATTAGAATGTCTTAACAAGTGATGATGTCTTGAGATGCTATAAAATAATGCTGGTAAGGGATATTATAATGTACTTTTATTGCTTTTCTCTTAACACAGCTCCATTTTTTTATAAAAAGTTCCTTCAACCACCTCTCAGCTGTTTCTCAGTGAACATCAGATAACCCCAAAAACAAAGACGAAAGGGAGGAGAACATATGTATGACATCAATATTAATGTTAACGTATTAAAAGTTCACATTTACACAGCACTTTTGGCTAAAAAACTTTTATTATTGACACTACTGGTGCATGACTTTTAGAAGCAAGAACTAAAATACAAGAAAGAACTGAACAATTTGACCAAAGTCATAGAAGAAGCAACAGATAGGAACTGGAGACTGTCTTGACTTTTAACTCCTGGACAATGACCATGTCAATCAAGAAAACACTTGAAAAGAAAGGGAACAAATCAGCTCTTGGTTGGCCTTGCTGTTTCTGATATCTTCCAGATGAACATTTCTACTAC
Organism: Aleadryas rufinucha; assembly: GCA_013397815.1. NCBI lineage: Eukaryota > Metazoa > Chordata > Aves > Passeriformes > Aleadryas > Aleadryas rufinucha. The sequence goes on from VZTH01012104.1 coordinate 367,500, forward strand.
AGTAATTTGAAAACCTCCAGTACGTCCACCAAACCACTGCAACCGTATGCCTATAAATGCATCCACCTCCAAGTGGCTCATTTCAGAAAACATTTTGCTTCTCTGAAGTTACACACAGCCATCTGCTTCTGCAGGGAAAGCCCGGACAGATGTGCAGCCTGCATTCCTGCTCAGGCGTGGCAGAGGCGCGCAGGCAGGTGCAGGCAGCCCCGAGCAGATGACGGGCAGGTGCACGCGTGCCACCGCTTCCCGACGGCACGCTCCGGTCCCTCCCTGCTCCAGCCCCTGCACGTCACCTGCCCTGGGGGGACACAGGTCAGCCCTTCAAGGCAGTGGGGAGCAACCCCACTCAGGCCATGCAAACACCACCTCCCTTGCTCACAGGCTGCTCGCTCCTCCGAGCATACAATATGCAAGGAAGTGAAAACTATTGAACTCAGGAGTAAATGTACACTTTGACCAATGCAAACTTGGCAGGAAAATGTCAGTTGATACCAGAAATATTTATTTTCCCCTCTTTGTAATAACTTATCTCTGACTTTTTCAAAGCTGTCAGTTTGCTTGATATTTTGGGAGAGCTTTATTACCCTCACTACTAATAACTATGTTTCACTTCCTGCAATATTATTTGGCATGGATTAAAAATTAACAGTAATTTTGTTATCTGAAATTTCAGGGTGTCTTTTAACTTAAGCATCCTGAAATGCTCTTTAAGCTATATACAGTCTGAAAGCAATTTATAACTGAAACATTGCTGCTATTTCCATGTTGTTGAAACCTTGCTAATAATGAGCTACAGACAGTAAAAGGGAAAACTCACAGAAATGCACAGCAAACTTACACAATTATGCAGAAAAATGCAAGACCATCTTCCCCAAAGGAATAAAAATCCTCTTTTTAAGACCCTTGCTCAAAACCTTGCTCAAGATTTTCTCCCTGGGCAAACTGAATCCATTTATAAGAATGACTTTTTTTCACAATGTAGGAGAGATGACCTGCAATTCAGCTCTCTACAACTACCAGAAAGGAGGCTGTAGTGAGGTGGGGGTTGGTCTCTTCTGCCATATCTCACGTGAAAGGATGAGAGAAAAAATGGCCTTAAGATGCACCAGGAGAGATACAGATTAGATAATAGAAATTTTTTTTCACTGCAAGACTGGTTAGGCAATGGAGTAAGTTGCCCAGGGAGGTGGTGAAGTCACCATCTCTGGAAGTGTTCAAGAAGCATCTGAAGGTGGCACTTGGGGATGTTATTTAGGGGTCAATATGGTGGTGCTGGGTTGATGGCTGGACTAGACGATCTTGGAGGTCTCTTCCAAACTTGACAATTCTTGACAATGTGGTTTGTATTTGGGCCAATGATATATAATTCCCACAGCCATGTGAATTCTGATACTGGAGCTTATGTCAACTGCAAAAAATGTTCAGAGAAATAGACTCTAATAATACTAATAAATATAGCAAATTTTGTCAAGAAGAAAATGGGGAGAGTGGAGCAGAACACCAATCTTGTCTGCAAGTTGAATAGGTTAGTTTAGCCTAAGATTTCTTTTTAATATGCTTATGAACCAACAGCAGCAAAAAAGGTAGAGCCAATTGTCAGTGGACTAAGAAAACTTTCTTTAGAACTTCAAAAGATGCTCATGAAAATAGCCACAGATTTAGAGATGGGTCTTTGAAAAGTGCTGTAAGCAGTGAGTAACCTCAGCTGCCGACACGATTGTATTTGCAGTAATGCTTGACCCATGTAAGTGGACTGGAACTGTTCTACTTTGTTCATTTAAGACTATCTTGAGTATATGAGAAAAATATTTCAAATTTTGAACAGGGACTGAACCAATCCCAACTTGAAATCACATCCCATACTGCTGCACTTTAGTTCCAGATTAGCCCAGAACACTGAGAAAACCTAAAGACTGCAGATGAGAAAATGGGCTGGGAAGCAATGCCAAGATCAGCAAATCACCTCAATCACCCCTGTTCTCCACCACCTGCCAGTTACAATCTCACCTATAATTTTTAAAACACTTTTGACAGATGCAAATTTTGAGGGAATATAAACCCTGATTCAGTAAAGCATCTGGGAATGCACTCAAATTCCATTTTAGTTAATACTAATGTACATCACAGAAGCAGGTCCTTTGTATATAAGAAGGGTTTATCTGGAAGATCTTTAAAATATTCTTACTTGCATTTTATGTTTTACTCAAACCAATTAGACTTCAAGCAAATATTAATTAGGAAACAGTCACACAGACACAACAAACATGCACTTCTTGGGGGGGGGAAGGAGTTTTTTCAACAATTATATTTTGAAAAATACGGACACCTCACAAAGGTTGCTTGGGGTCTGTTTGAAAAAGATCACATATAATGGTGTTGACAAACATAGCTTGGCTTGCCAAATAGATCAGGAGACTGAAATTATCGAATGTTCAAAATCTGGGTATTATTTATGCTTTTCTGCCTGCATGGCATAGAAAAAAAATGCAGAATAGATGTAGCAACGTCCTTCTTTACATCTGAGGGATCCTAACCAAGACACCTACACTATTACCTATGACTCCAAAACATACTGCTATTTTAAATGGATATGGCTAAGTATCTCTCAGGAAAATATACAGAGAAAAACACCTTTTGTAATACTGATATAACACCAAGGTAAACCAAGGTATAAAACCAAGGCAATTTTGCTTCCATGACACTGTACAATGAAAAATACTCAAAAGTTCTGTGCAACTAAAATTCTTGCTAGAGCTATTTCCAGCTTTCAAACTAGTTAACTAGTTTGCTGAGTATTTTTTATTATTATTCCAAAAGCTAATTAAATAATACTTAATACATATGGTGTGAAAGTTCATTTGCAATCAAGTCGCAAAGACTCTCTGAATCTTATCATTTCAGATCTAAAATGATTGTGCTCATTTCATTTCAGTAATAACTTTAAATAAGAAAAAGCTCTTAAAAAATTGAAGGAATATACTTCAGCGCTTGACTGTCTTATACCTCAGATGCAGCCAAACTGCTCCTTTTACAAGTGGTACAAAAGATGTAATTACTCTTAAGCAGATATTCTGGCATAATGGGACATTTTAGAGCAAAGCTATAAAGGGTTTGCAAATGCCCTAAATTCCAGCAGTGATGTGTATGCCCACCCACGTACCTGCAATTAACTTGGATTTCCTATTTTCTGACATACATTTCACTTTTAAAATAATTTCTCAGGACTCAAAATTCAACTATCAATTTCCAGTTTGTACTTCCTTTTTAACCAAATTTTTCCATCTCGGTCACAACTTTCAGAAAAGATGTGATTCACAGTTTTACACCGCCAACATAAATTTTTCATATAGTCACATATTTAGAGCAATATCTTAGAAAAAATGTAATTGTGTTTATAAGTCATTATGGGTTTTCCTGTTTGGGCAGTATTTTACATACATTACTGGTGAAAGCTGACCTGTAATTGCACTTGTAAACAACCAGGGCCAGCACAATATGAGAAACAAGACTGGAAGCACAACTGCTGGTGCCTCTTTTTCTCTGCAATGGCCTCAAAGTTAGACTGATGGCTCTCTGGGCTTTTTGCCAACACCACACACCAGATTAAAATAGAAAGAAGGGAAATAGACAACCTGGGGTCCAAAATTTAATTCTGACCTCATGTATAAGCTCTATGGGAGGCTTGGGCAAAGTAGAATGCTAATCTACCATATAAGGGGGGCAGGACAAGAAAACGAGAAAAAAATCTAACCAGAAAAATGTCTTTTCTATGGTGTGCACATTTTGGTATTTTGAAACCATCGATCTTGAAAAATAATCAAATCTTCATGTATAAACATTATGTTATTTGCAGAAAGTAAGATTTAATGTACAGTGTAGTTACATGTCAACAGCCCACTTTCTTTCAGCATGAGATAAACTATATTTTTTATGGCTTTAACCCACTTTATTCAAACCATAGACATTTCTGTTTCATAGACTTGTGGGTTTATGGATCTCATTAACTATGAAATATGGACAGCATATTAGAAAGTAGATTTGAAAGTGAAGGCTGAAAGGCCCTCTTCATTCCATCAGAACAGACTCTATTTATATTTTCTCTCATATTTCATAGTGTAAGTTTTCTTCTGCTAGAACATATTTGCTAATGGACTTCTTTACAGAAAAAGAGAATTTTTTTATCAAATTAGCGTTCTCCACAGAATTGATTACAATAAATAAACATTTTTTTTTACATTCAAATAATACTATAATGTTAAGTCCAAAATGGCAAATAAGAAAATATCTTCATAAAATTTTGCAGATGCTGATTAATTTTATTATAACTTCCTTGAAAGCTCTGTGCTTAAGTTGTTTCTAGGGATCACTTTTAATTTTTCAATGGAAAATAAGAAGTATGGTAAATAGATTAAACTCTGTTCCTGACTTCCTACTATAAACTCCATTTATTAATTAACTATGTACTAGTGTAATTCACTGTACTTGGATCCTTTGATTTTAAACACAAATATCTAGAAAATTAAGCTGTTAAATACCTATTGATACCCCATTCACTAACTATTAACTCAATAACTCTATTGAGCATAACTCAATTTTGTAAAATGACTAAATAAATACAGTAATGAGTAAAAACAGTTGAAGCTATTCTGAGATGGGATCTTGAAAATTAGATGCTTGAATGATAATTCTCAGAAAGCTTGCTTTATTGATCATTATTCTTGGAATATTTGTATAAGATATTCTATTTATTTAGTCTCCTGCCCTTTCAAGAGGAAATTCCCAGGACATTATTAAGTTCGCTATTCTTGATACAGCTTGACAAGACACAGATACATATACAACTGAGAAACAGCAACTTTTTTCCACAGGGAAATTCAGGTCATCAAAACACAGGAAAAGAGGTTAATTTGAAGGCAACGAGGGAAAGTTCTGAAACTCTCATTTATGTATTCATAACCCCAGAAGAGAAAGAGACCAAAATCTTTCCTCACTATTCCCTTCAGAAGGATTTATTCTGGCTCAAACTATTACCAAAGGCACTACTGTGAATTTTGATAGAATAAGACAAGGAGCTGATCTACAAAGTAGCCTGATACAAAAAATTTCAGCTACGTTACGTGAGTCTTTTGTTGGTTTCTAGCACAGCAGAAGGCATTGTGGGACAGTGCATGAAGTGCTTATATAAGCAGTAAGGTGACATAACTTTGGAAAGGACTTGCCAATGGCACACAGAAGCCAATTCCAACAACGCTCTGTCCATTTCATAGAGTGACGCATGACACAGTGCAAGACCAGCTTCACACTTCATGTACCTTTGTGTGCACAACTGATCTGCCATAAGCTTTGCGGGTAAGCAACAAAATTTTGTGAACAACTTTGAACCAGTACAATGCTGATAAGTAGCATACATTTGTTGCAGTGTGTAAACTGCAGCATGCATATGTATAACTTTTTATATGTATGCCCTCCTTTTATGTATACCTTCTAGAATGTTCTTTGTACTTTAAAGCCCCATTAGTCCCTGGTTCTCCTGTCCCTCCCCTCTCCTTCCCCATGGGTTGTTGTGTGGCCACTCAGTACCCTCTCCACCCCCTGGCCCTCACCCGATTGGTTTATGTTGCTCTATCCCCCATTGTACCACCCCCTGTATAACCCTGGAACCCTCAAATGTCTGCCCGCGGACTCCTTCAAGGAATAAACCCCTTGGAACCCCATGCAGCAGGCCCTTCTGCCTCCTTTATCTCCGTCTGACACGTCCAAAGGCTGTGTGAGTGTGAGAGAGTGCTTCCACTGCACAGGTGGGTCTGGGTGGCTGCAAGGTGGCTCGCGAGCCCCCCCTGAGAATCCTCTATGGAGGGTCCTACCCGGACGCTCAGGGACGACGCGGCGCTCAGTCCATTCCGACCCCACCATGTGGCTGTGTCATACATTGATTAACATTACGTGTTCGGATGCGGATTTATATTTTCAAAGAGCCACGACACAAATGAATCACACAAAGACCTCTAATTCATGCAGAACAGACTTCGAAGCACTTTAGAAACTTACACAACAATCCCTGTAAGTGCATCTATAAGCAAGTTGTTTCAACACTTCCTGCTTAGGCTTGATTTCCTTTATGCTTTTGCTGAATGACTGCCACGCAGACTTGATGAAGTACTGATCCTCCCAAATGCTGAGTGCAACACTATGTGTAGTAATGTATCTGACAGAAATAAATCCTACTTTCTGCCATTTTCCATACTGCCTTCATTTCATTGCTTCTCTTTTCTTACACAGATCTAATACTTGATCTACAGCTACAAAGCAAATTTTTGATGAGTTTGATAAAACTTATAGAAGCCTGGATATATTCACCTGTTATAAGGAATCAAATAATGGAACTGGAATCACACTGTTTTTTTTATTTTGGTACTTGTGCACTAGAAACAAATGGATAGTAACAGGAGCGTTACCTTGAGATCAACAAAAAGTACTTTCAAAATTGTCTCATGGACTGTTCAAAGAAACAGGGAATTTATTGGAAATATAAGCAAGATTTACAGAATAAAGATATGTTAGGGTTCTAACCACTTCTAACCCTTTCCCACTTAGTTTACATAAACCCACAATTCAAATAGCCATTGGCATATGAGGTCTGTGCTGTACACTGCTAATACTTTGACTACAATTTCAGGCTATGAAATTGAAAATACTTTTGCATAATTTCATATGCAGGAAGAACTATTTAAATGGTTCTTCTGCAATAACCATGTTCAATCCACATGTGAAAAGGCAGAAAATAAGAAAGGAAAAAGCAGATTTGCATGAAGTATATGTAAAATATTTAAAAGAACTTCTGAAGAGTTACACAACAGTGTAATCCAAATGGTTTTCACGGCAGTGAGTCACATTAGGTAACTTTTATCTGATTAGGTTTATACTGTTTATATTCTCTCTCTAGTAGTAATACCAAAATTTAATTTAATTTAGTGATTTTCATACAACCTATGTCCAAAACCAAAATCCTCCTCAGCAAAAAAAATGAAGCAACGCTGTAAGACAGGATTCACTGTTACCAATTCTTCATCAGATGGAAGTTTGGAAGCTAAGGAAGGAAGAAATCTGAGACTAATTTGCTCATTCTAGGACTGCAACCACTAGAAAGTGTCCCTTCCATTTTAATTTTTTGTGTGATTAACAAATATAATTATTCACATGAAATGTAGCACATTAAATGCCTACATATTTTCCATGACCCCTAGCTCCTATATCTGTAAAAAAAAAAAATGTAGAATGATTTATCCCCAAAATATTTATCATAATGTTACCATGAGTATTTTATGTTACACAGTTATTCCAGTCCATACCTGCAGGCCTGTCAGTTGAGCTGCTGACTTCCCTTTAAGGCAGAGAATGAGCGCCAGAAATGCATTTAAGTCCTCCAGAGAGAGGCTACTGACCTAAAACAGATGAAAAAATAACATGTTATCTGAAGGCTCTGAAGAGGAGCTTTCTGAAAATTGAATCCTCTTGCTCAAGCACACCCAACTTAGAACAGTGACCTCATGTAATGATGACCACCATGAATGCATCATCTAGGAAAATACACAGGGAACAAAACACTTTCTTTCACAGTTTAAATGAAGTGCATACCCCAACACTTGTGTGTAGTGTACACACATGGATTTCCATTAACCAAACAAAATTCCCACCCTTCATTTATTCCCTTCTCCTCTTCCCTTGGAGTTTCTTAATAAAAGGAAATTTCTCCCACTCTGTAACATAAAGGAGATTTTAAAAAAAAATTGCTTTGTCATCAAGACACAGGATAAAAACCACCTCAATGAGTCACAGACATGATTATCATTAGGATTTTTAAAAAATGCTTACACATTTATCTGTTAGAAATTTCAAAAATATTCTAAAATATTTCAATTACCTATTTTAACCTAAATTTCAGGATTTATCAAAACATATTTGATTTCTTTCAGATTTTAAGGCTACATACGGAAGCAGGGAAAACTCAAAACTAAAACCTAAAATGTTGAAGTGGGGAAATGGAAATGACAATTCTAAATTTATGTAACAGTTCACTTCTATCAGTAAAGGGGGAATGGGTGCTTTTTCTGCTGTGAAAAAGTGTTTTGAGATTTTGCAGAGGCACATGATCAGCTCAGAAGAAAGACAGTACCTTGAGGCCAGCTGGGATGATTCCATGACAGTACCAGTCGAGTTCTAATCCTTTCCTTCCTCTTATACAACACTACAGATTACACATGTGCACCAAGACCCCATATCTGTTACAACTGTTGAGGAAATACAAAGAGCTCCAAAGGGAGATCCATAAAGCATTACAATTCCTTATCAATTGGCACTTGAGGAAAGTGCCAATCTTGATCTCTTGCAAAATGTGGAAATGTGCACTTAAGAGGCTGCCTAAAACTCTGCACTGCCTTTCTTTTAACAGCTTGATTGTGGGGGAATATTGGTATACTCCATTTCAATCCAGTAAGAGTTTTTACTTAGTGACAGATAAAATGCAGAAAAAAATTTAAAAAAGAGTATTGATGTAAATCAACAGGGAAAAAAAATACTAAGAGGCCATGTATAATTATGTAATTAATTTTTTTGCTTAGAAGGAGTGACCCATTCTTTCCTCCTCAGGATAAAAATCATTCAACCACTATTCTGAAATATTATTTTTTAAAATCAGGCCCTACCGCTTGTCCCACTGTAAAATACTTTCCCATCTATGATGCTGTTAAATCTTGCATAAAGCACAAGAATGTGAGGGATATCAGAAACATTTTAAGCTTTGAAAATGCTCCTTGGTATTCATTAACTCCACCTGTCTGCTAAGATCTGATAATGGCCCTACTTTACCCTGTAATTCAAGTCAGGTGTCACCTTTGTATAGATGGCAACAAGAGAGGTTTACTAAACATGCACATTTTATACACTGAAGCAACAGAAAAAGTGACTTTTATCTACAAAACAATTCCTAATGCTTGCACAATTTTGTCCTAAGAGAAGGAAACCAAAGATTGATTGCAAGTACAACAGCAAGAAAATGCCCCTAACAGAGGAGATCAGCCAAAAATGCTTATGAATGTAAAAACACTTCTTTAGAGAAATATTTTTTTCAGTAATCAAACTTGGTGACTTATCACAATTCCACTGTCAGATTTATGCCAAAACTGTTAGACATTGAACGAGAAATTTCCCCTTTGTCTGGAGGCTTCACAGTTTGATTTGAACTCATTCCCTCCTTTCCCAACTTTAAAGACAGACCTAATATTTTGCAATTTTTTCATTATTTTTGTTCTTAATTTGAAGAATATTTGAAAGGTACCATTGAAAAAAATATTTTTCATATGAACATTTATTTTACATGGTTAATGTTCGTTTGCTGGAATTTTTTTTCTTACTTAAAAAAAATGCATCTGAAGTTTTCATTAAATACTTGCACATACATTCTGAGGAAGCCAGATGGGTTGGTTGTTTGCTGGTTTCTGCAAAATCCTCATTTTTAGCTTAGATTAAATGATAAGTAATGAAATTTTTAAGAAGTTTATTCTCCCTCACACAAGCTGAAGGAAGACTTGAGGCCTGCTTCAAGGCAACCTACAATTTTCTCAACTGAAATAATTTCTGAGGAAACAATTCACCTTCCTTCTCTAATAAAAATTTAAGACTAAAGTGTAAAGACAAGAGTCAGATCACAGTCAGACAAGCTTTGTTTTCTCAGCTATAAAACAAATGGAAGCAATATGGCCAGCTCAAAGCATGGCTACTGACACTCCTGCCCTCATGTTTTCTTCTCAAACATCCCAAGAGAGCAAACAGACAATATCAGAGAAATAACCAAAGTTTAGAATAACTCAGCAATGAAAAACATTTCACTCCAAATCGATTCCCTAGTCTAGTTCACGGGGTAGATTGTATCAGTGCAACTCAGAGGGCAGAACAGAATCAGGAAAATCGGGCAGTTCTTGAGAAACTGGCACTGCCATGAAAAACCTTCCATCAAATTGAGCCCTTTGCATGATTTCTCTGCTGTTATTCCTGTTGAAAACAAGAGCTGTAAATCTGGTTTCATCTCTGTTTATAACAGTAGCCATTGGATATTAAGTTCTGAAAATTATTTTCCTGACAAGCTTTTTTTTCCTATTTTATTAATATCCTGTGATCAAGATTCAGTAAATCCACATTTCTGTAGGTGTTCCCTCTTGTTACTCCTCTTCTTAATCCTACTAAAGAAACCTTCTCAAATAATTTAGTTATCATGCTATGAAAGGGTGCACAGAATAAGTGACATAGTGATAAATGAAACTGCATTTTCATATACTAAAGAAACCTTCTCAAATAATTTAGTTATCATGCTATGAAAGGGTGCACAGAATAACTAAATAAGTGACATAGTGATAAATGAAACTGCATTTTCATATCCAAATAGGAAAAACACTTCAAGTATGTTAAAAGGTAGGTATATGATATATATCTTGCTGACTTGAAACTGCAAGGCATGAAATGATGTTTAGTAAGTATTATCTTCGAAAAAATTTTAATTTGTATTCTGTTATCCAAAAATTAAAGGAAAAAAAAGACCTATATGGATTATTTGTGTAGTTCCCATATGTACTTCCTCAATATGTCATCTAAGTTTGAGTAAACATATGAAGGGAAATGAAAGGAAAAGTCAGGGAGAACTTGTTTTCATGTACCACACACCAGTACAAATCTGTTACTGAGGAAAGTAAAGTCTAAAAAAGCAAAATAAAAGACAAAATGCAGTTCAGTTTAAGTACAATCGAAGCTGAGCTTATCAGATTAGATAAAAGCATAATTTGCTCATCCTCAGAGAGGAAAATCTGCTTGTGAGATCACCATTTGAAATGTGGCAAGTACAGACAATATATTAAATACTTAAGAGGAAAGTAAATAAGGAAGCAATATTGTATTTAATCTTGTGTCCCTTTTTATTACAATTAAGGTAGTCTGCAGGCTGCCAAGTATTTGGCATTATAACAGAAATGCTACCTAATGATCCCCTATTACTCAGAATTTAATGAGAAGAGCCATATCCTCCTTGCTGGCTTGAAAATTAGTAGACTGACAAGATGCCGTGAAAAAGTAGTGAGATCTGACTAAATGTTTATATTGTCTGTTTGCACAGCCTGCATAGTCACCTGAGGGAATGTCTCCTTTTGATGACATGAAGGAAACACAAAAGGAGCAACTTTAATTTGCAAGCAGGTCCCCAAGAGCAGGGGAAATCCCTGTTTATACTCTCTCTGCTAGACTGCCCAAGGGGTATTGTCACGGGCATGTGAGAGTTATGATTAGCTACTAAAAACCCCAAGTATTTCTTGAACAGGATGGTGCACGTTAAGTGAAGTAATTAAAAATACTGTAATGCAGTACTATTATATTTGATCAGCTATGCCTACAGTAAGGATTAAGAGAAATGACCAGCACAGGCTAGTAAAAACCAGTTTATTTGTCCTTCTCATCTGTCAGGGCTGACAGCTGAGGAAAAAGCAACTGTCCCTCTTACCTGCATCATCAGATAGGCCAGCAAGCAGCAGAATCCTGCAACAGGTGCTTCCAAAGCTTGGAGTTCTTCCATCTCATCTTGAAGGTGAAAGCATGCCAGAAATGTACTGTACCGTTGCTTTTCCACATCAGGCCCTTTGGCAAGCCACAGTGTTTTCAAATTAGGTGTTCCACCTACAAAAGAAATCCATTATTTTATTTTGGCAGCAACAAGATAAAACATGTCGACCTCATTACAATCTGAAAGGAAATGACTGATCTGCTCTTGGCACTTGCAAGAACCACAGAGTCAAAAATAAAATGTATTTGACAAGACTTGCATTTGAAAAAAAAACTACCAAAAAAAAGGCCTGTAATTTAAATAAAATTTATTGAATACAGGCATGTTTAAGCAGAGTGGACGGAATTCAATTCTTACAATAACACAGCCAACCTTGAGACAGCAGGCATTTAACCTATGCAAGGGCAAAGTTTGCCTACAAGTGTGTTCTTTCCCCTGGGGATCCAGAGCATTAAATGAGGCTCACTGCATCACAAAATAGTGATTCGGCAGAGAATGACCCGATCTGTTTCTTCTCTCTCTCTCCTAGAGTCACCATATGAGGGGTCCCTGAAGGATCCCCACACTGTCTCCCTCATGGTCACCTGTTTAAATGAACACACTGGTCAGCTGTGCCACTCGGTGGGGAGCACACATTCTCCACAAGGCACCGTGTGGGTACGACTCCTCTGCAGCACGTTCCCATTTGGGAACAAGAACCAAGGCGATCTGGTATTTTTCACTTCCTAGGCTACTGTATGAAACAGTGTTGCAAACACACACAAAAGAACTGTCATCAGTTATGAATAATGTATCTTTCCAGACTTTCCCTAGTCTCATTCACGCTTGTCTCTAAATCCTTAATATTTACCCCATGCTGCCATCCCCCAGCTTGTGACACGTGTGGGCTAATGCAAAATTTGCTCCTCATTTGAATTACATTTAATCTGTTATCAAAATAAACACTAATGCACGTGAAATAACAGAACAGCTAACTGGTTATGCCTGAGAATCTCAATAAAAGACAGAATCGTACCATAAAGTATGGCTGCTTCTGTAGTTAAATAAAACGAGGTGTGAATTTTAAATGTAGACTAATTAAGCTACATTTGGTAACACCTTTTCCTTTTTTATGTGACACGCAGCAGCTGCAGACTAGTTAGGAACACTTGGTGATAATAAATGGTTAAAGTGACAAGGTGCTGAAATCTACATAGATGATGTTTATTTAGCCAGGAAAGCCCATTAACCAAATGGTACTAATTCTTTGGAGAGGGGGAAACTAGAAGAAAAGTTAGTATTTTCCTTCTTTATCTCCCTGATGGATGTTTCCTTTACTATTTTTAAGACTAACTCTCCCGTCAAAACTTTTAACCATAAAAAGAACTACTATAATACAATCCATAAGTCTCTAACCTTATTTCTAAGGGAAATGTATTATTAAGAAAAAATACCAGTTGCTTGATTGAAGGCAGAAATGCAGGCAAGAGATAACACAAACAGTGGCAGTGAGTGGGGTAGTACAGACAGCACAGTAAGACTCACATTACTGGTTTTGATATTGTTCAATTGCTGCCTTAAGAAAAAAAAGAACAGCAGAGACTGACTTCCATGAAGAAAATCAAATATAACATGTATGAAACCAAAACAGAGCCAACTTTTCCTACCAAGGCTAAGCAATGCTGATGTGTGAGACAATCTGTACATGGGTAAACTCAAATAGTTTTGATGGTTTCTGCATACAAAGAGATACACCAAGAATCAGTTAAACGGAAAGTTCTCTTTTTCATCCAGGGGCATACCTATTAATAGAAACCCTTCTTTCTTCAGAGTAAAACCAGTAACTGCATCAATATTCAAGATTATAGATCTATTTTGAGGGAGCTCAACAAAAAATTCAAGACATCGCTTCCACAAACAGTTTCTTAAACTTTCAGAAACAGGTACTCGCGCCTGGGAAAAACAGGTACTGATAAATTATGAGTTATTTACTCCGGGAAGGGAAACTTGATGCTGTCTCCTTTTGGAACACACCAACAAAAGGCGCTTTTTTTCTGAAAGGATCTCTTCTTCAAGTAATAAAATTCCATGTAATACCCAAGACTAATCTATTATATCAAATGAAAGATAAGTAAAACAAAGAAACAAATATCCTGAAGTTTAATGACTCTCCCACCATATATGCAGTCCACAGCAGATCTAAGACACGTCTACAGTAGACCCTCAAACTGTTCTCTGTTTTAGGTACATCCTCACTACATAACTTACAGTAATTAGAAAACGTTTCTGAAATAGAAATTTATTTGGGTAGGCAGGAGAAATATTTTACTTTCTGAACATGTCTATATATTTACTAAATTAACCTAAAAAATAACCAAAACTGAGTAACAAAAGGAAAACACCAAAACATACTTATATGTATCTAATTGAAACATCTTTACTATAAAGATTAGTAATGATAAAATTATATGTTGGGGTTGTAGGAACCAGAATTTCCCATGAATTGCTCAAACATATGCAAACATAATTATTCTCAAAATGCACAAAACTGTGTGAAAACCATATTCAGCACTATGTGAACTGCAGTCCTCAGGAACCTCAAGAAGAGGAGCTTTAACAAAACTTCCATGGAGATGAGATACTACTTGCCTAAACACAAAACCAGACAACTCACAAGTTAAAAGAAAAACCATGGACCAAATCACTTTTTACCTTTTTCCTTTATACTCACACATTTAATGCCATTGTCATATAGAAAGCAGCATGAGAAACAAAAGCACTTCAAAGGACTACATAAACACTTATTTCATCTGTTTGAATTTCAATAATTGATTTATGGATATGTAATACATGCAAAAGTTGTGGAATGCATTAATTCTATGATATCATTGAACTCAACACTTAAACAAAGGTGATTCTCACATTTGTACCAACTTTAAACTCATCATTACTGTGTATACAGATATAAATGTATAATAATTACTGTTCACTTATATTTGAGGTAATGACTATTGAAATTTTGTTTTATAACACCAGTAACAGAACTTTAACACTTCTTCATTTTTACACACTCATATAAATACCAAACAATAAAAATAAGTTTATAAAAATGTACTTGCTAGGAACACTCAATAGTAACTTCTCAACAACTGTGGCCAGTAAACTCAAATGCCAATTAAATCTGACCATTAAAGACAGAGACAGCATTTTGAACTTAAACATATTCATGGCATATTCATGGAACATGCAATGATTAGAACACTGAAAGTACATCCAGATTCTGTGGTATGAAGCTGCAATATCCTATGCATTTTCGGAAATAAAATGAACAGCCTAATCTATATATTTCCAGCAAAGACTTTAGAACTTTTTGTGTTCCATATAAACTGCACACATATCAACTATATCTGCTATGTTCACAAGGTATGGATGTTAAACAGTATTTTCCTGGACCATGCATCTTCTAACAAAATTGTTTTGCAGTGACACTTTTTATCAATATAAGTGCTGCTCTCTCAATGTGTGTAAATCATCATCATATTCATTCAACCGAAAAGAAACATTCCAGAAGGAAGAAAGAGACATAGACAATGCAAGCAAGCACAGGTGCTAATTCAGAAGACTGTCTCCCCCCTCCAAAAAAATGTACCTAATACATACTTTATTTTAAATATGCTTTAAGTTATCATCTTACTTACCATCCTGCCTTTAGGATTCAATATTTCATTTCTTAAAAAAACCTAACATTCAATCTATCTACCTGCAACCTTTCCAGATGCAAAGCACTTCTGCTGTTTTATACACACACAGAATTAGCAGGAATTCTACTTATTTTTTAAAGAGCAATACAAAATCTAAAATATTTGTCATTATGGACACTACAGTTCAAAGTTCATAGTTTCTTTAGGCTTTTTAATCTAAATGAAATTGGAAAGAGTCAGGATTTTCCATATATTCTCAGCACAGCTCTAAAGCAATTTTGATGATCAGGTTATCAGTTTTTTCAAAAAAGACAAAACAAAGAGCCTTCCCAAATTAATTGCACTTTTGATGTTTCACATACATTTTTAGTAAAATTTTTGTCTTTTTGAGTAACCTGATCTTGAATGACAACCTTGAACTCTAACTTCCTAAAACAACTTTAAATTTAGCTCTAAATATGATCCCTGTCTGAAATATGTGATGTGCTGCTGAGAACCTTATTTGGTGAATTAGAAAGTCATGCTGTGGAAAATCAAAGATGCATGAGCAAATGTAAGGCATACAAATATGGACTGCAAAAATTTTAGAAAAATATTTGTCTGCTGAAGGAATGACAACACAGCACTAAAAATAAACACTAAAAGTCCTCCTCCCATTTTTTAATAGTCTTCTTGAACAGCCTTTCATTACTGAGTTAGTAAAGATTGTATCTGAGAAGATTCTGTTTTTATAAACTCCACTTATGTGGTTGCTACAAACAAACACACTTAAAATCCTGTTTATTGTCAACACAAGGTGGGTTCTATGTGCTGCATGTTTGCAGAGCTATAGAACCAGAATACACGAGATTAAGTGGATTCCTCTCCAGAAAAGGAGGAAGGAAGTAGACTATCTGGGATGGAAAATTGCACAACAATAAATACAGTATATTTGCCAGACAATTTGAAATGTAACTACATAGGTACAGTTTATACTTTGTTGAGTTTTGTTTCCTTGTTTCGCAACATGTTCCCAGACCACTGTATGCTGAAATAAAACAGTTGCACAGGACAGACTGATCAATTTTTATTCTGCATATTCATATTCCATTTGGAAAATTTCACAGCAATTTCATGTTATCATAAAGCCAATTAGATAATCACTCCCCTAATATTATGTCAGGGGTACTGGACAGTGAAACTACTGTATATCAAATGAAAACTCATTTGTACTTTGTCTATATAACCTATTTCTTTCCAAACAATCCTTTACAAAGGATTTTGAAAAGGCTGATATCTAAAAAGAACTGGTTTTACTTCATCTTTAAATTCAAAGACTCTCATTAAATATGTGAGTTTCAAATTTGAAAATAAATGTGCAATCTTTGGATACCTAAAAAAAAAATTGACTGTAAATTTATAAAAAAGTGCCTGCATTTCAGCTTCTGAATTCGGATTTAGACCAGATCAGCACAAGGATTACTACAGAAGGCTCTGGATGCTGACAGAAGATCCACTGGTAATTACTCTCCAAAAGTTGAGTAGATAGTAACTTTTCTTAACAAGATCAATGGTACTGTACATCAATGGAACAAATACATTTCATGTGAAAGACCAGAAAAACCTCTGAGCTGCTGATCTATTTGACAGCAGATGACTTGACACAGAGAGAGACCTGTGAGAACAAGGATGACTACAACAGCATGGGCAAATGAACACCTAGAACCATTTTCCCCTTGACATAACATAATTGTTTACTTCCCATCCTAAGCTTATATTGCATGATACAATTGTGTGTGTATATATATATTTATACACACAATTATATATATACAGTGCTCAATCTTTTCACTGAAATGTATGATACTTCCTCATAAATGTAACACATTTCCCATAACTCTAATTTTGCTAAGAGTGTTCATTAATGTGTTTTTTATCAAAGGGAAGAAGATAAAACCACACAAAATACTTAAGGCTTAAGAGAGCAGAAACAGCTTCACAGAAACAGATAGCCTAATTATTTTTCTTTATTGAAAGCTGCAATCTCTTTCTGTGTTGTCAGAGATGATCTAAAAATTACTCTTTTTTTACATTCTCCACTATTCTCATTAACATATTCTGTCAAACAGCTTAATGGATGAGTTTTAATATGGCCCTACACACCACTTATCCTGGCAGGATTTAGAACCTCTAAGAAATTGTTTGCATTTTAGAACTGATGTTTGAATTAGCACTGGGTTTAACAAGACACAGCAATAACATGTATCTCAAAGCTGAATCCTATTATAATTACAAAGGGTAATTAAAAGCAATTACAAGCATGCAGCTCTTTAGCTCCTTGCTCTCCACAGTCAT
Organism: Aleadryas rufinucha; assembly: GCA_013397815.1. NCBI lineage: Eukaryota > Metazoa > Chordata > Aves > Passeriformes > Aleadryas > Aleadryas rufinucha. The sequence continues at coordinate 385,116 of VZTH01012104.1, forward strand.
CCTGGATTCTGTATCAAACATATGATGGATTGTCTAACCTCATTTTAGTGAAGTCATTATTTTAGTTTAGATTTAAACACATTTTTATTCTACCTGTAACAGAAGGAGGTACAGGTTGTATCAGCTCTGGCTGCTTGAGAGGATTTCCAAAATAGACAAACCACTCTTTTACCAAAGGATAGGTTCCACCTAAAAAAGACAGAATTGGATCAGTAAGTCAAATGCAAGTATTGACACGAGTGTAACAGCTAGAATCAGCTGTGATCAGGATTCTAAAGTAATAGAAGGCACTTCATGATGACTTGCTTGCTCAGCTTTAGAAACAAACCAAGAAAAAATAGTTTTAGTATCCTTATGACAAATCATCAGAACAAATAAAGAGAGTTTCAATTGTGTATTATAAACATGAGTATGGAGTGGGGAACTGCAACCAAAAATATAAGTACAAGAGTCTGTGGAAAACATCCTCAAACAGGCTTAGACCTTCCCACTCCAAGGCAGCTCAGGAAGCTCCGGAGGCATGTGGCATAGCTTAGGGACCTGCATGACCTACCTCAGTCTCTCAGCACTGTCACACTGTCACATATCCAGGCAGTGCTTAATATGATTCACCTCCCAACTTGCCCTGACTTTTCCTGTCTCAGGGTTTGAGCCAAAATCTTTACAGGGAGGCCTTGATGGCTATTTGAAAGCTGACAGCAATGGAGTCATCCCACCATCAGATGCAGAGCTTTCACAGCCCATTGTTCCAGACCTTTTATCTAGCATAAAGGAATTGTTTATACATAATAGTTCAAGTGGCTTTCCTAGTCCCTAATCTCAACCCTGCTCAGCCCCACTAAAGACGTCCCTTAAATTAAAAATTTCACTACAGGAATTGTGCATTTAACTACTTGATGCTTAAAAAACCTCAAACAAACCAACCCTCAGAAAAAAACATAAAACATTTAAGAATTTTTGAAATGCAAACTATCCAATTTACAACAGTCAGCTCAAAATCTTTCCAACACAAGTTTTCATTAAAAAAACCCAAACAAACATAGCATCCATGTTACTATCAATGGTGTTTTGCATTCTGTCCAGATTTTTGCTTATGGTAGCCATGTCACAGTGCCCTAAATTTCCACTCTCTGTAGTCTGGTAAACAGTATGAACTAAAGAGGTTTAGCTAGTCCTGGGCACTTGGAGTAGTGTTATCAAATATTTTCTTTTTTTCCTTCCCTTGTCCCTTTCCAGATTCACAGAATGGCATCTCTAATTTCTTCAAGCTCCCAACCAGTACTGAAGCCACTATTCTTAAAAATTCCCGCCTTTTATCACCAATTCCAATCTCCCTGAAATGTACTGCACAAGTATTTCTGATGCCACGTTGTGAACCCTAATCAAAAACTTCCCCTAGATTAAAACAAACCAGACAAATCTTTCCAACGCTGTCCTTTTTCCTTCTCCACTCAAAAAGGTTTTGTCACATTAATTTCTTGGTCTCACTCATAGCTCAATGCCAGAGATAACTGTTGGCATGAATGGACAAAAAGTGTGCTACAGTGCAAAGGCAGAAATTCCTCAGATGGATTTCTAGTGTCAGTGGTAAGAGAAGGGAAAAAGAACATGACAAAATCTGTTTTACAACCCTGCTTCTTCCTTACTTCCTTCCCCATGGACCTGCAGCACAAACTCCCAATACAGGTGAGGGACTGAAGAACCAACACATGGACTATGAGGGACAGTATTACACCTGGCTTGCCATGCTTCACTGTTCAAAAACTGATGACACCAAAAATAAAATTAAAAATGCCTGCACTAGGAGGGATAAAAAGCCTTAAACTGTACATTCCAGTAGCTGAATAGTGTCATGTCTTGATTATAAATCACTGTCTATGATAATGCTATTTCATGAACAAAACCCTTCAATTAAATAACCCAAAGTCACTTTCAAAAACATTCTGATGTTTTAACATTTGGTTTTAAGATTTAGTGTGTAGATTACTCTGCTTTATTCAATTTATTCAGCTCACTCAGACTCCTAAATTTTAGCCTGGTTTCTTAAGGAGGCAAACCTAATACAATTAGGACATCTGTCTTATAATTAATTCATGGATGCACTGCTCTGTTTCAACTAAATCTGACAAAGGAAAAGTGATTTCAAATGGATTACACTCCTAAACATTTTGTGAAACTGGAGACTCAGCTGTCAGAGGGATCCTATTAGAGCACCAACTGAAAGAAAGGCAGGAAAGTCAACTTACCTGTTGTACCCAAACAGACTGAATGGCAAATCAATACACAAATAGCTGTAGAAGAGCTAGAGCTGAGAAAAAAGGTAGATGGAATTTGGGAAAGGCAGGGGGCAATAGGGAACATGCTTAGGAACACTGTATATTGCAGGAGAGAGTTGTCAAGCACATGAGGAGAAGTTAAGATGGTAGAAAGAAGAATGGAAATAGAAAAGCTTTGCTGGGGGGAAGCTGGTGGGGAGCATTGCTAATTGTGAGTTCCACAACTCATAGAAAAACTTATCAAAATGTGTCTTGATTCTAAACACCAGTGAGAGATTATTTTTTACATCAACCATTGAACTCATACACAGTAAAAAGAGAAGTCAACAGGAAGTATACAATTTCATTCTTTTAATGTTTGTGAATGTAGGTACAGGACATAGCACCACATCAGCTAAGTGCTTTTCACTATTAGAGTCCATTAGTAACAAAAGTATATTACTGTTCACATAACCAGCCAAATAAATATAGCTGAAAGCAAGGTCCTGCAAACTGAAAGCACATTAACATACCAAGAACAAAATGGAGCTATGGCTACTAAATGGCAACCCTCTCTGCATGGAAATGTCTTGGGGAAAGAAACCCACTAATTTTTCAAACTTTTTCCCCCACAATGCATATAAAGAATATCACCAATGAAATGAAAAAAATTGTAGTCCCTTTGTTTAAATAGATTCTGAATGACCTGTGAAAGCACTGCTCAGGCAGCCTAAGGAAAGCTTCAACTATGTGCAAATCACAAGACAGTTGGAAAATGTTGTTATGTGTGTTCCTCTACACCTGCAACAACGCCAGCTCTCCTGAGCAGTCACTGATGATAAATGGCAAAAATTCTGCTAATGGACTGGTTTTGACAGTGTCAAAGCAAGGATCAGTCTGGTCTGCTAATGTTAGAACTGGGAGTGATGCCAGGACTTCGAGGAGCTGGCCACGGGCTCAAGCTACATTACATAACCTCCTAATTGGCAGCGGCCACGCAGGTGCAGGTATTTCCACGGACTGCACCAGTGCCAAAACCTGCTGGCTTTGTTCTGAGCTCTCTGCACACATAAGAAAGAGCTTGGCTGGCCTATCAGGGTGTATTATTTACTGTTATTTTCCCCTCCTACTTGAATTTTTCCAAAAGTACTTTTTCTCGGAAAGATGCTGAAGCGTTGTCAATTTATATCACTGTATGCAATAGTTCACATATTGATCAGAAATAGCTCAATTAATTATAAATGCACTTTTGAAATACACAGGCAACAAATGGCATGTTATCAGAATCACCACCAGCCCCCTATTTATTTTTGTAGGGTCAAAAATAAGGCTGTGATTCTCCAACGTTTCCATGAGTAAAGGTACACACATGCTTACCATACACCAAACTATATCAAAGGCAATGTTATATAAGCAATTCTTTCAGCAGCACTGCTATCTTTTACAGGCAGGCACTGCTTTGCGCATTCCCACTCCCTGCCATTCCCTCGGGGTTTTTCACCACAGCTGTTTGTGGCTACACAGAGCCAGACAGGGAAACAGACCCAGGTTAGTTACCTGGCTACAAGAAAGGCAGGGAAGAGAAAGAAGCTATTTTCAGTTTCTCAAACTAGGCCACCCCACAGCTGCACAAACAGCTGCACCAGCACAACTGAGTCCATGCACAGGGACTGAAATGAGTGGCTTTGCAAGAGAATTATTTAAAGTGGCACTGGTAGCAAAAGAAACACTTATCCCACTATGGCTTCAGGCAAAGTGGCATGGTATGGGCCAATGGTTTCAAGGGATATGACATCCTGCTCCTATGGATTTGTGGGTCTCTTAGGCACCTTTGGAAATCTCAACCTCAACATTCAAAACTAACAGTTTCTTGTTTCAGAGTAGGGGTAACAGTTTACTTCAGCTTTAACCTGTAATCACTGCTTTTAGTAAATGTTGGCTACTTTGCCAATTAACAGTAAATAAGCAGATCTGCAAACTGCAAAGAAGTCAGTTTCCACCATATCTTAATTGACGATATTAAGGAGTAAAAAATAGGATCACTAGCACATATATCACCACTGCAAACTGGAACATTGTGTAGAGTTAGTTGAGTTAGCTTCAAATGTGCTACATCAGCAGCTGTATAATGGCAGCAGACTCCACATGGACTAATTTAATTGGTTGTCTTGTTCCAGTAAGTTCTTTTTTTAATGCTAATCCAAAGTGATTCTACATTATACTACAACCTACATACAGTGTAGACTACTTCTTCCCATCCTATCCCTTATCAAATTACAAAAACCAGCCAACTTGACCTCATCTGAGGGAAACTGGCACAGGATTCTACTTACTTTGTAAAGACCAAAACTTCCTTGTAGGTCTAGCAGAGAATCCATAAAAAAATAATGCTTACATGTAGTTATGTATTCCAATACAGACTGTGACTAATGATCTACACTCTTGATTTAGAAGCAACTATACACTGGAATAAAAAACCAACCCATTAACTACTAGAAAGGGACATGGTTAAAGCAGTTAGAGGTAGATACATGCACTGAAAATGCAGATTTAATAGAGGCACCCATGCAGACACAATCAACCTACCTTTCTGGAAGGGTTAAGGATTGCGGGTGTACTATGATTTACTTTAGAAAATTATCTCTGGAATTGGAAGCCTGAACTGAGAATAAATAATACATGCTATCTGTGGTTCTATTCTAAAATCACTCTCTTAAAAGAAGACAACTTTCACATTAAAATTTCATTTTCAATATTACTCTAAATAAATGTTTTTGTATTTCACTTCTAATCTTCTTTGAATACTAAAAACACTGTAACAAATGCAAAGGTGCCTAATACCCTGCCATCTTGCAGCAACAATTGTTAATTAGGAATTTTGGTCTGGGTGTTTCTGAAAACATCAGTGAATATCCTGCTGCTTGGATGAATAAGTAAAACCCAACCAAGTTATAATTATATACAAAATTTAGAGGCAGTACACCAAAAAATGAAAAATGACAGATGTGCACGATTACTGCTGAGATTTTTGTTATTCTCTCCAAATTGCTATGTAAACTCTGATACAGTTTTTCCTATTATGGCACAACTTCAACCTCTGGCTGCTGAAGGAAGTCGTGTACTTAATTACCCTTTTGTGCCTTTCTAAGCAAATAGTTTGAATATTAGGTTTGGTGGCGGTGCACTTTCATCAATAAAATGTAAAGCGATTACCACGGAGAAATCAACACATTCAAAAGAATAAAAGTTCAGTACACTTTTAATTTTCAACTCACTGGCTGAAAGACACTGTAAAGATAACACTTAACTAATGGAAGTCTTAAGAAAATGAAATTGGTCCAAGGATGTGAATAAAGAACTCTCTGTCTTCAAGGAGATGAATGCAAGCACAGATATAAGTACCTGCTACCGAATCTGTTTATTCCACTGGATAAGAAAATCGTATTTTCTTGCCCTTGGATGAAAGAACTAATAAATGCTGGCATGACTACTTGCATTTGTATTATTACAGTAACTATATTTGACTGTTCTGAAAATTGTAGACTTAGAATCAACAGAAGGTAAAACTTTAACAGTGCATTATTGTTCTGTAAAAGTGTATTACAACTCACAAATTCATCCATAGCCACACTTATCCAAGCAACATTAGGTTTCATATACTCTCAAACTTTCAAAAATCTCTCAAAGATCGTTGTTTTGCTCAATCTTTTTATCATTAACAACTTTCACAATTTCCCATTTAGCAAGGTAAAAACCTCTAATTTTTAAAAATCACGTTAAAAGCACTGAAATGGAACAGCATGTAGAAAAAGCCCCACAATTTCACTCTCACATTTTCTCTTACTTCTATAAGAAGTACATTTCAGCTGCTCAGAGTTTTTATCCTAAATGCTGATGTAGCCACTGAAGCAATGAATTCAAGATTTCATATTTCAAAATTGAAAGTATACTTGAATAATGGTGTAAGTAGTTTAATCCTTACCTTTTCCAGATTCCAACAAGATAGAATAAATATGCTGACGAGCAGGGCGGTAGATAAGTGCCTGTCCAGGAATCTCTGTATCATAGTCATCTTCCAAGGAGTTGCTGCACTCAATCTCTCCATTACTCAGGATGTTGAAGATTGAATGATTTTCAGATTGGATATGCTGCTCTTTAGCTAACTGTTCAAAGAAGGAAGAAGGCATTATCTCCAAAATTAAGAGGAGTCAAAATGTATTCACTGTTTGAGGAAATAGATCTTTCTCTATCAGTAGAAATGGAGGGAACAGCCAGGGAGGGAACAAGTGGTTTTTCAAATAACACCAGTATAGTATATTTTCGGACATCCATCTTTTTATGGACAGGAATCCCCAGGAAAACCATCACTGCCTTTCTTAACTCCTCCTTTAATTCTTAAGAATGACAGTTTTCTAGAGAGTAATTGTTCTTAAAATGAATTCTGAATTCCAACATAGCTGCCCTCCTTTGGTCACCTGAAAATGTATCTTCTCTCTTTAAACAGTGAGTGAAGGCATGACAAAATGCAAACTTTTAATATTATTGCAAGATGAACTATATAAGACAGCTATATTTCTTTCCTGACCTGACCTGGAGTCATTTACATTCTGGTAAAATTAGAATACTTGCCTTCATCACACTTTCACTTTGCAATAGCTCTTCACTGGGAAAAGAAATGCAATCTGCTCTAGTGAGGAAAACCAGGTCTGCAGGCCTGTTGCTGAAAAGCAGAGTTAACAGCATCACCCAGGCTGCACATTAACCATGCACTGGATGCAGATGCATCTGGCTACAGCAGCTGGCTACAAGCAGCCTCAGTACCAACAGGGTCTGCTGGTCTGGAGCAGCCCAGATGAGAAAGCAACAAAGATGCTCTCAGGCAGTGCAGAATTCCAACCTGTAACACTGGCAATATGGACCAGCCAAGTGCAGAGCCAGACAGACTTTCTACTTCACAACACCAGACCAAAACTCTGGGGGTGTTCAAACAGCTCAGCGGAGCGAATTATTTCCATGGGGTGCCACCAATAAATTCTCCAGGACCCGTGCCATATGGTGAGCAGGCACTGACGTTTCTCTGTTCTGCATTCCCTGCATGTGTCGTGCTATCTGTACTATTTGGGTTCTGCCATCCACACAGCTATCAAAGACTCTTTCACTGTGAGTTACTGGACCACTGGCCAGAACCAAATTCACCATTTCTGCAGAATTCCAGTATCTGCAAACCTGGGAACTCAGCAGGTGAAAGCTGCAGTCGGTCACTGGGACATTACTGATCAAAATTAATTCTACTAAAATGTCATACTTTCTGTGTACAGTGCCAATCAACAGAGCACTTATACAATAAATCAATGGTTTCCCTGCAAGAAATATTTTAGTATTCCTAATAATGTAAACAGTGTAATCCCCCAAGTATACTTTTGTATAAAATAAAAACAGAGCATCAAGTATTTCTAAGCATGATTTGAATGAAGCACCGAACTATTTCACAGAAACCAGCCAGAGATATGAGATCATCAACAACATTAGTTTACTGCAATTTGCCAATAATATACACATCCTTATGTATTGAAAAAACTACAAGCTGATTTCAAAAGTACTGCTGTATTCAATGTCTGTATTTTGAAAAATATTTCAGACTCCTACCTACAATCAGCTAGAAAGTTATGCTCTTCTGAGAGAAACAGCACCATGAGGCTATGTCCTCATGGCTGGAATTGAGCTTTTTGTGTCATTTACCTGCAGGTCAGACAATGTGCGAGGTAAGCAGAACTACACATGGGTTTCAAAATATGAAGCAAAGCACACACATTACATATACAAATATTTGAACACTCGTAACAAAAACAAAAGAGAAGTTAACATGTCAAACATTTTGACTGTAATTTCCTTGGCCCAGGGACTGGCTTTCATGCAGGATTCATGCAACAACAGTGAGGCATTCTTCAATGGAGTTTCTAAACATTATTATTTTATTAGAGCAGTAGCTCAGCATGATGCTCCATAACTTCAACCCTTCAAATTAAAGACCAAGCCACAAAATGACCACTTGTCATAAAGACCACATGGTACATTCTCTTAAGGATATTGCTATTGTCCTGGCCATAATCCAACCTAGATAATTGCCTTCTGGCTATTTTTTCCTTGCACTTCAAGCATAAAAAGTATTTTTCAGCACCTCATTATGATGTATGGCTGCTGATTTTTAAAAATATCTTCTATTTAACTACACCAGTCAAAAGTGATATGTATTGTATCTATGTGTGGTTAATATAAGAGATCAAATATATCTACAGTTTAGCTGAAATGAGCATTGCATAAGTTACAATGTAGTTATAAAATGTTTCATAGTCTTTTTAGAAAGGAAAACGTAAATTATATGATTACTTTAGAGTAATATGAGTAAACAAAAATAATTTTAAAGAAAATGCTCAAGATAAGCAAGAGAAAGAAAAAAAGTTTCTGTGTTTGAAGTCTAAAAGGACCTAATAAAATAGGGAGTAACAGATGGCTAACATAGAGTCTAAAATACACTTCCTTGTATAGATTTTTTAAAAAATCCCAATATGTTATGTTAATTGCCATGAATTTACAGAATTGTACTCTAGACTTACTACTATTCCATAAACTCTGATGCAAGGCAGCCCATTTTCTATTAGCCAGGTATGCCACCCTAAGCTAATATATCCAATTTCCCAGAGTGACTCAGTCTGACATACCATATCTCACCCCAACACCAGTGCATCCCTGTCCGTGTGGGAAGCCATAAGTAAAGCTTGCTACTGCAGACCTGCCCTTTGGGAATTAATAAACCTATTGAAGTACTTTTGGGTCATACAGGGACAATGAAAACAAGGGTAATTTAACCTGAACCAAAAATCACAAAGTACAGACTTACAGCATTTGACACTCTCCTGCACAACATCCTTGTCCCTGACCTGGAGAGGCATGGATTTGACAGACGGACCTCTTGGTGGATGAGGGACTGGTTGGATGGTCGCACGGAAAGAGTTGTGGTCAATGGCTCAATGTGCAAGTGGAGACCAGTGACAAGTCTGGTGCTCAAGGGTCGGTACTGGGACCAGCACAGTTTAACACCTTTGTCAGCAACACGGACAGTGGGATTGAGTGCTCCCTCAGCAAGTCTGCTGGTGACACCAGGCTGTGTGGTGCCATCGACATGCAGGAGGGAGGGATCCATCCAGAGGAATCTGGACAGGCTTGACAGATGGGCCTGTGCAAACCTCATCAATTTCAACAGGGCCAAGTACAAGATGCCGCACTTGGGTTGGGGCAATCCCAAGCACCAATACAGGCTGGATGGAGAACGGACTGAGAGCAGCTCTAAGAAGGGCTTTAGGGTGTTGCTGAACAAGCAGCTTGACCTGAGCCGACTGGGCACAGCCATGTGCGCTCACAGCCCAATGTGCGCTCACTGCACCCTGGGCTGCATCCAAAGCAGCTTGACCAGCAGGGTGAGGGAGAGGATTCTCCCTGTCTACTCTGCTCTGGTGAGACCCTACCTGGAGTGCTGAGTCCAGCTCTGAGGTCCCGAGCATAGGAAGGACTTTGACCTGTTGGAGTGAGTCCAGAGGAGGGCTGCAAAGATGATCAGAGGACTGGAGCACCTCTGCTATGAAGACAGGCTGAGAGAGCTGGGGTTGTATAACTGGAGAAGAGAAGGCCCTGGAGACACCTTAGAGCAGCCTTTAAATAGCTAAAGGGGGCAACAAAAGAGCTGGAGAGGGACTTTTCACAAGGGTGTGTAGTAACAGTATGAGGGCAAGTGGCTTTAAACCGTTAGAGAGTAGCTTTAAGATTAGATATTAGGAAGAAGCCCTTTGCTGTGAAGGTGGTGAGGCACTGGCCCAGGTTGCCTAGAGAGGAGTTGGCTCACCCCTGGAATTATTCAAGGCCAGGTTGGATGGGGTTCTGAGCAACCTGATCTAGTGGAAGTCTCCCTACTCAGGGCAGGGGTTTGGAACTAAGTGATCTTTAAGGTCCCTTCCAACCCCAACCATTCTACGATTCTATGATGTGATTCTGTAGGAGTTTCCACATCTCCACCACAAGAGCAATTTCAACTTCTGCATTCTTAGCACAGCTACCTTTGATACCTCAACTGCATGTGCCAGGCACAGCCAAGCAGACCACTGACCAGCTTATGGCTGACTTGTGGGTTCTCAGAGTAAAAAGCAAGTCAATACACAAATCATATAAACATGGGAAACCATATAATACATGGGAAGTACATTTCTCTGCCCAGCTGCTGGCCTATACAGGAGCTGCTCCCCATTATTTGACCTACTTGACACTTCAAAAAGAGAGAAACTGCTTTTTATTCAATGTGCTGCATCTATGCTCATATTAATGCATGCAGTAGTCCTAACTGGGGCTCTATTTAACACACAAAAGATTTTTGCACAAGCAAATTTAAATCAATAGGATTGATGTACTCATTACTAACTTCCACGAAGTAGTCATGGCAATGAAGTGATCACTAAGCTTTAAAAAACAAGTTACCTGAAAGATTTCTTTATCTTGACACAGAGCTGATTGTTGTTGAAGGGATGACATCTGACAATTTATTACATTGGGAGGAATCCATGGAGACTGCTGCCCAGGCAAAAGATAGGAGTTCACTCCTCTGTAAAGCAATGACTTGTCTGATCCCAGAGGTAGCATCTCTTCCAAGTGTTTCAGGCTGCTGTACGAGCATGGAATTTTTGAGATGTAATTTGCTACAGACAGCAGTATGTTTGTTCTTCTGTTGTAGCTGTTATTCCTGTGGGGACTGGTGGTTAAACATTTGTGCCAAAAGCCTTCCAACAGGCTTTCTGGAACAACGTCATTGCCAAGCAAGCATGCAAAGAGAGGAAGGTGTGTCAAACTAATACCCAGTGCATGGCAAAGAACTTCTCGAGAGTACATAACAGTGACCAGTCTGTCCAAATGGAGGTTCTCAATGGAAAAGTAGGGACATGTATTATAGATGAGGTAGTCACTATCCTGCCCCAGAATTCCTATACAGTTGTGCTGCAAACCATATGCAGCCACCTCAAAGTCTGCCTCTTGCAATGTGCAAACTGTTTTTTGACCAAGTGATTTCAGGGCAAAACGTGTAAAAGTAGGCAGAGCTGAAGGAAGAACAAACATTTCTCTCCCTGGCTGCTTCCTGTGAGTCTTGATAAACCGGAATAATGTGGCTATTTCCTCAGTATTCTTCATCCTCCGTTTGATCCACTCCTCTCTCTTTTTCTCTTCTACCACCCCGTCAAAATAAAACACCAACTTGATACCAGCTGCTATAAAAGCATTGATAAAATCCTCTAAAATGGCAAGGTACTCCCGCCACTGGCCACCACACACCCAGGATTCTGGTGTGTACCAGCGTCTAACGCAACTCATGGCATCTACTACGATAACAGGTGGGGAATCAGGATGGTCGGTGCGATGCTTTTCTGCCATTTCTCTCAGATCTACTGTTTTGCACGCATCAGGGCAAACTCTTGCCACAAATCCCTGCAAGCCTCTAACACCCATGGCTGATCTCTGAAACTCAACAGCAGTCTGAAAGAAGAAAAATAAAAACAATGTTCTAAAATGCAATACTGAGAAACAATGAAATTCTACAATAGTAATAAAAGATGCTGCTTGGAAACAGAACTGAGTTTTTTTCTGCTTTCGCTAATAGCTCATTGTCTTATCCTGGCTTCTAACAATTTGAAATGGTTTACTGCTCATCAGCAAACAAACGTAAGTACTCATTCATTTTCCCTTCCACTTCTGTTTTTTATATCAGTGAAAAATACACATATCAAAAGATTCTCATAAATATGACCAAATAAAATTCATAGAACTATTGAATGAGTAAGGTTGGAAGGAACCACAGGGTCCAACCTCGCTGCTCCAGCAGGGTCATCCTAGACCACATGGCACAGGATTGCGTTCGGACTGTTCTTCAGTATCTCCAGTGAGGCAGATTTCAGGTTAATAGCATACAGAAAAGCACACAATACTAGAAAAACAAGGATATGGGTTTTTTTTTATTAAGAAATACATATGCTTAAGGTATTCAAAAGTGAAAGAAAGGAAGGTGAGTTTACAAAGTATTGGGAATATATAGCTTTTAAAAGCATTCCCGAATCCTATCAGTTACAGACAGACTTCTGAATACCACCCTCTTTAATCACCGTTTGGTTTGGCAGGGGCCTTTAAGGCCCTCGCAAGGTGCGGAGGCCGCTGCGCGCAGCCCCGGCACGGCCGAGCCCCCCGCCCCGGGGTCCGTGCGGCATCCGGGCCACGCTGCTCGCGCACACCGGGACTGTGGCTGTACCTGTGACCATCCCACCCCACCCTGCCCCGCCCCGGGGAGCCCNNGTGGCCGGCGATTGCCAGAGGAGGGGAACCCCTCTTTTTCCCCGGGCCGCATATCCCGGCGTAACGCCCTGGCTGCGGGCCGGGAGCGAGACCCGCTCGCAGCCCGCAGGCAACAGGTGGGGACCTGAATAACTTCACATCTTTCCGGGAGGGGGAAGAGGGACACGGGGAAGCCCATGGGAAGATTAGATCAGATGTTATTGCCGGTGAAAAATTAAAGAGAGCGGTGCTCTGGGGAGTGCAGATTAATATATTTGGTGACTCCGAGTGCACAAAGCCTCACCATTGTAGCGGTGTCTGAATGCCTGTGAATAGGATGGAGCATATGTGGCCTGTCACCGCAGGTGCCCACATCTGTTCGTCTCCGGGCAGATGCTCTCAGAAAAGGGGAGAGCATTTCCAAAAGCTCAGGCCCGCCCCATCCATACCCATCCTCTTTCTCATAATTACCTTCTGCAGAGGAGTTTTTGCCCCCACCTTCTCCCACCCCCTGCCTACCCTGAACGTGGAGAGATGCAGAAAGAAAAACTGCACAAATTGGAAGTGGCTTGGAAAGCTGTGGAAGCATATAATCAAACTGCTGCCCCCTCTCCTCCCCCAAAGTTTATTAGCAGCAGGTTTTGCGCTGCAGCCAACATACAATGCACAAGATGCACGCACTGTACAAAGGGGGAAACAGAAAAACCCTTCATGCATTAAATGCAGCGGAGTACAGCAGCATGCTGTGCTGTCACAGGGCTCTAGAGAGCGGCCTGTGCAGCTACTGTCTGGAGTGGTAGTTTGCAGCTGCTATTTAGAGTTCTGGCTTACGATGATGATTAATAATGCTGGGCAAAAGAGGGAGTTTTCCGACGAGAACTGGTGACGGCAGCAAATATTGCTACTGAAGTTAGTGGCAGAAGGGAATCTTTTCAGCCATCCAGTGAAATCTCATAGCCGCAATGCAGAACTTTTTTTTAAGGAGTGCCATCACATTTTTTGTCACCTGTACATGATCTGAGTCCTATCACTCCCCCTCCCTCTCTGTGACACCCCCACCACAACAAGCCAGGCCTCAGCGCTGCATGGGGTTATACTGGGCTTGCTTGACAGGGCAAATGGGGTGCTGGGGCACAGGGTAAATACCAGGATCAAGGGATATTTCGTGTGGTAAGGGACTTCAGAAGGTTTTCTAGTTCAAATGTGGTCTGTGGTTTCTGGTGTGGTAAAGATCTTGAGTATCCTTGAATTTCAAGGCGGGCAAAGATGCCAGTATTCCAAATGCAAGGCCGAGGTGCTCCCAAGAGGGGCACGGGCAGGGAAAACATTTGAAACTGTGTGTCCCAGAGCAGGGGACAGGGGAAGGAATGGGACCTGCCCAGCTCTGGGCACCCACTGGAGGTTTCAAGAAAAGTGATCTCTCAGACCAGGGGGAACCCGAGGACTGGGGGAGGGCAAGGCGGGGGGAAATCTTCTTTCCCCGAACCCCTGATGTCCCATCTTTCCCTGGGGGCCCCGCGGTTCTGCCCCACCGGGCGGAGGTAAGCAGCCCTTCACCCTTCCGCCTTTGGGAGCAACGACAGCTCACGCACACGAGTGACCAATTTTATCCCTCTTAGTTTCCCACAAGCGAAATCCCGTCGGAAGCGAGCCAGGGAGCAAACCCAAACAAACAAGTAGCACAGGGAAACGGGGCCGGGGCGGGGGGAGGGGGTATCTCGCTTTCTCCTCGTGTGCAATCAGTAAAACACATATAGGGGCCACTTCGGGATTTGCCCAGGGAAGGGTTGGAGAGCAGCTGGCTGCGGTAATCTTCTCGGGAGACAAAGGAATGCCCCGTCCCAGGATCACAGGTAAACACACAACCATTGTAATGAAAATGAGGGGCTAGGATAGGGCCGGAGCAGATGATTTGCGATTTGAAAAAGGGGGCTGGGGGGAAGGGAAGACCTAGAGCTGCTTATCTATCATCTGGCCTCGCTGTGTGCCAGCTGAGCCACGCGACTGCCCTTTCTTATTCTAATCAGCACATGCCTTTGCAACTTTGGGCTAACCTACACGCTAAACTTCTTAATCCTCCTCCCCGCACATGGCAAGGGCGGCGGAGCGCCCCTCCGGCACCGCGTCCCCTCCGCGCCCGTCACGCACCCTCCTCGGGCTGGGGCGCCCGGCGGCGGGGCCCGGGGCAGCGCCAGCACCCCGGTCACGCCGCC